>CM027122.1:60830655-61223337 GCA_015476505.1 Urochloa ruziziensis | reverse complement strand
AAAAAACATATGAGCAGAATAAGGCGTGGACATCAAGTTTATCAACAAGTGTGTGCCTCCTGTCACTCAATGTCCTTGATTTCATACCGGGATCTGGTTGGTGTTGCCTATACAGAAGAGGAAACAAAGGCAATGGCTGCTGAGATTGAGGTTGTCGATGGTCCTAATGATGAAGGCGAAATGTTCACACGTCCGGGTAAGCTAAGTGACCGTTTTCCACAACCATATGCAAATGAGCAGGCAGCTCGGTATGCAAATGGTGGGGCATACCCCCCAGACCTAAGTCTAATCACAAAGGTGAGACCAGGTAATGACTTGTGGTTGCATTTGATGCAATGCCTCATATCAAGGTTGTCTTAACTCTTCTAATGCATATTTGCAGGCCCGACACAATGGCAGAACTATGTTTTTGCTCTTCCACTGGTTATCGTGACCCACCTGCTGGAGTTTCGGTAGCTCTCCTTCCATAAATAATTTTTTCAATTTTTGTGTTGATGGACATTGGGGGTTCATGGATGTGTGCTCTCTGTTGTTTGCTGTAGCAATAATGATTATCTTGTACTTGCTATGGTTTGTATAAACTTGTGTATATGATAAATATGACTGACGTTGCCACATGCTATTGCTTCACTCATGCTTAACCTTCTCAATTCACTGGGGCTTTGAGTCCACAAGCCTTCACTAGTTGGGCAGAACTTCCTGCCTAACTATTTCTGTTAGTCTTCCCTAGTTGATGCATACAAGTTTTTCTATTTCCAGTTAAGCATCATGATGTTTGTTTGGTTCTGTTATTTTCCTTTTGAGTGATATTAAGAGTCCTTTTTATGCGTGGGTCATCGAATAGTACCGCCACAAGCTTTGCAGATCCTTTCAGCAGCTTTGCATTTTCCTCCTTTTGTGTGTAGTTAGTTTTGATTTTGAATGTTGAACACAGCATAACACACCTAACTTAGTCTGGATTTTGACATTGGGCCTTTTTAAAAAATGAAAAGAAAAAGAAACATGTTTACCTTGTAATTCTTTCTGGTGTATATGCATGAGATTGTCAAGCATAGTCAGTCACGGTTCCTTTACTCTGTATCTCGACAATTGACCTTTTTCCTGTGTCATAACCTTATGGTCTTGATTTAAAATTTAGATTCGTGAAGGCTTGCATTACAATCCCTACTTTCCTGGTGGTGCCATAGCAATGCCCAAGATGCTGATGGATGGAGCTGTGGAGTATGAAGATGGAACTCCTGCAACAGAGGCTCAGGTAACTCGTATTCGTTATAACCAGCACCATGGACTCAAAGTTTTGGCATCACACTAAAGGATGTACTATTCTCATGCGAGCTCTAGATGGGTAAAGATGTTGTCTCGTTCTTGTCATGGGCGGCTGAACCTGAGATGGAAGAGAGAAAGCTGGTAAGCTTCACCTCACACATAATTATGTTTTTATTCTGCTCTCGCTCGCGCTTCTGCATATTTCATCTCGTGATTTTGTACTAGATGGGAGTCAAATGGATTTTCCTGCTCTCGCTCGCGCTTCTGCAAGCTGGGTATTACCGGCGCATGAAGTGGTCCATCTTCAAGTCTCGCAAGCTGGTCCTTGATGTGGTTAACTGAGGTCTGAGGACTACTGGACTAGTGCATCATTTCTTCAAGCATCCACTTGATAGTGTGAAGTATACAGAATAATCTGTAAATGCTGTACATTTTGCATGACTGGAATGTATATTCCTTGTTCACCATTACCCTCAGCTGAAGTGGTTGCTGTTTACGGATTTTGCCTGTATAATTGTACCAGCAACAGCAAGCATATAGTAGACTGTATGTGTGTGTATATAGTCGATACAGCTCAAGTTCATGGTATGTTTGTGCTTGAACTCGTGCAATGTTCAGTGCTTCACTGGGGAAATAAATTGTTTATGCTACCTCTTTTGCTATCTGCCGTTACATATATACATTTTCTGTAGTGCTTGGACTCTGAACAAACATTTTCAAATTGAATAGCCACACGCCCACACCCCACACCCTGCACGATGAAAATGGAAGAGGAGCATACTCTGTTCTGCTCTGCTCCACCCGTCGAGGCTTCGAGCAGGCGGCAACAACCAACAGGCATCCAAGCTGTTCTGCTCTGCTCCACCCGTCGCCCGCCGCTGAACGGTCATTGGGCAGTGCCAGCCATCCTCCAGCGTTGCCTCGTCCACCTCTCCATCTCCAAGATGACCAGGAAGCAGCATTCATTCTCTGACGGTCAGGACTTGGAATCCTGTCGTCAGCATCAGCAGACAGGAAGCTGTGTATGGAGGAGTGGCCGGAGCAGTCGAGCAGATGCAATCGAGCGCTCGGCTGGCACCACGGGACTCGCGTCTCCACGTAGTCCATGTCGCCGGCGGGCTGAGGCGGCGACGGCGGACGGGGAGGCCATGGGCATCGGAGTAGAGAGAGGAAAGTGCAAATCCGATCTTTGGTACGGGGGTGTTTCTGCAAATATTCGGATCGCGACTATTAATCGCGATTCCAAAATAGGGGTTCTATGAAAATAGTAAAATGAATATTTACATAAAACCCTCTAATTCGGATCGCGATCTGATAGGGGGTTTTGTGAAAATGTTCAGGGGCCTTTCTGAAAAATATTGCTGGTGCGCTGGTCCTCCCCTTCCTCTCGCCGATGGCGAGCCCGCCGGCGCCGGGGCTTCCGCTGCACGCATCGACCGGGAGGCCGCGCCCGGTGCCGGAGCCGAGCGTCGAGATGTACGCGTCGTCATTCAGATTTGACAAGGTCGTCTCTCTCGCATCCGGGGGTGGGTGCTCTATCTCGCCGCTGCGCCGCCCATGGAATGGAACTGATGCCGTCGTCGTGATCTGATCAGGAGGTGAAGAGCTGGCTGCCGAGCGTGACGATGGCGGTGCCGTCGCCCATGACGGTGGTGAGTGTCATCTCCTTCTCCAGGATTCTGTCCAGCTCCGCCGCCACCAGCCGCATCCTTGGCCGCCGCCTCGCCGACGGGCTCAGGCACTGGAACGCCAGGCCCACCAGCTCCGTCATGCCCTCCGATGTGAAGCTCCCGCCCAGCCGCGGGTCGACCAGCTCGTTCGAGCTGAAATGTTCCTCCATCTGACAGATTCACAGCAACTTTTCAGTCAGGCATTATTGTCCAAAATCGGAGACAATTTTATTGATTGGCATTTGTGATTAGAGGTTTACCCAATGAGCAAAGGATTCCTTGGATTCTGGTGGAATCAAGCCAGCAGCTTCCCTGCCAGTGATCAGCTCCAGAAGAAACACCCCGAAGCTGTACACGTCGCTGCTTTCAGATAGCTGCGCCAATGAATGCACCCTGTAAACAAACACAGCAGAAATGCATGATAAGGATTTAGAAGAAACATTTGTAGGAGTACTCATAAATCATTGGGTATTTGGGTTATTCATTGTTATTTTCAAAATGAAGATATATAGATGCCGAAGGTGCAGTTTTCTACTCCTGCCGTGATAGAAAGGCCAAGTGCAGGTGAAACGGCAGAATTTGCATTCAGAGTTTCAGACTCACTCTGGATCCTGGTAGACACTGCCATTCGACGGGGCAGAGCCTTCCAGGCCTCGCAGCAGCCTGTCGATTCCGGCGTCAGACACCTTGGCGATGAAGTTCTCGTCGACCAGGACGTTGCTCGTCTTGAAGTCCCTGTGGATCAACGGAGGCGCCAGGGTGTGCAGGTGATTCAGACCTGCAGTGCAGATTTCATAGTTCACAAACTATGCTCTGTTTTGCACCTTCGACTTCTCTAGTGCCATTAATCGTCATGAGATATGTAAAACAATGTCATGATTTGGCAGAGCCTTGTAACCTTTAGCTGCTCCGATGGCTATGGAGAGCCTCTGCTTGAACTCCAGCCTTGTCATGGACTCCTTGCCGGTATCTGATGAACAACACACATACATACAGAGTGTTCATGCAAACATTCAGAGAGGCAGAGGGTTGCAGTTACATACAGAGTGTTCAACTCATATTACCGTACAAATGGCCGCTGACACTGCCGTTGGGCAGGTACTCGAACACCAGCATCTGTAGACCCCCTTCTTGGCAGTAGCCGATCAGCGTCACGACGTTGCGGTGCCAGATCTCTGATAGCCTCTTGATCTGCAATTGTCACAAGGGACCCAGCATGCATTTTTCGGTCAAGTGACGAAATTTCATCGTCCAAATAAGTACTACTACTGAAGATGTTCAGGGTTCACAAGGTGTGTTGATCAGTAAACTGAAAACGGCATGGTGCAGTGCAGTGATGTCCTACTGTATGTACCTCGTCGGCGAATTCCTGCCGCGGCGCGGCGGCGCGGCGCTTGACGGCGACGACGGTGCCGTCGAGCAGGAGGCCCTTGTAGACGAGGCCGAAACTCCCGGCGCCCACAAGGTTGGCGTCGGCGAAGTTGTTGGTGGCGTGCGCCAGCTCCTCCACCGAGAACTGCCTGGCGCCGTGGAACTCCGGCGCCGACGAGGTCCGCCCGCACCGGCCCCACTCAGCTGATCACCAACCAACCATCAGGAACTGCAGAGGGTGTACGCGCATGAACTGCAGGCGAGAAGGAGCACGATGATCACGTACCCAGCGTGGGAGGAGGCGCCTCGGATGACGAGCCGGTGTCAGAGCTCCGGTCATGCCGCCGCCGCCGACTGATGAGCCATGCCGCGGCCAGGACAGCGAGCAGCAGCAACGCGGCGGCGCCGGCGGCAATGCCGGCTACCACCGGGGTTGGCAATGCCATCCGGGCGTCCGGGGCATTGAACCTGCAAGGGAGACGACGTGCAGGCCACGATCGAGCGGTCAGAGAGGAGCCAGCTCAAATTTGCTGCATCGATCGGGAGACGTGCAGCAAGCATCTGAATTTTTTTTTAAGTATAATCTTCTCACTGATGATGAATCTTACGGACCTCGGAACGAGCAGGGACTTCTATAGCTTCGGCATTCATCAATGAAGCGAGGGAGCTCCGGATCACTCTCAACTCTCTTGCTTGCTGCTCAACAACTAGCGCCGCCACCGGCTTACCAACGGAGAGCTTGGACGCCTCGATCGCAAGCTTCACGAGCTGACTGGGGGTGGCTCTTTAAAGACAAGGAGAGCGGCATGCAATTCGTCAACAGGAGGTGGAGAGAGCCGAGGAGCAAGAAGACGCCGCTCGTCCAGGTGGGTGTCGGAACCGGATGTGATGTGATTGATGCGCAAGCGTAACCCCCTCCCCACATGGCAATTGGATGGTGCCTGCAACTTCTTCAACGGCAACAATTCTCATCAATTATTTTTCTTCAGTGCAGCCTGTGCATGTGAAGCCTTTCAAAGGCAACTGTAAAAACGGATCGGCGAGAGTGCAGGTGGATGAGACCAACAACAACAATGAGCAGTCAAAATCAGAGTCAGTTGCTGATCGTATGCTCTAGTCGACAGTGAATTGGGATCAGATCAGCCTAAACTTCCACATTTCATTTTCAGGCTCTGATTGAAACAACTTTCTGATGGTCAGCAAACTCAGAATTCAGAACTAGTAGCATAATTGGCATGGATCTGTTAATTAGCCAGGCCGGACCCTCATCTAGTCATCAGTCTGCGGTGGTGCCCGTGGCTGTCCTGCGCTAGCTAAGCTACTACTAGCAGCTACTCCAGCTGTTATTAACGTGAGCGAGCTTTGCTAGTGGGGACCACGGGCTAGGGCTCCCTTTGACTGACCATGAGTCTATGATAGGCTGGAAAGCCGAGCAGTATGATGCACTTGTCATCTAGTGTGGTGAGGTGTTGGAGGCCATGGCCGTCCGAAAAGCAGGAACCTGAAGGGCTCGCTTTCCGGCCTCCAAAAGCTCTCTGTCACTACAAAGTGAAAGCCTGTCCCTGTACATAGATTTTTTTAAAAAAACAAATGACTGGGAGTGTTGAAGAGTGACGACAGGGTGAAGACTGATTTATAGAAGAAGAGTTGTGCAGAGGAGAGGAGTGATCAAAGCGCACAAGGAAATACAGTTGAGTTGCACCTCATGTGCTGATTAGCTAAGCATGTTCAAAATACAGATTCATTCTGCTGGCAGGCTCCAGCAAGTAGGAGTTGTTGCTTCCAAATGAGCACCTGTTAGGCTATTATAGCTTAAACTACTGCAAATTGGGTAGTTCAGTGGCTGATCATGCAGTCATGCAGACGCACAACTAACGTAACATTCAGAGAAATATGCTGCTACATTATCAAGCCACATGCTACCTACAGTCCCAAGTGTATTGGCCATTGGTTTCGTTCAGAGTCTTTAAGAAATGGGGAGACACGATGAGTTGTACGTGACTGAGGAATGTTCATGCCAAAAACGAGGACAAACTTTACAGGCTTGTACTCTGCGGTTTGCTAGGTTGCACATTTGGAGTTTCCATACGGTCAATATCACCATCAAATTGAAACTTGACCAGTCCCTATTTACACTAACTGACAGGTAACACTAACAGTCGAGTACTGTTTCTCCAGAAAATTCAGAGTTTTATTCCTACTTCAGATCAAGAAACGAGCATTTTATTTTGGGAGAACGTTCCTGCAAAACTTCTTTAACAGAGGTGGTGGCGTGGTGCGCTTAATTGACTCGAGAATCTGAATGATTTAGGAAACAATGTGCAATACAACTCTTTGCAGGCTAGCAGCATGCAACTTGTATAAATTCTAGTCCTAGGAGAGCTGTAATAGCTAGCAATACGGGGTCCAGTCAGATACTCTCCCTCCGAGATCCAAATCTGAATCCAATAGAATACCAGATTTGCTCGCGCATACACACACACGCCAGATAGAAGATTGGAGGACATCTGAAAAATTTTAAGGTCCAAATCTATCTCTAGTAAAATAAGATTCTTTCATTCTGCATAAAGTACTTTGATCTGAACTTCTGGATGCAATTAGAAAACAATGTGGTTGCTTGGACCAGAATGACTGTTTCAATTCTTCAACTGTCTGAAGAGAACAACCGTGATCAAATCCATATGTTCTCGAAATAAATTAAGTTCAGCCTTAGTGGTCTCTGATAGAATATACTATATTAGTATTATATCATCATATACTTACATCCATACAACATCTGCAGTGAACCTAGACTGCCTTTGGACATGATCCAAGATGCACGTTGTGTTGTTTTGCTAGTAATATATGTGAAAGAGAAACATCTTCAGGGCAGCAGAGTTACTGCACAAGAGCCAAAGGGAACAAAATTAAAGAAATAAAACAGCACATGCATGGTGTCCTCCTGCAGACGAGAATCCAATGGCTGTCACAATAAGAAGTGCTCTTCAGAACAGGCTAACTTCCAGCCTGGAGAATGCAGAATTATGAGATATCCTCTTACCAGATCAATGCATTGATAATAAAAGTCGTCATCTATATTAAGCATCATACTAGTCGTAAAACTGCTGAAATATAAGCAGATGTCCCGCGAGGGGAGTTCTTGAGGTCCGTGTCGATATCCCAATCCGACCGGGCAGAGTGTTGCGGTGTCGATGTCCCAATCCGACCGGGCAGAGTGTTGTGGTGTCGATGTCCCAATCTGACCCGCCGTTTGTTAGTGTGTTTTTTTAGTTAGTTCTTATTTTGCTTTGCCTGATTATGGCCTGCCAGAGACATAGTCTTGTATTTTCTGCTATATCAATGAAACGCACGCGTCGTGTGCCGTTCGTTCAAAAAATATAAGCAGATAGGATCCAAAACAAGCAACTGAAAGTTCACTAATTAGCTTGGAACAATTTTCATGACACTAATTTCAGTAGTACAATGGACGCTGATTCATCATGTACATTAGGATGGTAATGGGCCCAACTTTTTATACTAGCAAATTTAAGGATCGGGTCCTAAACGGATCGGATCGAAATTATATACAAATTTGGCCTACAAATGATTAGGGCCGAGTTGGATCGTGAAGAGGGTATAAGGGTCATGGACCATTACCACCCCTAGTACAACAGAATAATTTTCATGACACTAATTTCAGTAGTACATTGGAACAAAGATTATCACACGCTGAAATTATTCTGTTGTACGTGCTGAACCTAAACAATGTCGAAAGTTCACTAATTAGCTTGAACTTGTATTACTTTGCTGCGTCTAACATTTCTTGCAGTATCACTAGGAGCTGCTTTTGACTGAATTAGTGTCATGAAAAAGAGTAAATCATATATATAATTTCTTGCAATATCAGTAGGAGCCACTTTCTTGGGGAAAAAAACAAATCAACAATGGAAACTGACAAGACGAGCAGAGAGCTTTTGCGTCTAGATCTTCTAAGAGAGTTGCAAACTATCTAAAAGGGTAGTAGTGAATGTATTGCAGAGGTTTACTGAAAATCAAGAGTTTCCAAGATATCACAAGAACCAAACAGCATGAATGCCGCACCTCCCTTGAAACAGTAGTAGGGGAGAAAAGACAGGGATGAATGATAATACTTGCAGAGGAGCTGAGTTGGACAGCCAGCAAAGCATGCCAACCAAGGTGTGCAGTCCGGCCCGGGATCCCAAGTCGGCAAGTCCCAACCGATCTGCACGCTCTCCTCCTGTAATCACCACATGGTTTGTACAAAGGTTTATGGTCCAGTGTGTTTCTGATCCCTGCATCTCCTAGCCTCTTAAGTTTTTGGCCCCGCCCCCCGCAAAAACAAGACATGGACACGAAAACGCCGAAAATGCATGAGATCTGAGATGAACAGGAGAACCAACACAAGTCGGCAAGATTGAAACGAAAAGACACCAAAAACTCCCTTCTGCCTCCTGTTCTCTTGCGGTTGCTGCGTCTGAAGTTTTTCAGAGCTATCAGGATCCCATTGCCGTTGGCGTCCAGACAGGCACATATGGATTGCTCCCTTGGGAGCTGCAGGATTGATTGGAACAGTATCGTGTGGTACCAGACTGCCATAGGTTGCAGCATGATCCGGTATCGGCTTGGCCACAATTGCTGAGACAGTAGCATCTGCTTTCTGCGTCCATGTCTGATCGTGTACGCATACCGGCGCTGTGCGCCTAGAGACAGTCAAACGATGGCCGTCGGGCAGGCCGTGTGGTGCCACCAAATGGGTCCTGCTGTTTGGGCGCAGACGTGCAGTTGTGCATGAGAGGTCTTTACGTGATCTGTAGAGGACGGCAGATCTACTGCATTGTACGTGTACACAACTGTACGATGGTCAAAACGCTGGCAGGATGCAACAGTGTATGAATTGCAGCGTGTTTAGTTCCGAAATTCAAAATGAGACACATGTATAGCGTACTAAATGTAGTTAAAAAATAAATCGCATTATATAGACAGTCCGAAAATCGCGAGGAATCTAATGAGTCTAATTTAGGTCGTGATTAGATACTAAATTGCTACAATAAACATATGGTAATCATAATTAGGTTCATTAGTTTCGTCTCGTGAATTTCAAACATAATCTGCAATTAGTTTTTTAATTAGTCTATGTTTAATATTTAAATGCGAAAAGATTTCATTCCGAATCTTTTCACCAACTATCTAAACACGGCCTTGGTCTGGCCGTCTAGGAAATCTAGCTAGAGTAGCTCGTGGCTGCATCAAATGTGGTGGTCAACTCACTTGGATTTCACAAAGATACTGTAATCCTAATTGACGCATATCACGCGACCTGCGCTTCGTTTCATCATGGCCTGACCGGGAATGCTGATACCGAACCACACCAGGAGTCAGCACCTTGATGAGGAATAAATAACCAGGCAATTATATGTTATACATGAAGAACAAAGCTGGAATAACTTTGAGAGGAATTTTTTTCTTCCTCCCTCCGCGTCGCTCCGCGTGGGCGTCGAGGGGAGCGAAACCCTAGCCGCCGCCCCCTTCTTTCGCCGCCGCCACCGCCGCGGCGCCTGAGGGCCCTCCGGAAGCCCGCGAGGCACCCTAGGATGGCGGCAGCGTGGCCGCCTTCCTTGGCTCGGGCGGGATGTGGCGAGCGCGGCCACTCTACCCCTCGAGGTCGCCTCGCCGGCGGCGCCGCAATCCACGTCGGCGGTGGCTTTCGGCCTCGGATCGGGGCCCGCCCTGCCAGGATCCGGTGGCCGCGCGACCGGGGCATGCATGTCTAGTGGGTCGGCGCGTGGGGACCGGAGGGGCGGCCGGAGCAGGACTGCGGCGCGGCGGCGGCGCGGCGGCGACGCCGGTGCGGCCGACGAGGCCAGCGCAGCTGGCGGGGGGCGACTCGCGTGCACGGTGCTGCAGGACGACGACGGCAGCACTTCTTGCCGGTGCAGTGCGGCGACGGAGGCTGTCACGAGCGGCGTGCTGCGGATGCAGGGCGCTGTGGCTGAGCAGCGGGAGGCCCTGCGTGGGGGTGACAGGGCGGCTGGCATGGTTCCCTGGTGGTGAGGCTAGTGGCCTTCTTGTGTGCGGGCATTGGGATTGAAGGTGAGAAGGTCGGTGTTCCCCCTTCCTCCTCGACGGCGATGCAGGTTGTCCAAGGTCATCTTTCGGCAGCGGCGTTGCGAAGGTAACAGGGGGAGCTACTGCTGCTTACCTGAGTGTGTGGCATGAAGTAGTTCCGGACGAAAGCCTTCACCAGCACTTTCGCCGGTGGTAGTGGCGGCGGCGCCCTTGGGGAGTCGTTTTCCCCGTTGGGGCACCACTATGGAGCACTTGTCCCGCAATACGAGGTCTCGGGGTGAAAACCCTGTCTAGTTCTGGACAAGCGACGGCAGCGCCATCGGCGTCGCGCCCTCCTTGGAGGCGCCGCTACTTGAGACCTGACTCGACTTGTGGCAGTAAAGGTGGTGGTTGGTTGATGGTGTTGCCCGTGTGCAGAGGCGGAAGGGGTGTGCAAGGACCGTGGTGGCAGGGAGGAGTAGAGGGATCATGGGAGCTGGATGGCTTGAACTACTGCGAGGCCCCCACGCAGAGTGGCCAGGATCAGTGTTTCTCATTGGCGCTGCGATGGGAGTGTTTTGCTGAAGCATCACTGGAGCAGAGGGATCGACGATCGTGTGAGTGGATTGAGGGTGATAGTCCCATAGAGGGATCATGGGAGCTGGATGGCTTGAACTACTGCGAGGCCCCCACGCAGAGTGGCCAGGATCAGTGTTTCTCATTGGCGTTGCGATGGGAGTGTTTTGCTGAAGCATCACCTCATGTGTGTGGATTGAGGGTGATAGTCCCATGGTGGAGGAGTTCAGGTAGTCAGTCAGGCTTGCAGCGGGCTACGACTTTGGCGTGGCACATCGTTGGTGACGGCGGCGCAGCCCCTCTCCCAGGTGGTGGTGGTGTAGCGTTGCGTTGTGTGTGTTGTTTGTGTGGTGGTGTACGCTTCGGCACATTATGTATGAATGCTTGCTCTTCTTATATGACAGAGCAGTGCTCCTGCTATCTTTTCAAAAAAATAACTTGGCAATCTCCGCAATTACTTAGCAGAAGCTTGTCAGTTGTCGCCATCTTAACATTCTCAGTTTAGGGGGCAGCTGAACAAATACTCGGTATAAAGCTTTTCAGCACGACACTAATAAATCCAAGTAACGAGCATAATAGGGCCGGCAAATAGTAACAGAGAACCGGCAATTAGACATTAGCATTATTCCCGGCACTTAGCATATCTGGAGAAACTGCCATAGCAGAACTAGACTAAAGCGAAGTAGAAATCTTGAAGTAAACCAATGTTGATAATTGTGTCCTTAGCCATGATCAGCAGGAGAATCTTGAAGTATATCAAGGCCCACTTCCTGGTAACCTCATTGTGGACATAGTCCAGAAGGATCTCCTTGTGGAACATGTAGATTTGATGGAACACTGACATGATCATAAGAGAAGTGCTCACGCTATTCTTTGATATGAGAAGCTGAGTCGGGATCATGTAATATGTCGTAGTTGTAACTATATCATTTACCCTCACTTTCAAGCTTTCACTTCTCAATGGACCGCTTCTGGGTTTGGCGATAGTTGCTTCCAATGGGCTGAATGCTGTCACCTTTGTGGAGGCGCCTTCCTGTGTTTTCAGCTCATCAAATTGAGCCATACCAACAATTGTCTTAGGTAGTGTGGAAGGAATTACACGGACAGAAAAAAAAACATTGAATTTACACTGCAAGGAGCCGGCCAATGGCTAGTGAGAAGTGAGACCAAACTATCAGAGGTAGAGACACTATACAATGCACATTAGGGACCCACCTGCACCTGCTGGGCAGAAGACCCATTGGATGCGCCAATAGAAAACCAACGAGGTAATACTTGTGCACCACTGAGTCGTGATGTTTGCCCATACCCTAGAATCTGTTTGCAATCTCAAACATAAAAATGGTACAAAAGGGTGCATTAGTAGGAGCACAACCAACTGCTACATTGGCTGAGAAACATGAGAGAAAAGTACATATACACAACAAGTTCAATAAGAAGGCACAATGAACTTATTAAGAATTAGGTAAAAGATAGAACAGCCCCACAAAACATGCATCAACTGTCCTTCAGTCCATGCAGGAATTTCAAAGTGTGATCACACAAGATAGAAATTTTTCCGATGCAAAAAATAAATAGTGTTCTGTGAGGGAGAATAAGCCAGAACAAGCCAGAATAAGCAAGCAGAATGGGGCGAGTAAAGCATTCAGCAAGTACACAATAGATGTCCTGGCAGTTAGAAACATAATTGTTATAGTGAAATTTCTACTGTTCTTTGTGTGAAATTGGCAATGCTTTCTATGAAACTTTCTTGATCATTGTACATGATGCTAAATTTACATTCCTCTCAGTCCTCCAAAGAATAGTGAACTATAACTGATTAATACAAAAAAAAAGTTTGTGCCAAGTATATCCTATCGTACATATACCAAGTGTAAAGAAGCATCGACTAACCCAAGCAGGTTCTAAAGATGTGATTACTAGTCCTGGAAATTTTTTTAGGTTACTAATCATAGCAAAATTCAATAAGTCTCTGATAATATAGACACAAATCTGATCCATGGAGAGGACAAAGGAATGCTAGTTATTCCAACAAGGAAAGATGAACTTGCATGATAAAGGAATACTTGATTAGGTATAATCTATCACCAAACCAGAAACCATGGCATTAAATAGAAAGAAGACCTCAAATGTCTTAGGAGGGATGAACCGTTCCGTAATAAGTTACTGTACTACTGAAGGTTGTTTGCCCTGAAAATAAAAGAGAACCAAGACAATGTTTGTACAAAGATACTCCCTTTGATTTTTTTTAATGCAAGTTATTTTGAAATGGACATCAACAAGGTCTACAAAATGACAATTTTATAACAGTTCCTACAAAAAAAAATATGTTGATAAAAAACATATGGTAAAAATAGTTCATGACAGATCTAGTGATGCCACCTTTTGTTGTTAATATAACCCTGTCCTTTCTTTTCTCATCACAAGACACAAACACCCTGTTTACTTCCTTTTTCATAACCGTCCACACTAACCACGAGAAAGCATTAGATACAAACCAGAGTCATGAAAATACAAAATCCACATGAACAATTACGAGGAACAAGATTCTCCCAGTCATCCAAACTGTAATCTGGCAAATTTTACAACTGCCACCAAACGGAAGCAAATACGCAATGTGAAGAATAATACTCGTAGAGCGAAATCATAGATTCGATCTACAGAGAAACTTGCATGAGAAAATTGTACATCTGGAGGAGGAGAAGAACGGAGCGAAGGAAGGAAATGCGAACCTTGGAGAGGTCTAGAGGGGAGCGGACCGACAGTTGCCGCGGCGACGGGCCAGCAGCGGTGGCGGCCGGGTCCTGGGGAAGGGTGGAAAGCGCGCGGAGAGACCCAGTACCGGCGAGCGGCGACGACGCGGCCGCGTCGGCGCGCGCGATGGCATGCGCTAGGGCTTTGGATCGGGTCAGGAATCGCGACGCCATTCTCTCCCTCTCGCCGGGGAGGACTGGAGCGGAGGAGACGGAGAGGAATACGAGAAGAGAAGGTCGACGGCGGCGGGAGGTAGAGGATGTGCTTTGGCCCAGTAACACGGCCCATATATTAAGTGGAGTGGCTAGATTACGTGTGGGCTGGGCTGGTATGGTGTCAGCAAATGTATGTAGCCGAATTTGAGTTTTAAAAGGCTGAGGCAGATGATTCCGTGTTCATTCCTTTTTTTTCTTTCTAGCTTCCGCCGCATTATTAAACTTTCTTTCTAATTATGTATGCAAACTTCTTTCAAATAGGACTGGAACTGTGTTAAACTTTAGATAACATTTGTAAACTACAAAGAGGTCTCTAAAAAATACTACCTCCGTTCCAAATTATAGGTCGTTTTGACTTTTCTAGGTTCATAGATTTTGATATGAATATAGACATAGTGTTTATCTAAATGCATAACAAAGATAATGAACCTAAAAAAGTCAAAACAACCTATAATTTGGAACGAAAGAAGTAGAAGGGAACGCCATAGAACCAGCCAGGTCATCTTAATCATCTCTGATAAGTACTACTAACAGAGAGCGGGTTTTCACCCAAGTAGATTGTCAAAACTAGAGTTGAAACTTTGTACCAAACCTAACGAGCAACCCCAATCTTAGAGACTGCATTAGCCTTTGCCTCTAAATTACAGTTCGGAAGCATTTTGGACTCAAGTTGATCAACTCACTCACTCTTGTTCAAGACCTGGTCCAGCCCACTCGGTTTGTCACTTTGTCTAAGTTTATTTTAACGGGACAATATGCGAAACAGAGCAAGATTTGAAGCTATATATACATACGGACATTCGGTATAATTGATTCAATTTTGTGTTTCCCATCTTGGTAGCTGCAAGCTACACTCATTGTAGTAAGTCTCTAGAAATCTGACATCACGCCAATAAATGTAGAAGCATATATTTCCTTCAGAAAACTAAAAGCATGTCTACGTTGAAAACGTACACAGAATTCTGCATAGAACACAATTGCCTACAAAAGGTGTAAAAATGCTCTCTAAAGGAGAGAATAGTATCAATCGCACGTTCACCTCCACGTATCAAAAAGTCAATTTAACACGATAATCACGCTTCAAATGGGGAAAAGGAGGATAGGGCGGTTAGCCGGTTACAGGCCGCTTAATCACCCCCATTAGTTTTTAGCAATAGGCATATTCTATCGGCATTCATAGCGTGACATATTAAGGGCTCCTTTATTCTTTGAGTGCCTTCTTAAGCGTTGGAAATTCATTGCCCAATCAATTAATTAATTAACTAATCCTGCCGATTTATTCTTACCTCGACGTGGAAATGCTATTGCTTTCACGCTGACACGTCTGAGAATGCAAAGTAAGACAATAAATAAATGGGGTTTTAGGCCAATGGCACCCCAAAATGCGCTGCATGATGTTCACTCAAAAGAATTGTTCTTCGTCATACTGAAATGGGAAAAAAGGGGAAGCAGTTAGGATCGATTCAAACCTTATCGAGTTATCAGCAACTCATCAATGACTTGGAGGCATATAGATCGAGTGTTTGTTTGATTGGGCACCATGTCCACCTAGTAGGTTTCAACTTAGGATGGTTTTGTTTGAGGAATGTGGCGGTTTAAATCATGTTTGCTTCCACCTCTTGCTTACCATGAACAACATACCCCCTTACATTAATTATTAGAGATCATTTCGAAAAAAAACATTTCTTAGAGGGGAAAAAAACAGAGCTCGACCGAATGCCCAATCAAATCCAAGGGTAGGCACCGGGCCATTTGTGTGTCACCTATATATGGAGTACTCCAATTCCAAACACTCCTGTAAAGGAACCAAGGGTTGTATACATTGCTTAATTTCTGCTGAACTGATCGCGTAATTAGAAGGTTCGATTCCCTGAACACACGTCATCATTTCAGCTACTTACAATAAGTAAACGTTATTATGGTACCGTACACATGTTATTTGGTCAAATATATATGCAACATCAGAATTCAGATAGCATTTTCAACTTGGTGATCTTGGCGTGATGTAATTACTTTTTATAGCAAAATAGTTAACAGCAGAATGCTGGCCCGTGGCTCGTGCCAACAGCTAAGATCACAAAAAGCAGTAGAACCTCTTAGCAGAATCAGAACATTTCCCAATTAACTAGCCACTACATCGGTTACCCTCCTCACACCTCTAGCTTGTTGCACCGGCCACTTCCTCTAAAAGCCGGCCGGTCGGCCGGCCGGCCGGCGGTGCTCTATAAAAGCCTCATCACTTGGTCAGTTGCTCATCATCACCGCAGCACACACAGAGCAGCAGCAGCAGAGCCTACTCGGCCGATTGATCGAGCAAGTGAGTGGAGTGATTAAGTGATCAGGTGATCGATCAGAAGAATCTAGCTAGCTCGATCGAGATCGTCAACAATGGCGGACGGTGGCGTGTCGAGGCTGGCGTCGCAGCGCGCGGTGGTGATCTTCGGGACGAGCAACTGCTGCATGTGCCACGCGGTGAAGACGCTCTTCTCGGAGCTGGGCGTGAGCTGGTGGGTGTGCGAGGTGGACAAGGAACCCAGGGGCAAGGACATCGAGAAGGCGCTGGCGCGCATGGTGGGCCGCACCCCGCCCGTGCCGGCGGTGTTCATCGGCGGCAAGCTCGTCGGCACCACCGACCAGGTCATGTCGCTGCACCTCGGCGGCAAGCTCGTGCCGCTCCTGCGCGAGGCCGGAGCCCTGTGGCTTTGAATCAGCTAACGAGCATGCAGGCTGCAGCGAGCGAGCTTACTCATCGATCATGATAATGCTTATGCTTAATGCATGTGTGAAGCTTCACTATAGATTCTGCACTCATCATTATGGATTGGAGCTACTACTAGCTGATGGAATGCATAATCCATGAAGCTGCACTTGCTGGTAGCCTTTGAAAAGTCATCAAATTAATAGCAATGACCTTTCATTATGGGATAGATACCTCTTGTGATTACACAAGGAATGCTCTGAAAGTAGATAAGCATATACTGTATACTACAATCGAGCTTATCGCACCTCCTCTGCTCCAAGCAACAAATCGATGATTCCAAGCCTCAGCCCTCAGCTGTGTTCGGTTTAATCCTGTTTCTTTAGTAAGTGTGTTCGCGTGTGTTAGATCATTATGAAAGGCCAACAAGCTGACGGTGTGAACATGTACAAACAACTTTGGTGCATCAATAGTCCAAAAGTTATAACGGCAATGTATTAAACAAAGCGGGTATGTTCGCTTCGCTGCTGTGCGCTCAAACATGTTTGTTTATATTCTTTTAGCTCATTTTTAAAATAAATACACGAGGTTTTCAGAAAGTATGCTCCTAGAAGGCATGGTTTTTTTATAGTTGAACAATGTGCATAAAAAATAGTGAGCGGGAACTTACTAATATTGAAATATTTTTAATAAAATACAACCATTTTATAAAAAAAGCTATTAAGATGGTATAACATCAATTTCCTTAACAGTTCTCACTGCAATTAAGCAACAGTTCTATCTGAAACTTCAACAGATTGAGATGGCATTAGGGTCGGCTGGCACGCCATGGCGATGGCAGTGATGCGGATGCTTGCCATATTGCCATTGCGGATGATGGATGATTGCCCAATGAATGTTACTTTTTTTTTTGAACTGGAGTATTCTCCATTTCCATTGAACAACAGAAATACAACCGTTTGGACTGCCCAAAGCAGTCATCCAGAACAAAGGGTGTTCAGAAGGGGGAAATACCTGGTGGAGCTGGCTTGTGTCGAGCCAGCTCCCAGTTGACCCGGGGTTCCCAGGTTTTACATCCAACAAAATACGACGGAAATGATAGACGAGAAGTCGATTGGACGATAGAGGAAGATGGAGGTTAAAGACGGCTCCCTCTCAGTCCGGGTTGGATCCAATCCACTGCAACTGACGACATGCACCGCCAACGGGTTGAAAACGTTATTTGTATTTTGTAGGAAAATTGATATATTTAATAACCCCTCCCTAAAGTCGATGTTATTGTGGCGAGCGAATCAAATCCATGATGCTTTTCATTGGAAGGGGACAAGGTATAGTACGTAAACAAGTGGCAGTAGGTTAATCAGGTCAAATCCCTCCGGATTTGGGCTAGCAGCGAGCCTCCAAAATGTTGAGACATGTCGGCTGGCGCCTGTTGCTGTCCCATGCTCCACGCCACATGTGTTGCACGATCTGGATCGACCTGCCACTGGTTTCTGGGCCAGAAAGGCGGCAGAATCGGCGGAAAGGGCGGCGGGTGCGGTCCAGGAACCACATGTGTGGCCCACGCGAGACGAGGCGGAGATTCCGCCCTGCCGGGCCGTGCGGACCGCGTGAAGACCTCCGCCGCGGGCCGCGCGGACAAAGCTGCTCGCGTGAACGCCAAGCCCAACCCGTTCGCGGCGCGCGCGTGGCTGCCAAGTGCCAACGCCGCCGGCTCGCTCGCGCCGAAGGTTGCAAAAGCAAAAAACCAGCGCGTGCGCCGCGGCTGCCGAGTGCCAACACCCCGCGTGGCCCACGCCGCCGAGCGAGAGCGAGCTGCACTGCACGCTGGCGCCTGGCACGTAACGGACGTAGTAGTACTGTCTCGACACCGGGCGTAGTGGACTCTGTTGCAACGCCCACCGGGCGCGTAACAGCAGCCAGCGTCTCCATCCGCTGCTCCTCGACGTGTCGGCCTTTCTGTGGCGCGCTGTGTAATGGCATGCTACTTTTTTCCCTCTTTTTTTTTTGGCGAATATATGGCATGCTACTATTTCTAAACCACTACTACTACCATGCTTGTTGACCACTGCACGTAACCAAGGCCGCCGGCGAACACACGTCGCGACGCGGGCTCGCCACGGCTCGGCGGCGGCGTTGTCAAAAGCCAATCCCACCACTACCACCTCCTCGCGCGTCGCCGGTCGGTGACCGGCCGTGACATGCACGTGGCAGCGAGCGCCGGGCACCGCTCCCGCCTCGCGGGCGCGGCGTGCATGCGCGCACCCTGCGCCTCCAGTTTTTATCTCGCCGCACGCACCAGCAGGGAAATTCTGTCCACGTGTACCGGTGCGGTACACGGGGAAGGTAAAAAAAAGTTTGAGGACAAAAAAACAGTAACGGTACTGTGGAAACTTTACTGTCTCACCACCGGTCGGCAGGGGCCTGGCAAGTGAATGAGCTTGATGAGTGTGGCGCAGTAAACATGGGCCAGAATTAAGAGGCCGCTGCCGTGCCATTTAAAAGCGGAGAGGTGGCAGGCAGGCGAGGAAAGCGGATGTGCCCCAAAGATCCCCTTGCCTTCCCTTCCCCTCTCTCTCTCCTCCCGAGCGAGCCTGCCTGCCCAGAGCTGACTTTTGCTCCACCTCCTCTCTCTCTTACCACGCTTGCTTCGCTTTGCCCCCCAGCCTCATGTTCTTCCTCGCCTTCGTGTAGCTTCCGCCCCACTCGCACCGCCGCCCCCCGCTCCAGCCGAATCCCCCCCCACTAGCGCCGCTCCCCAATTGGGGCCCGCCCGCTTAAAAATCCGGTTTTTCGGAGGCCTGCCGCCGCAGATCGGGGAGGCGCGCTTCCCAGTTCATTCGGTCGGGCGGCGTCCGCTCCCCCGCGTTCGTTCCTCCTTGCTGGTGTCGTCTTTCCGGGGGGTGGCGCTCGGATGAGCTGCTTCGTGTGCTTCGGATCGGCTCAGGATGGGGACGCCAAGAGGCAAGTCGCCGACGCCAAGGACCCGCGCAAGGACGGGCCGCCGGATCGCGGGGTAGCCAGGCTCGGATCAGGTGCGGGCTGTGTAGCGAACTGGATCTCGGAATTGCTCCTCGCTTCTTTCTTTACTGCGGCGTTAGGCTTGTCGGGTGTTTTGTTTTTTGTTGCTTGCTGCGCGTGAACCATGAGAGTTTCATAGAGTGAAGAGAAAGGGGAGATCATTCCAGTAGGCTTAGTTGTTATTATGGATCGGCGGAGACAAGGTTTGTGCCGCATTTGGTGGGGAACAGCACGGGAACGCATCCTATGCCAGGCTCATTTGGGGCTATGGCACTTAACTCTAGCTCGAGCGTTACCACTTACCAGTACGCGTCCGTGGAGAGGGAGTGTCTGAAACCGCGTTAGGCTGGATACAGATACACTGGATATGCTAGTAGTAGTATTTGTTTTATGGAGTAATGGGAGCCACGAACCTCAGTACTAGTCAATACTAGGTGGGTTGAAAGCGATGGATGTGTTGTTGCAGTCCTTAAACTTGGTAAGAATCGAGAGGATTCAGGCACCGAGACATGACAGACATTATGATGTATTTGCCCCTCAGGGTTATACTAGGTTTGGATTTGGACTTTGCACCGAGCATTTTCCCACCTAGGTAGCTTCCCATGGCTGTGATGTGCAAATAGTATGCAGTGTCTTGGACTCTTGGTGGTGTGATGTTTTGAAAATCTAGGATGTGTTATAGTGGTCTTATGTGCATATGCAGTGTGGAGAAGATCAGGGATGGGGGTTTGTAGGAAGTACTTGCTTGGTCATTACATCCCTTGTGATGATGCTTTCTAGTTTAGTCAACTGGCCGTTGCAAGTGACCTTCTGATTCATATATTGAATTTCCTTGGGCTGGCTGTTTACCTGCTTACAAAACTGTTTTGATATCACGGGGAGAGAAACATCCTTAAAAGTAAAGTAGAGCATCTATGTAGAGTTGCAGGGCATGCTACATCCTTGTGCTACATTTCTTCGTGTTCTACTGATATGATGCTGCCGCTGAGTTCTGCACTTCTTTTATGTTGAATCATTTAATTTATCTGCTTGCTGATTCAGTGGACAATTTTTTTTTGGTCTTAGATTATTCTAGATCACAGGGTGGATCAGATTCTATGGATATAATTATCCATAGGGATGGAAACAGTCAAAATATCGCAGCACAGACTTTCACTTTTCGTGAACTTGCTGCTGCCACCAAGAACTTCAGGCAAGATTGCCTATTAGGGGAGGGAGGTTTTGGCCGTGTTTATAAAGGACGTTTGGAGAATGGGCAGGTAAGTATCTCTTAAACCATCTTGACACACACATTTTGTCTGAATGCCGAGTCCTCTCAGTTTAGGTTTTGAGTGGTTTGATTGAACATGCTGATAGAGTTACTGTGTTTTGTCTTAATGTACATTTGCAGTCGTCTTGGATGCTAACCAAATAATTCTACTTATGTACTTGGATTAGTCCTGGAAACTAACATAATTCTACTTCCCAGGCTGTTGCTGTGAAGCAACTTGATCGTAATGGTCTCCAAGGAAATAGGGAATTTCTGGTTGAGGTTCTCATGCTCAGTCTCTTACATCACACTAACCTGGTCAATTTAATTGGCTACTGTGCTGACGGTGACCAACGCCTTCTTGTTTATGAGTTTATGCCATTGGGGTCACTAGAAGATCATCTGCATGGTTTGTGTATCTTCTCTGTCATCTAGTCTTCTGAAATTCCATGAGTGCATGTAGAAACGTTAAGGAAAGCATCATGTTACTCTGTAGGAGTGGCACGCTTCATCTGACTGTGCTATTCTTTCTGTAGGAGTGGCATGCTTCATCTGACTGTTAAACATGTGTTATTCTTGACTGTACTGTGCACGTAGGTTGATATATTGTATTTCTTGGCTCAGCTTAAAAGTTAAAACCATCAGCATGTTTCTTGAACTACTATTGGACCTATCATATGTTTGGTGTGCTAAAATTTCACATCTTTTTGCTGTCAATGTGTAATTTTCGTATGCTAAAATGAAACCCTTTTTTTTTTTTGCTTGGGACTGCTGTGTGTATTTAGCCAGACCTATCGATGAAGCTTGCTGATTGAAATGTTGAAAACTGTAAGATCAAAACTGCAGAAAGGGGGAAAAAAACGACAAGAAAAAAAAAATAGAAACACCAACGCTCAGATGGCTCTCAATCTGAGAACAAGAAATGCTAACCAAATATGTTCTTTTTTTTCTGACTAGGATTTATATTCATGATCTTTATATTTTATTTCTTTCTTCCAATTCTTAGCAGTCACAAATCTCTGGTCTAGTAACTGAGGTGTATCTTTTTTGTAATATAGATCTGCCACCAGACAAAGAAGCTCTTGATTGGAACACACGGATGAAGATAGCCGCAGGTGCTGCTAAGGGCTTAGAGTACCTTCATGACAAGGCAAGCCCTCCTGTTATTTACAGGGATTTCAAGTCATCGAACATTCTTCTCGGAGAAGGATTTCACCCAAAGCTATCTGACTTTGGCCTTGCAAAACTTGGTCCGGTTGGTGACAAGACACACGTTTCAACACGTGTGATGGGTACATATGGCTACTGTGCCCCAGAATATGCAATGACTGGGCAGCTCACAGTTAAGTCCGATGTGTATAGCTTCGGAGTTGTGTTCCTTGAGCTGATCACGGGGCGCAAAGCAATTGACAACACCAAACCCCAGGGGGAGCAAAACCTAGTGGCATGGGTATGTTTGTCTTATTGACTGCATGTTGCTCTTTTTATGTCAGTATTTGTACTGAAATACTATGAAAATCATGCTATATATGTCTTTCATAATTCTACAACTGTCATCTAAAATTGGTAATTGCTATCAGACACCACTGTGTACTGCAGTCTTAAATAGAAACATTTATACGCAGGCGGCTTTATCTGGAAAACTGATACAGTTCGTTTATCTGCAGGCTCGTCCACTGTTCAAGGATCGCAGGAAATTTCCTAAAATGGCTGATCCTATGCTTCAGGGCCGCTTCCCCATGAGGGGTCTATATCAGGCCCTAGCTGTTGCTGCCATGTGCTTGCAAGAGCAAGCTGCCACACGCCCTCATATCGGGGATGTCGTCACTGCCCTGTCATATCTTGCTTCTCAGGCATATGACCCAAATGCCCCAGTTCAACACATCCGGAGCAATTCATCTACCCCTAGGGCCAGAAACCCTGCCGGGTGGAATGACGACCAGCGCAGTGTGCAGTCACCAAATCATCATTCTCCGGACCTGCGGAGGAGAGATGCTGCCAGGGCATCGAAGTATGGAGCAGAGGTTAGCCGGACTAGCTCTACTGGCGGTTCTGGTCGGCGATCAGGATTGGATGAGATGGACATGACAGGTTCACAAGTGGGTAGTCCAGCTCAAACTGGAAGGAGAAGAGAAACTCCGAGGGCCGTTGCTGACAGGCAGCGTGCTATCGCGGAGGCCAAAATGTGGGGTGAATATTCGAGAGAGCGATCAAATGGCCATGGTAGCTTCGACAGCACAAATGAGTGAAGCCGGCAGGTTTATTTTCAGGTATCACTTAAGCAGAGGGGGTGAGTTTGAGTTCACTCACCATCACCAAAAGGGATCCGGTCTCGGATACATGTCAACGGTCCCGCTCGGTCCCATTATCTGTGAATAAGACTTTTCCTTGTTCTTCCATGCATCCTCCTGGCGTCCATTCCCTGCGAATGTGACCGTGTTATGCTTCGGTGGAGCAGAGGAGCCTGTAGGATTCAGTTGGAGAGGGTAGACTCAGAGAAGAGAGGGAGCACAGAGTCGCATTTGACGAGTGCGTTTTTTGCGGTTAAATGATATAAGTATGCATGCTCAATTCCTTCTATGTTGTGAATGTATAACTCGGTGTCAGGCTTGGCTGCCTGGGAAGGCTGTGAATCTCCTTTGTGAATTCCTGTTTGGATATGTGTAGGTCAGGCTACGATGTTTAGTAAAGCTGTTTTCTTTTATTGGTCCTCTCTCCTTTCATGTTAGGAGTTGCCACTTTCCAGAATACCTGTTGGATATGATCCGAATTATAACGTGTGTCTTGTGGGGACGCCTGGAGGGCCCACGGTTCGGGTTGTATGTTTAGCGGATTTGTTTCCGTATTTGACTGCAGTCAGTTTAGTCCACCCATATCTACATCTTGTAAGCCGCAAGGGATGAGCAGACGACTCATTGTATTCCCTGCGTTGTAACTCTCTCATTATAGTGAAGATCGCCGGTTGGCGCCCGTGGTTTTTTCCCGCAAGGGTTTTCCACGTTAAATCTGTGTCTCGTGTTCGATCTTGTTTACGCATTATTTGCTAACAAGTGGTATCAAGAGCTTGGCACGAGATTGTGAAAAAAAATTAGGGTTTCAGTCCTGTTGCGCTGCCGCCGCCTCGTTCCGCTGCGGAGCGATTGCCGTCGTCCTGTGCTGATCCGTTCCCGCGACGTGTGTGCTGCATCGTTTCACGCATCCTGCTGCAGCGATCGTCAGACGGAGTCGCTGCGCGCAGGTGAAAGAGAATTCACCGCTGCTGTGCACGCGGATCGAGGGGCTACACGTCCGCTGGTTTGTGCTCTCCGTGAGCAATTTTGTGAAGATTTGCTACGTGCACACGAGAAGGCTACCAGGAGAGGATTTTTTTTCAGTTTCGGCTAATCGTACACAACAGGTGTACACGAGGCTGCAGGTTTTGTTCTAGGGTTTCACAATATACCTAGATTATTTACTGCAGATTATTTTCTCTTGGTTATTTCTTCTCAATGGCATCTATGAAGTATGATATTCCGCTGCTGGATCGAGATACAAGGTTCGCTCTATGGCAAGTCAAGATGCGAGCTGTTTTAGCGCAAGCTGATTTAGATGATGCGCTTGAGAAATTCGGGAACAAGGATTCAAAGACTTGGACCGATGATGAGAGGAGAAAAGATCGTAAGGCCTTGTCTCATATTCATCTTCATCTTTCAAATAATATTTTGCAAGAGGTTTTGCAGGAGAAAACTGCAGCTGCTCTATGGCTCAAGTTGGAGTCAATTTGCATGTCAAAAGATTTGACAAGCAAGATGCATATGAAGATGAAATTGTATACGCACAAGTTACAAGAAGGTGGCTCTGTTCTTAACCATCTTTCGGTCTTTAAGGAGATCGTTGCTGACCTACAGTCTATGGAGGTAATTTATGATGATGAAGATTTGGGTCTTATTCTTTTGTGCTCACTGCCTAGTTCTTTTGCAAACTTCAGAGATACTATTCTATATAGTCGTGATTCTCTAACCATCCATGATGTTTATGAGGCATTGCAAGCCAAAGAGAAGATGAAACTGATGGTGTCTTCTGAAGGTTCCGCTTCCACTGGAGAAGCTTTGTCTGTTCGTGGCAGGACACAAAAGAATTCTAATAATGGTTATAGAGGCAAGAGCTCGAATGGCTACAGGGGCCGTTCAAAGTCTAGAGGCAAGGATGACAAATTCTGCAAGTATTGCAAGAAAGACACTCATTTTATTTCTGAGTGTTATAAATTGAAGAACAAGGAAAAGAGAACTGGCACATACAGACCGAAAGGTAAATCTGATGATGAAGGTAATGCTTCTGTTGCTGCCACCAATGTTAATTCAGATGGTGGAGATGTTCTTGTTGCTTTTGCTGGATGTGCAAATAGTGGTGATGAATGGATTCTTGATTCCGCTGCTTCCTTTCATATGTGCATTAATAGAGATTGGTTCATCACTTATGATTCTGTCCAAGGTGGTTCTGTTCGTATGGGTGATGATAGATCACATCACATTATAGGCATTGGATCTGTTCAGATTAAGATGCATGATGGTATTATCAGAACTTTAACAAATGTGAGACACATTCCAACTATGAGCAAGAATTTAATCTCTTTGAGTACTCTTGATGGCAAAGGGTACAAGTACTCCGGTGGAGATGGAGTTTTGAAAGTGTCAAAAGGTTCTCTTATTGTGATGAAAGGTGATTTGAAATCTGCAAATTTTTACCGTCTTCGTGGTACTACAATTACAGGTGATGCCGTTGTAATTTCAAATTCATTATCTAATTCTGATGCTACTAATCTTTGGCATATGCGTCTTGGGCATATGAGTGAGCTTGGCTTGGCAGTGCTGAGTAAGAGAGATCTTCTCGATGGGCATAGCATCAGCAAGTTGGATTTTTGTGAGCATTGTGTGTTTGGCAAACACAAGAGGGTGAAGTTTAATACCGCTACTCATTCAAGTAAAGGTATTCTTGATTATGTGCATTCTGATTTATGGGGACCATCTCGCAAGCCTTCTCTTGGTGGTGCTCGTTATATGTTGACCATTATTGATGATTATTCTAGAAAGGTATGGCCTTATTTCTTGAAAGATAAATCAGAAGCATTTTCAGCATTTAAAGAGTGGAAGATTATGGTTGAAAACCAAACTGAAAAGAAGGTTAAAAAGCTTCGTACTGATAATGGGATGGAATTCTGTTCACACGAGTTTAAATCATATTGCAAAGCTGAAGGCATTGTTAGGCATTACACCGTTCCTTATACACCTCAACAGAACGGTGTAGCTGAGCGTATGAACAGGACTATCATCTCTAAGGCCCGTTGCATGTTGTCTAATTCTGGCTTGAATAGACGTTTTTGGGCTGAAGCTGCTTCCACTGCTTGCTACCTTATTAATCGTTCACCCTGCATTCCTATTGATAAGAAAACTCCAATTGAGGTATGGTCTGGTTCTCCTGCTGATTATTCGCAATTGAGAGTTTTTGGCTGTACTGCTTATGCTCATGTTGATAATGGTAAATTAGAGCCTAGAGCTATTAAATGCATCTTTCTTGGTTATCAACCTGGTGTTAAAGGTTATAAATTGTGGAATCCACAAACTCAGAAGGTTGTGATTAGCAGGAATGTTATCTTTAATGAATCTGTTATGTTGCCTGACAACCTATCTACTAGTGCTCCTGTTCAGCAGAAAACAAGTGTGCAGGTGGAGCATTTTATTGATTCTGATCATACATCAGAAAAGGATAGTGTTGCTGTACAAGAAGCACCTATTGATGATAATTTACCAATTGTTGATGATTCTTCTGTTGTTGAGCATTCTTCTCCAGTTGTGCAGCCTCCACAACATTCTATTGCAGCTGATAAGCCCAAAAGGGTTTCTAAGCCAAGAAAAAGATTAATTGAAGAATGCAATATTGCTTATGCTTTAAGCGTTGCAGAAGAGATTGAAGGTGCAGAACCTTCTAATTATTTTGAGGCTATTACTTCTGCTGATTCTAACAATTGGATGACCGCTATGCAAGATGAGATGGAGTCACTTGAAAAGAATGGTACTTGGGATTTAGTAAAATTGCCCAAGAATAAAAAGCCTGTTCGTTGCAAATGGATTTTCAAAATGAAGGAGGGTATTTCTCCGGTTGAGCCAGCAAGGTATAAGGCAAGGTTGGTTGCTAAAGGCTACAGCCAGATTCCAGGTATTGATTTTAATGATGTCTTTTCCCCAGTTGTGAAGCATAGTTCTATTCGCACTCTTTTGAGTATTGTTGCTATGCATGATTATGAGCTTGAGCAGTTAGATGTTAAAACTGCGTTCTAACATGGGGAGTTAGAAGAGGACATTTATATGGACCAACCTGAAGGTTTTATTATTCCTGGAAAAGAAAACCTTGTGTGTAGATTAAAGAAATCTCTTTATGGCTTGAAACAATCTCCTAGGCAATGGTATAAGAGATTTGACTCGTTTATGCTTTCTCATGGTTTTAAGCGGTCTGATTATGATAGCTGTGTTTATTTGAAGACAGTTAATGGTTCAGCTATTTATTTGCTTCTTTACGTTGATGATATGTTGATTGCTGCTAAAGATAAATCAGAAATAGTGAAATTGAAGGCACAATTGAGTAAAGCATTTGAGATGAAGGACTTGGGTGCAGCTAAGAAAATTCTTGGTATGGAAATTATCAGAGATAGAAAATCTGGTATGTTATACCTCTCTCAGCGAGGTTATATTGAAAAGGTTCTTCGTCGTTTTAATATGCATGATGCAAAACCAGTGAGTACTCCATTAGCTGCACATTTCAAATTATCCTCTGATTTATGTCCAGTGTCAGATGAAGAAATCGAATACATGTCTAAATTCCCATATTCGAGTGGAGTTGGTTCACTTATGTATGCCATGGTTTGTTCTCGTCCTGATTTATCTCATGCATTGAGTGTTGTCAGTAGATACATGGCTAATCCTGGCAAAGAGCATTGGAGAGCTGTTCAGTGGATTTTCAGATATCTTCGAGGTACTTCTAGTGCTTGTTTACAGTTTGGGAAATCTAGAGATGGACTCGTTGGTTATGTTGATTCTGATTTTGCTGGTGATTTGGATAAGAGGAGGTCTCTCACAGGTTATGTTTTCACCATTGGTGGTTGTGCTGTTAGTTGGAAAGCAAGTTTGCAGGCTACTGTTGCTTTGTCCACTACTGAAGCTGAGTATATGGCTGTTTCTGATTCTTGTAAGGAAGCTATTTGGTTGAGAGGTTTATACTCTGAACTTTGCGGGGTTTCTTCTTGCACTACTATACATTGTGATAGCCAAAGTGCTATTTGTCTCACTAAAGATCAGATGTTTCATGAAAGAACAAAGCACATTGCTGTGAGATATCATTTTATTCGAGACGTTATTGCTCAAGGTGAAGTTAAGGTATGCAAGATAAGTACTCGTGACAATCCCGCTGATATGATGACTAAGCCTGTTCCTACAGCTAAGTTTGAGCTATGCTCACGCTTAGTTGGTATTAAAGTTTGAAGTCCTAGTGACTTTCGGCGTCGGTGATCAATTATTATTGAAGTGAGTTCATTGTTGATACTTCATTTGCTACAAGATGGAATTCGTCTCAAGGTGGAGTTTGTTGGATATGATCCGAATTATAACGTGTGTCTTGTGGGGACGCCTGGAGGGCCCACGGTTCGGGTTGTATGTTTAGCGGATTTGTTTCCGTATTTGACTGCAGTCAGTTTAGTCCACCCATATCTACATCTTGTAAGCCGCAAGGGATGAGCAGACGACTCATTGTATTCCCTGCGTTGTAACTCTCTCATTATAGTGAAGATCGCCGGTTGGCGCCCGTGGTTTTTTCCCGCAAGGGTTTTCCACGTTAAATCTGTGTCTCGTGTTCGATCTTGTTTACGCATTATTTGCTAACAATACCTGCTTACTATTTGTATGAGCATGCTGAGGCTGTATCATGTGCAGACGACTGTTGAGCACCAGAGCACGATGAGCAGCAACCCGGGACACTGGAGGCACCGGCAGCAAACCGTTCCTGAGCTCTCGGCGGCCAGTATTGCCGGGACAACTTGATCAGTCCGTCATGGAGGAGATCACAAGGAGGAGATCTATCAGAGATCTGCTTTTGAACCTACTACCTTCTCTCCATCTCCCAGATCGCCTTGACGTCGAGTGAAACCAAAATGGCCCTCCAGCTCCAGGTTCAGCTTCCAGAGACACGAGCTCGGTGCAATGGCGAAAATTCTCCAAAGCCGCGTTTGATGAGCGGTGGGAAACAGAGGAGAGGAGGACGGCGGTCTCAGAAGAGGAACGTTTCAGATTTCCTTACCGTGAGGGAGAACGAGATCAGCAGTTCAGCGCTCCACACCTGCCGGCCGCCGCTGGCCAGAACGGAACGCCATCTGAACGATCGTGTGAGCAGTAGGCCCATGGGCCCACGGCAGCGACTAGGAGGACCCACGCGTCAGGTTTGTTTGACTCCGCCTACCCGCCGCGGCGGCTAGCCGAGAGGGCCCCAGCAGGCGCTGGACCCACCTGTCGGTGAGAGAGAAGGGGCTGCGAGTAGCGGGAGCGGGTGGATATTTGCAGGGAGGCTGCTACCCCGCGGCGGGGTAGGTGAGCGCACTCCAAGCCAACGCGATTCGCGCAGGTTTGCAGATCAAAAGGCCCGGCAGGGGTCCCGACTCCAAAGTCCACCGTGCCCTGCCTTCCTCCCCCAACTCCGCACCGCACTGCGCAGAGAGGCTCTCCGCCGCGCCCCACGGTCGAGCGCGCCTCGATCCAGATCCAGGTAACCTCCATCCTCCCACCGCGATTGCGCATCGCCCTCTTCCTCCCGTAGGCGTCCTCATCCCATCGGGAATCTGTTGGTTGGTTCCGGGTTTTGCTGGCCCTAGGCCGCCTGGACCGATTCGCTGTTACGTTCTGCGCTGTTCGGCGGGAACTTTGTTTGTTCGTAGTCGTGGCCGTGAAATCTGAACCTTCCTTTCTGGAATGGACGCTCCACACCTGGTCCTGGCCGAATCTGTCACGAATTGACGTTACCCACGGCAAGATGGAAAAGTATTGTAGATTCGACTACTTTCTCGTCAATTTTATATAGTCCGGTTGGGTTACAATGAAGTACACCTGCTGTAGTGCACCTGGTAGGCGAGACCGCGAGAGGCGAGTTGCCTCTGAATTCTTAACATGCATGCCGCACGTAGTCATCAGTCGGCGCTCGTAGTCGATCTTAACATTGAAACTACCCGAATTGGCTTTTATAGTGAGCATCCTTCTGATTCACATGCACAGCCAGTGATCTCTAATGCACAGCCAGCTTTTATAGTCTCGTTTCAGAAAAGCATCCTTGTAGTCAGCAGTTAGCACTCGGTCACTGTCTTAGTGTCTTTGATGATTTCTTAATGATGCTTTCTTCCTCCTCCTGATCCACATGCACAGCCAGTGATCTCTAATGTGTTGTTTGGTTCTGGGGAATGCTGGGAATCACCACATCTTTGTTTTGAGGAATGGCGATAGGCTTCCTGCATCACCGCCTCATTCCTCACATGCACATAATTAGCACAGACTACAAAAACAAGAGATTATGTCAGCCCAACACTCAAATTCATGGCATTGAGATCTCTGTGAAGTGCGCGCATCCTCCGTTACGTATCTATTTACATCTCTGTAAAGTGCATTTTGATACATAAACCTGATGTGTTTGGTGCTTGTATGTCCAGGTAGGAGATGGCTCTCACGAGAATTGGTCTTGCTGGCCTCGCGGTCATGGGGCAGAACCTTGCCCTCAACATTGCTGAGAAAGGGTTCCCCATCTCAGTCTACAACAGGACGACCTCCAAGGTTGATGAGACAGTGCAGCGCGCCAAGCTGGAAGGAAACCTCCCAGTATATGGTTTCCATGACCCTGCATCTTTCGTGAGCTCCATTCAGAAGCCTCGTGTCGTCATCATGCTTGTCAAGGCTGGGGCGCCGGTTGACCAGACCATTGCCACCCTTGCTGCGCACCTGGAGCAGGGTGATTGTATCATTGATGGAGGAAACGAGTGGTATGAGAACACCGAGAGGAGGGAGAAGGCGATGGAGGAGCGTGGGCTCCTATACCTTGGCATGGGTGTTTCTGGAGGAGAGGAGGGTGCCCGTAATGGCCCGTCATTGATGCCTGGAGGCTCCTTTGAGGCGTACAAGTACATTGAAGATATTCTTCTTAAGGTAGCTGCCCAGGTCCCTGATAGCGGCCCCTGTGTGACATACATTGGCAAAAGTGGATCAGGCAACTTTGTCAAGATGGTTCACAACGGAATTGAATACGGTGACATGCAACTCATTGCTGAGGCATATGATGTTCTCAAGTCAGTCGGTAAGCTAACAAACAGTGAACTGCAGCAGGTGTTCTCTGAGTGGAACAAGGGTGAGCTCCTCAGTTTCTTGATTGAGATCACAGCCGACATTTTCGGTATCAAGGATGAGCAGGGTGAAGGCTACCTGGTCGACAAGGTCCTGGACAAGACCGGGATGAAAGGAACTGGGAAGTGGACGGTCCAGCAGGCTGCTGAACTCTCTGTGGCTGCTCCTACAATTGAGGCATCCTTGGACTCCAGGTTCCTCAGCGGTCTGAAGGACGAGCGGGTCGAGGCTTCCAAAATCTTTCAAGGCGACTACTCCACTGGCCTACCAGTGGACAAGGCGCAGCTGATCGAAGATGTGAGGCAAGCACTCTACGCCTCCAAGATCTGCAGTTACGCTCAGGGCATGAACATCATCAAGGCCAAGAGCTCAGAGAAGGGATGGAGTCTCAACCTTGGTGAGCTAGCGAGGATCTGGAAGGGAGGGTGCATCATCCGTGCCATCTTCCTTGACCGCATCAAGAAGGCCTACGACAGGAACCCCGACCTTGCCAACCTTCTTGTGGACCCTGAGTTCGCCCAGGAGATCATGGACAGGCAAGCTGCATGGCGCAGGGTTGTTTGCCTAGCCATCAACAATGGCGTTAGCACCCCAGGCATGTCTGCGAGTCTGGCCTACTTCGACTCCTACCGCAGGGACAGGCTGCCCGCCAACCTGGTCCAGGCACAGAGGGACTACTTTGGGGCTCACACCTACGAGAGGGTCGACATGCCTGGTTCTTTCCACACCGAGTGGTTCAAGACTGCGCGCAACTCCAAGATTTGAGCCGCTGCTGCTGCACAAATGGCATGCCAAAACACGACAAGACATGGTTTCGTGTCTTCATATACTGCCGTGTCATGTATTGCTTGCAGGGGAGGAACTGTAGTTGAATTTTTATTTTCTATGCGCATTGCTTAAGCTAGATCAGAAAGTCCAAGTTCCCTCCATTCTTGTAAGCACTAAGCAGTCCGGATGGAGAACATTTAAATTTGCCGAACTTTGATGTTTATGTTTGTAAGTTTATTACATGAATAAAGCAGGCTTGCCTTTAGCTCTCTGTATGTTGATCAATCATTATAGACTCTTTCTTTGCCTTGAAAAAAACAATTCTACTGTAGTAGTTCTCTCAACTCTGTGTTGTTGCGCTGACCTGTTGATTTGTAATTGTCCCAGCACATCTAAACTAGGCTCGATCAACCTTGCAATCAGTATCATTTCACACGAACGACGCTCATGCTACCAGTTTAAACGAAACACGATATGGTCCAAGTTTTGTTGTTGCTCACACCAGATTGGATGAATTATTGATTTTCATGCGCATTTGTCAAATACAGCCACATATTTGCAAACTGAACAATATATTACGAAATCACATTTACATCAAGCATCTCCAAATCCGCATTCTCCTTTCACCCTCCTGTTTGATGCAGGAATAATTCAACAGCATGCATCACAAGCAGGGAGATGAGATGGAAAACACCTAAACATTGCTGATTCGTGATGCTATCGTACTATACACATCATATACTGGTTCACTGGGCACTGAATCCTCTATCATTCGACAAACCAGGTTGCTTTGACAATACAACATTGCCGTTGAGGTCCATCTGATACTGCAATTTGCTGTAGTCCATGACGATTCTGCAGCTGCTCCAGTCTTCTGCATGCATGCTGACGCCGAGATAGTATATATGGTCTCGCACGCTAGTTCCACTTACCGACCTGAATACCAAAGGATACAAAGAAGATTATGAAAATGCCAAAAAGTAAAAAAGTGAAGAGAACAAAAGGAAATGATAGCAATGCATCTGCTGTGCTCTTTCATTTGAACTGAGAGAAATTGAGGACCTGCTGCATGTTGGGTCTTCGCCAGAATCATCACAGATCTTCTCCACAGAGTACATTAGGGTTCCTAGTCCAACATTATGGATCCATACCTGAAGAAATGAAAAATAAAAGTCTAGAGCATCATACAAACCAGGGGTACCAGCTATTTGCAAAAGTGGAATAGTAATTCTGCTGTAGAGTGCATAGCATACCTCTCTTGGGAAGTGATGGTAGGTCTTCTCTGGGAAGAATGAGAAGTATGGTGGGAGGTGAGGCACTATATCATGGGCATGAGTAACTCGAATTGCATGAGGCAAGCATGTCTTGAAATAAGAGGCAAAAGCAGCATTGCCAATACGAGGCTGCCCAAACGTCATCAGTTTTACGCCATCCAGGTTGTAGTTCACCTAAAAGAACATAGACATTTATTTTTAAGTGTAAAAGTTAAACCAGAAAGAAGAAAATTATGGCGAAATACTCTCTTTCTCTTTTTTTTAGGAAACATGGCAGTCACTAATCTTTATTTAAAGCTATATTTATGGCAAATTTTAACTGCTCAGATAAGCGGAGGATTGTCCGGCACTCAAAATAATATTTAGGTTGCTAAATGGAAGATGAAAACTCATCATCCCTACAATTGGCTAACTCAATGGCTTCATATATTTGCTACCGAGCATAAGTTTCTGAAGAACAAAGAGTAAACACTTACAGCACATATGCATATGCTTCAGGAAAGGTTCAGTACTTACAACAAGATCCAGTGCACAAAATGAAGCCATAGCTCCACCCATTGAATGCCCCGTGATCATGATTGGAATATCTCCATAAAATTTCCTAGTCTTTTGAATACCACTGACTACTCCATCGCGCAGTGTAGTGTTGTGGTAAGCAGAATAAAACCCTCGGTGCACCTATAGCAAGGTAGAATACTAAAATGAAATATGAATTGGTTATATAACAGGCGCAATTTAATTATAATCCTCAGCTATGCTCACCATCGCTTCAGGCATGCCAGGGTAGTCAAGATCAAGTTGTTTCCATAACAAGTCCTCTATCCAATTCTGGATGCTGAGAAATTAGAAATCAGTGCAGTTGGGGTGAACAAAGTACATTTTACACATTGCACACAGAGATGCCAAGTTGTCAACTAAAGGCCAAGCACTTCTAACAGATAAAATGCATCACAGTGTACTGTACTAGTACATAATTCATCTATTCATTTAAGTTTAAAGTGGGAGAAGTTCTGAACTGAAACAGGAAAGGAAAACGAGATATATGCTATGTACCTGTTCTCTTGAGTTCCTCTAAACACAACAATAACAGCATTGATATCACTAGCATAACCAACATATGCCTGCTTATATTCATTATTAAAACATGATCATTATACTATAAGACATGGAGATAAAGGCCTGAATAAAGAAGGTAAAGGAAGAACCTCCAAGCAGTTCTCAACATCTACAACGATCTCTATCATCTCGAACCCCTGGGTCATCCGATAATCATTTATCATCAATCCACAATATTACATGAATTAGAACAGCAAAAGCAAAACTCAGAACACATGCGAGTGGCAGCAATGGTTTATAATTTTTTTTTTAAAAAAAGCAATGGTTTACTTTGATCAAGTCACCACATCTATCACATGTCCAAGTAAACAATTGTGTCAAATCAGCAGTGTAGATCTGCAAAATATCAGGACGGTTAATTACAAAACATGGTAAAGAAAAGCAGAAGTCTAACGAATAGTGGTATATTTGTGTATGAATTTTGCGTAAATAGTGGAAGGAATTAGCTGAACAATGAGAAAAAACTAACAGGAAAAAAAAGGTAAATGAGCTTACCGCTGCAGCGTACTCCACAAGTATCTTGGCAAGAGTGGAGTTGTATATGGTAGTGGAGGGGTTATGTTTGATCATAAGTTCTGTTTAGTAAAGCATCATGATAAAGATTCATTAATAAAATACTGAAGAGTGATATGGAACATGGTAAACACATATACATGGAGACAAACAAGCTAACAAAATAATAGTATGTAACAAGGAAAATAGAACCACATAGAAAATGTCATCACAAGTTAAGTGGAAATATGTGATGCCATTGAATCAAATCTGTAGGCAAACTATATATACAGAAAATATTGATGTTGCGTTCAAGAAAAACTAACTATGACCAGGCTACAAAACCATGCCAGCAAGACACACACACACACCTCCAACGTTTTCAACCTCAAGAACTAAAATGAAGAAGATAGTTAGTTTATACTAAAATGGGTTAGCGTGAAGACATGGACAGAGCGTGTTTCTGCATATAGAACTATAATTTGACATCCAAGAGGTACACTATTTTCCTTATATAAATATAAACAGCTTCTCAGTTCATCCATTGGCTTCTGGAAAATTGAACGCGCTAAGGCTACTATCGATCTGCAGATTGTTTCTCTCTTTTCCCCCATCCTCATAGCAAACCAAATCAAAATAAGTGTAACGAGCACATCTAGGTGCAAGCGGGCACAGCTCCAGCAACATTGCGGAACCAAGAAACAAAAAGGGGACTAATGTATTACCTCTCCCGGAGCAAACAGCAAGTAAGCACAGCAAAAGAGCCGCTCTGAGCAACCCGCGGCGCTCCATGCCCTGAAAGGCTGAAAACACAACACAGAGCAGCCAAACGCACTCAAAATCACAAGGAATCCCGCACGAATTAAACTAATTCCCAAAGAAATCGGGGGGAATAGCTCCAGAGTCGCCTTACCAGAAGGCGGAGGCCCAAATCGGTAGCAGAGCCCAGGCCGAAATCCCGTCGCGGGCGATCGCGCAGCGCAAGAAATCGGGGGGAGAAGACCGGAGTATCCCCGATTGGTCAATCTGAACTTGCGCGAAATTTTATTCTGACAAGCAATCCGAGTTCTAAGTTGCGGGAACAGTCGGGATACTGCTAGTTAAGATGGCGGAAAGAAAATAAATTATAGGACCGATAAATTAAGGAGCGAAGAAGCGAGAGCAGGAAACGGCAATTAGTGGGTGATCTTATATAGAGCAAGAATGCTTTTTTTTTTTGGGTGAGACCACATGGAGAAAAGAATATTGGGTCGATGGGAAATGACGCCGATACCCCTGAAGCTTATTGAGATTTGGATCAGGTAATCAGCCTCTAGAATAGAAAAAGGATCGCTGCATGTCTCCTCTCCGGCACAACTGCAAGACTGACCACTGAGTGAGTGATCGCAACTACTCAAAGAGTGACATTAATTGCATCGTACGGTAGCAAGAGGCACCAGGAGGAAGCAAATGCAACGGACAACGGAGAGGGCCAGTACGAGTTGAGCACGAGCGATCAGCGCCCTGTTTCACCAAACAGATCGATCCAGTTTCTCGTGTCGGGGACATCGCAGCTAGATCGATAGAGCTTCGTTTTGTACTGTATTCGTTTGGGAGGAGCTGAGGTAGCATGCATGCGATGCGATGCCGTCGATCCATCAGTTTGTTGAGGTGGTTATGCATGAGCTCGACGTAGCTTCATCATGCGGCAACCACTGTAAAAATTAACGATCGATGTGCCATATTCGCCACCCCTGCACGTCGATCGATTTCCTTGTGAAAGCGAGGCCTCATCTTTGATTTGAATTGGCTTTTGCTCCATGTTTATCTTTGCTGGCTTGCCTGGCTCACCTCACCTCGCATTCAGCCATTCAGAATTGTGAGTCGTTCAGACAAGGGCAGGCTGGGCAGCTACGCACGTACGTATACTCGGACTGAGTCGGTTGTTTTTGCTTGGACGCATCCGAGGACCCTCTAGCGTTCATCCTCGGCTCTTGTCCGCGGCAGGAGAATTGTGACTAAAAGGTTTAAATTTTTGTTTTTGATATTTTTTGTCAACAGTAAAATTACCGAAATTCATATTTTTTTATAAAACTCGTTAAAAATAAACATTTTAGTCTTACTTTTTGAAAAATTTAATGATTTAAATTGTGAAAAATGCTATTATATTATCTATTGAGCTAGTATTAACAAAGAGCAACTTCGTGTAGCGGTTTGCTTTAAATTTTTTGAACTCAAGGTGTGGGCGCGTGAGGTGGATCCGTCTGTCATTGAAGAAAAAATGCACAAAATTAGAACGGATAGCAAGAATAGGACCCAAGACCATGTCTAGCACAAGATGGAGCCTTCGCCATGCAAAACAGTGCTTGACTACTGTTGTTTCTAGCTTAAAAATAATATAGTACATTCTCATATTCTGAATATTTTAAACCGAAATCGCATTTTTTTTATCACGAATGAATATCTCAAAATTTGTGAATTTTCATCGATTTTTTAACCACGTCACAACCGTGGACATGCTTGGACGTCTCAGCTGGCCACAGAAAACGACGAGACTTGGGCTGCGGCGCCACATCCATCGCCCCACAGTTGGAAAGGATGAAAATGCATCGTCAAGTCTCCAAAACCGTTGGAAACACGAAACGGTGCCGCTTCACTGTCAGTGGTAGCTTTGACATCTAAGAAATGGATCAAGCTCGATTTTTATCTCCCGGGTGGCCAGCTTCCCTGCCGGCTGCCGACGGCCGGACGGCGTGTGCTGAGCGCGTTGCCTGCACTTTGCAGGAGGTTGCTCAATCAAACGCCCGATGACGTCAAACCCATTCATGATTTGCCGAAAGGCCCAACAGTCCAAGAAACTACGCGATGACACGCCCAGGCCCATCTCCTTTGACGCCGCAGCATGAATCCGATCCGATACGAATGTAGAGAGATGCTGGTACTAGTAATTTCTCATTTGAACCCTACTTCAGTCGGTTCTGGTTCAGTTCAGAATTTCATAACACCATGGCCCGAGTGACAACTAATTGCAGCTGCCCAAATCTCCTTGGTCCATCTCAACTATTTTTTTAAATAAAAGTAGAAGCACTGCTATGTCATATAACAAAAAGAAACATTCGTACATAACCCGTCGAAGCGGACACCATACCACCACACGAACAAACCCCCCGGACATAAACAAACGCACTCGACACAACACACCACCACACTCGACCACTTGGGAGAGGAGCTCGAAACAAGCCGTTCGCCGAAGACGTAGCCCGCTGCAAGCCAGAGCAACCCCCTGAGCTCCTCCACCATAGGACTGTCACCCTCAAGCAGCACAAACACACGATCGTCGATCCCTCTGCTCCAGCGGTCAGCAGAACACTCTCATCTCAGCATCAAGGAAGACCACTCATCCTGGGCACTCTGCGTGGGGGCCTCGCCTCATCCACCGCCTCACACTCCTCTGGCAAGGACTCAAAAATCTGAGGCCGCTATGAGAGCATCACCTCCGCCTAGCCGTCGCCGAGTTCACCACTGCACCTTGCGTCGCGGCTCAAGCCCTCTAACACCCATGGGCCCTCTGCACCATCCCGGCAACACGAACAGTCCGCGGTTCCTCAACCACATGAAGCACCTCCAGACGACCTCACCACCACAACCACAAGCCGAGACGGGACTCCAACTACGAGACCTCCAACGAGGGCACGACGCCAAGACGACGCCATCGCACGTCCAAAGATGGACAAGGTCTTCACCCTGAAGCCCCGCGCGGCAGAGAGCATGTGCATCGCCATGATGCCCCCAGCAGGGACACCAACGCCTCAGGACGTCGTCGTCATGCCCACGGATAGACACGTCAGTGAAAGCTTTCGCCCGAATCTGAAACATGCTTGCCGCCCCTTGGCTGGCCGTAGCCGCGTCTGGCTGGCCGTGGCCAGCCACGTCTGGCAGCAGCCAGCCCTCGGCCGGTGGCAGCCCTTGGCCAGGCCGTTGCAGCCCGTGGCCGGCCGTGGCCAGGGCGCTGCAGCATGTGGCCGGCCCAGGCTAGGCCGCTGCAGCCCGTGGCCGGCCGTGGCTAGGCCGCCGCGGAGCCACGCCACCTTGGTCGCCCACCGCTGCCGTCAGATCTGCGCTTGCCATGCCGCCGGTCACCACCTCCCGTCGCCACACACAAGTCCCCGCCACACCACCACCAGATCCGGTCGGGGAGGGACCGGATCCGTAGCCCCTTGCTGCCGCCACCGCCGCCGGTCGCCGGCGAGCTCAACCAAGCCGGGGCGGCCACGCCCGCCCTAGATCTCGGGTGGAGAGGGGAGCGAACCACGCCGCCACCTTCCTTGGAGCCTCGCGGACTTTCGGAGGACCTCCTCGGGTGGCGGCGCAGTGGAGGAAGGTGGCGAGGGGAAGGGCGGCGACGCTAGGTTAGGGTGGCTCGAGCCGCCCGTGTGGAGGCGACGCGAGCGCGTTGTTGGGAAGTAATCTTCATATCGTTTCCCGCTCTTGTTTAGGCTATCACTCGTCCATCTCAACTATGAAAAGCAGTAGAGCACGAGATCTACAATTTGGTTGGTTTGACCTAATCCAATAGTATTTTATAAGAAAGTTGAATTTGTTAGGCTGGGCTGATAAGCCGAGCAAAACCACAACCACGCTGACGAGTATTTGTTACACCTGGCGCGCGCCTTCGATGGCATGCATTCCGATCGCTCAGACAGATGACGAGCTCATAAACTTCACAGATTCATGAGGATGGATCTTCTGAACGTATATCTGTATCTGTGCAACTGCGCACAACCACAGTAGCCCGTTAATCTAATAATATGCTGATTGAAGACATTTTCTAATTGAATCCTACATCAGCTGGTTCTGGTTCAGCCGTTCAGTTCAGAATATTTCAGATCACCATGGACGGAGTGACGACTGGCTGCAGTTTGCCCCAAATCTCCCTTGGTCCATCTTTACATTTGACTTTGTAAAAGAAAAAGAAAAATCCTACTTGATTATGCTCTTCACTCTAAAAAAGATTTGTGGACATTGAAGCTAGGGAATCGAATCTTTACAGTTGCTCAGGCAGGGGCACGGATGATGAGGTTCGGTTATCCTTTTCTGATTCGGCCAGAAAAACCTTGCAGAATTCTTTCGACGAGATAATACTTGCACAAGCCTACTCTGCCACTCGATCAACAAATTTCAGTATAGCCAATTTCTCTCAGACCAGGTTGGAGATCAACATTTTGCAGCGCGCGCATTAACAACAATACTCTTAACTAGTAAAGTGACTTTGTTGGCAGGTGAGGTTGACACTTCACTTGACTCCGTCGTCTTCTCCATGCTCATTCCACCTAGAACTCATCTGAATGCCATTGGGATGCCATGCAGATGCAGGGGGCTCTAGCCTGAGCCCAGAAACGGCGCGCGTGCAGTGATTCGCCGACGCCGATCCTACCCCCGCGCCGGCGTGGGCCCATTCAGCATGCAGGACTCTCTCATCTCCATGGTTGGCGCAGACGGCCGGAGACTCGGAGTTGCCGTCCCGTTCGCAGGGTCGCCTTCTCCGGTCGCTATCACGCCAGCACCTGCCTCGCGGGTTTGATTTGGTTTCTCGGGCGAGGCATGGACGCGGTGTGGAAGTTGAGGCGGGTTTGTGGTGTGGAAGAACCCAATCAAAGGCCGTGGACCGCGAGAAGGGCTTTCACCGGCGGTCCGCAGCCGCCATGGCCGTCGCCGACGAAGCTTGCTCGTCTTCGGTAGTCAACAAATTTTACAAATTACCCCCTCATTCGGATCGCGATTAATAATCGCGATCCGATGTATTTACATAAAACCCCCTGAATTCTGCAATATTTTCGAAATAGTCCCTCGCACAATTTTCATCCATGGCAGAGGCTCTCCTTTCTCGTCCGGCGACGGCAGCAGCCTCGTCCCGAAATGGGCTCCCGCTCCTCCGCCGAATCTCCGTCCCGCGGGTTTCCGCCGGCGCGCCCCGCTCCTGCTCGTCTCTCACCATGGATCTGTGGTGGCCAGCCTCCAAAAGGAGTACAAGGACGAGGAGGAGGGAGAAAGGGTTCGTGTGCGTTGCGGCGGATGGGAGGATCACGAGCAGGGTCTATGGGGACTGGATCAGAGCCAGACTCATCTAGGCCCTCTCTCCCCTCCGGTGGTTTCCCCTCGCTTGCTCGTGCAACCGGCGCGGTAGGCGGAGGCTTGCCTCTTGTGTGGCATCGACGGCAGAGGTGATCCCATGTTATTGCAGTCACTGCTTGCTGCTACTTTACCCCTTTCCAATTTGTCCACATCAAGGCTCGAACCGTGATTTATCTGCTTCAATCACTTTCCTTGAGTCCTAGTATAACAGATCTTCTGTTCATCGCCTCATAGTGATACAGATGTAATTGTTTAATTTGATATTGTCGGGTACTCGGATCATGCTAGCATAAAGTTTTCTTTTCTTTCTTTCACATTAAAATAAAGTAGCACAGACTGATCTGCATGCAATTCATGAACTGGGACCAACTACACATACTCCCCCTTAAAAAAATATGAATCCTAGGCTGCAGACATCGTCCAGAAAGTTTTCTAAAGAGATGGTGGAATTTGCAGTTCCCTTTTCTAGTTTGAGTACTTGACCAAAAATTGGTCCAAAAAAATATTGCAGAAGACGACTCAAATACCAAATCAACAAATTTCAGCAGTCAATTTCTCAATACTTGCAGATCAGGTTACAGATCAGCCTTTTGCAGTATCCACATTGATAACAGTAGAAATGATTTACAACTTAGTATAATTTATTTAATATGAATTTGAACTTAACTGAACTTGACATCAGGGAACCAATTGCTTGGTGCTGCTCATATCCTATTCACCTCAGCACATCTCAGAAGACGATCCTCCCTGCCTTGAGGGGGCTCGAAGGCGTCACCCCACCTTAGCAGCAAGGGTAGACGGCGATGCAGCGCCTGCGCCGGGGAGGTGTGCACATCATCAGCAGCAGTAGGGCAAGGACGATGGTGACGAGCAGCCCCAGCAGGTTGAACGCTGGCTCATCATCTTCCTGGCTGCAACACAGCTTGCCCATGTTAGCTGTTAGAGAGGGAGGAGGAGACGAGTTCTTGGTAGAATGAGGATGGATGGAGGAGAGGAGGGTCTTGTTTAAAGGCTTCTTTCTTGGCCTGTGGAATTTCTTTATGGCAACGACTCTAGATACAAAAAGTCAGTCTTTCTATTCTATGGTATGTTGGGTATGAATCTTCTTTGCTTTCAGGCTTTGTGTTGTGGCTGCGGGTCTTAGTTGTTGAGGCATCACTGTCCACTTTTCCATTTTGCAATTATTTTTCTTTGGCCCTTTTGGTGGGAGACAAGACAAATATGACTCACTCAACCAATCAATTCCACACCAACTAGTACCACTACCACCCGACTAGGATAAAGTTTGTTACAGGCACATCAGTAGGAGTGTTATATGATTTATCCGGCATCAACTTCCTGGTTTCCTTTGAGTATATCCTGGTCAACTTCATGTGCTTCTGATCTGTACTATCATTATCAAATGTTAATTTGGATAGGTAGCATGTGCTGATACTGATGGAAGGCCAGGTTGTCTTCAATAATTTGCCTGTTTTTTTTTCAGTATAGTTATGCAGTTGTGGCCTGTTGGTACGTTTTCTCAAATTTTGATTTTTTTTTTACAGGACGCAGTCAGATCTATTATAGCAATTATATGTGTGCCGTCAACACCAACTTGAATTCTGGTATGTACATCATTAGTACTTTAATTAAGAGACACCTGTTCAGTTGTTCCCCTGCATCATAGCATATACGATACTATCTGCAATTAAGTATCCTTCCTCATGTTCATAATGAATTTAAAAAATGGGTACCCAACGCTTGATGTATCATTTGACAGTACCATTTACCTTTTAAATTTTTAATAATGAAAAAACAACCATATATTAGAAAAGAGAATGCTGACTTAATATATTCTTCTGTGTCCTTGATTTGCCTAGTGCAACAAACTTCATCAACAACTACTCATGGTCAGTATAACTGCTACTAAAATGGTACTTTTAGACAAACATGTTAACACTGTATTGCAATTTACACGGAATGAAGTCACGTTATCAGTTCTGTAAGCACGTAGCAGTAAGAAGTAAGAACACATATGCCTGCACAATTCCTGTGACTAAAAGGAACAGAACACATTGAACATTCAATGATGCATACATGTCGTCTGGCATGGCACATCATTTTCAATTCAAAGCCAATGCACTCGGAGCAGGAGCCTTTTCATCATCTCCCTCCTTCTCTGGGACAGCCAACTCCTCTGCCTTTCCTCAGTGGTTATGGTCTCCTTGGAATCAGTGGTTTGTTTCCCATCTGATTCACCTGCGCATGGGATGAACGAAAGTTTTGTGTCAGCACATGATGACGCACTAGAACAGAACTATAGACATGCTTCCGTGTAGGGAATGATGGTGTCAGGAAACAGAATGATTAGAAATTAAGGATAGAACAATTAGCAATCAAGAAAATTCAGCCTACCATCCTCGCCTCTCAAAACTGCACTAGAATTCTCCTCCTCTGGCTCTTTGGAGGCACTCTCGTCCTGCTTGACCTTGGTCTCCCCAACGTTGTCCACTGTCCTGTCCTCCACTTTCAATGCCTCGACAACTTCAGTCACCACCTGCTCAACAACATCAGGATCTGGCAGCTCTGCCTCATTTGTTATCTCCCCATTATCTTCAGAAGGTTTAGATTTCTCTGCCACCCTGTCCTCCCCTTCTGTTGTGCCATCAACTTCGGTCATGGACTCCTTATTCTCAAAAACAGTAGGCTCTTGGAGCTCTGCTTCATTTTTCACCTCTTTATTGTCCTCAGAAGGCTCAGGTTGCTCTGCCACGTTCTCCTCCTTGGCAACTGGGGCAGCTGTTAAGGTGACAATGTCATTGTCCTCGCTTGTTGGGGCAGCTGCCAAGGTAACACTGCTGTCGTTCTTGGTTGCAGGGGTAGCCGCGAAGGTAACAACGTGGCCATCCTTGGTCACAGGGGCTACCGGTTTGGCAAAGATGACAGTACCGTCCTCCTCAGACGCCATGGCAACCATGTCATTGTCCTTGGTCGTTGGGGCAGCAGCGAAGGTAACACTGTCATCATCCTTGGTCACAGGGGCAACTGGTACTGCAAAAGTTAAACTTCCATCCTCCTCGGGCACCACGGCAACCATGTTGCTGGTCTTGGTCACCGGGGCAGTGGCGAAGGTAACACTGTCATCGTCCTTGGTCACGGCATCATCCGGCACTCTGAAGGTAACACTGCCATCCTCCTCGGTCTCCATTGCAACTGGGAAGGTGACACTGAAATCCTCCTTGTTCTCCTCGATGTCATCCTCGGTGGATGAATCGTTCTCAATCAGTGCAGCCCCATCATTCTCCTTATTTTCCATATCTTTGTTGTCAACCTCGTTTTTCTTGTCCTCGATGGCTCCCGTTGATGACTCGACGTCGTCGTCATTCTTGACATCGTCTTTCTCCTCGGCAATGACATTCTCGGCTGGTGCTATGTCGGCCTTCTGATTGTCGACCATCTTGTCCTTGAGAACCTCAATTTTCTTGTCCTCCTCCTGTTCCTTATCCTTGGTGGCCTTCTCGGTCGATTCTTCTTTGTCCTTCTCAATGGTGATCTCTTCTTCAGCATCCTTGGTAATTGCTTCATCCTTCTTGATTTCGTCCTCTTTCTTCTCTAGAATGGCATCCGCTGTCGATGTCGCATTGCCCTCCTTCACAGAGAATGCTTCTTTGCTGTCCTTGACGACCTGATCAGCCTTGTTGTTGATCCCCTCCTCTTTCACCTCCTCCTCAATGGTCTTCTGCGTCGATGTGGCTGTGTTTCCCTTTGCATCAGTGCGCACCTTGTCATTGGCCTTCGCAGCAACGGCAGAGCCATTATCGGATGGCAGAGGCACACGGGACGGCTGGGTAGCATCAGCGACGACGCTGGATTTCTTCCGGAAGCGGTTGCATCTGCTGCTGCGGGAATTGCCTTTTACCACAGCTTCTTTGGAGCCACCGCAGCCCATGGTGGCTCAAAGGAGATGGAGATGGAGAGGAGAGAACGTAAGAGATGCAAATTGCAATATGGGATCGAGGAAGATGAATTGGCATGGGATCTAGGATCTGAGGCAAGGAGAGGTCATGGGAGATTAGGGTGTTTCATGCCGCGTGCATGCATGAACGAACAAGTCTTGTGGGAAATTGCATGCATGCATGCATGCATGATATGACAAATTTAGGGAAACCATAAATGAACAATAGTTTTCCCTTAAACAAAAACAAGAGTTTTTGTTGAAGAGGTTGTGATAAGTGTGCTAGTTGTCTAATTGCGGCCATCATTGCTGTAAAATTTGCTTCCCTTGGAGAACTGTTTTTAACAAACTTTTTTCCTGCAGGCTACCTTAGCTCATTGGGCTCGGCTGGCCTCCAGGTTGTTGACCCTTGCTGATCCAAGAGGGAACTATTATGGTGCTTCCCCCAACTATGCTGACCTGGGTACAAATGTTGATTGGGTGGGCAAGGATTAAAAAAAAAAGCATGTTTCTAGATCACAATACCATGCATTAGGAAATAAAGTTGCTACAAACGGCTGAAATGAATGTGATAATTGATAACTATGGTGCAATTAGCCACCCACTGAACCAACCTTAAGAGTTAAGAGCCCAGAACTCTTCCTAAGGATGCAATCCAAGAACAGTGGTTGAGGCAGAGACCAGAGGATGAGATCGAGTTGCACGGGTGCTGCATGGGAAGCCATTGAACGTCTGGTGCGTGCACAGCACAACTGCCAGTCCTCATCGCCGGCCTATAAATCCTTCGCCCTGCATCAGTTCACACATTCAGCTGCATTCTTGGTTCACTCTGCAAAAAATTGTGCTTGAGCCTAGTTCTTGTGCAGCTGTGGTTAAGCAGCTTCCTCTCCTCGTGGACGGTCGAGATGGGTCCTCGTGGACCAGGAGGGCCAGGGTGGGGGGCACCTGGAGGAGGCCCTGCTGGATCGCCTGGATGGGGCCTGCGGCCCGGTGGACCTGATTTCTGGGGACCTGGCTTCGGGGGCTTTCTGGGACCTTGGTGAGTTGACAACAAATGGCTTTCTAATCCTTGCATCTGCAAACAAAGCTGGCGAATCAGTAGCCTGTGAGTTCTTTTCGCGGTATAGTTCCTTCTGTGCTGTGTTAGCGAGGGAATTCTCTGTGATGGCTCGACATGACATGAGCCTCTTGTGTTGTTGATTGTTGTGCAGCTTCTACGTTCTCTGATTGTTGTGCAGCTTCTACGTTCTCTGCTGCTGCTGTCTGCTCCAGGACTGCTGCGCGCCGTTCCTCGGCCACCCCGGCACCCGGCGGGCTGCCGCCGCCGCCCTTCTGATGCCGTTCCGGCCAGATCCTCCACGTGAAATAAAGTCTCCCCTGTAGCGCTGCACCCTGCTCATCCTCTGCACTGCAGATCCCCATTTGTGCTCCTAGCCTCCTACTGATCAATAAACACTGACGAAAAACCTGGTACAGTCTGTTGTCTGTCACTCTACATATTAGTGTCTTGACAGGATCTCTGATTTTGTGGCTCACTGGGTTTTTTTGAGCATCGTTTTGTGCCTCTATAAGCCAAGATGTATATGTCGAGTCAAAGACAACCTGAATCACAACTGGCACGATCTAAAGAGTAAATAACACAAGAGGTTCCTCGCAAAAAATTAACACAGGAGATTGTAACCATTTAGGAGAACTGAACCCAGCAAACTGTAGAAAAGACAAACTTAGGCAACGGAGCATTCCCAGATTAGTCTACAAGGCAGGGGGCATCTTTTCGGTGGGTTGAGTTCTATACAATTCCAAAAAAAAAAAAAAAAAGTTCTATACATACAGCCAACTGGTAATTTAGTTTGGCACCGCTGTTATATGCAAAACCATCTGCACTAATAACGCTAACAATGCTCCTCTCCAAGATTTTGGATTTCAACTGCCCTTTAACTCTCTTGGCACATCAAAGCACCCCAGCTGCTGAACATGCACAACTCATAGTCGCAGCAGGTAACCAAGTGAGGTACCAAGAAGCGCCACGTACACCACAAACAGCAAGGGGAAACCCACTTGACGACTCCTGGGGGTTCCCTTCTTTCTTAGAAATGCCTGGCCAATGCACATATTGCATTATATTAGAAATAGTAGACGTTGAATAACTAAAGCCATCTGAAAAATCAAAGCAAATTCGAGGACAGCAAAAGAGCTATTTCATTTGACATACACAGGTCTATGTTGTCCACCTCAGAAAAAAATATATCAGCAATTACAAATGATAGTAAAGCACAATTGCAACCCAAAAAAAACAGCAGATTTCAAAGTGCGCATGATCTAAATTTCTGAACACACACATAGGGAAATAACTGCAATATTGGTCGTCATATGATATCTGGGGGCATATGGAATCCTGGATAGCTCCTGCAGCAGATAAATGCCTAGAGCAGGAAACATGGCAGGAAGAATCTACCTGAGACAGTTAATGGCATGATGCATTGATGTGCAGATCTGACCAGGAAAATGCTCCCTTTCATTCATTGTGACAATAAATGTGTTGCGCCTAGAAATTTCAGACCAAACAGCAACAGGACGGGAAGGGGATTGTTGCTGAATGGCATTTTATCCTTTTTTTCATGCTTTTCCTTTATGAGTCAAGTTGAAAACCATTTACTTGAATGCCCTTTCATTAAGCAATACTAGTACATACAGGTCTTCTATATTTTCCAGATATCTATATATTGATGAAGTTCAAGACATACCGTTTCTTGCTGTAACTTATCCCGCTCCTGGGTGGTACTTCTGCTCTCTTCTCTTAGCCTTATTATCATTTTTTCAGCCTACAAAACAGAAACATAATAGAGTAACTTCACTGCTTAGTGAAAATCTAATCCTGATACTTGTACAAGTGATCCAAAATATCCCATGGCGTTCAGCTTACCTCTTCCAATTTTGATTCAAGATTGTTGAGCTTTGATTTCAGATTCTGAACATCTTCTGTTACCTGGTACATATGTACAAGAGTCAACAAATCGGATGTACAACAAGAATATGAGCATTTTGTCCCGCAAGCAGGGTAGGCTAAAGATGAAATTCAACAAGATCCATAGCGACAAGAGGTTAATATATAGGTTGACTTGAAGTCTGGTAGAAATAAACCAGAACTGTATTGTGGAAGATGCATACTCACACACTTGTCTAATTCAGTTTTCTCTGGCCAATATGGGGCACACAATTCGAAGCTCAATCCTGTTTTTAATCAGCTATTCGCCATTGTATTTCACAACTAGGATTTTTATACGGTTTCAGTAAAAACAGGTATTAATACTGAGTTCTGCTTGGGGCCTATGTGACTGTTGAGCTAGGAATCGGCCTGTAACTAGCACTACATTGTATCAAAAACATGTTTGACAAACCTATTGATCTCACTCTGATTAAGCTAAACTTAGGAAATTGGCATATGGTGCATTGAATAATGGAAGCTTACATGAGATAATTGATGGTTCTGCACATTGAAAAGTCCTCGATCACTTGGCATAACAGCTTCTTCAGGAAGAGTTTCCTCTGGTGGTGGAGATTCCTTAAAAATTGCAGTGCTTTGTTTCAAAGGAGGAGGGGATTCAATTGTAATAGCAGGGGCATGTTCGATTGTAACAGTAAAACCATGTTCAATTGCTATAGCAGAGGAATCTTTTTGAGTAGAAGGAGATTCTGTCGATGCAGCTGGTGCTTCATCATTCAGTGGGACAGGAATTTCTCTCAGGCCCGGAGTCTCTTTGATAGGTGAGTGTATTTCGGTTGCAATTGCTGGACTTTGTTCCATAGGATGGGGAACTTCTTTTGCAACAGCTGCCACTCCGTTCTCTATATTTGGCATCTCTTTCAGTACAGGAACTTCAACAGCTGGCTCAGTGTTGTAAACTCCATTAATTGGTTCCTCTTCAAGAGAGTGGGATGCACTAACAAGGACAACTCTCAATTTACTTTCCTCGATGTACCTGCCACTTTCTTTGGAGAACTGACAAGAAAAGAATTAGTGAGATTTACAATTAGAACAAGTGACATGAAAAGAACACAATGAAATTAAGGGTTACATCTATGTACTTACAAAGGCAGGAACAAGGTCCTCATCAGATGTACCATAAGGAACAACTGTGGTCTGCACCAAAAACTTGTCTTTTAATTGCATGTCTGGTGGAGCAGTTCGGAGAGCTTGCATGGTCACTACATTTAAGTAAAAAAGTGGGTGCAAATAATATAAGAGGAAATAATAATGCAGCTAACATAAGAAGAAATCTGAACAATGTTGCCTTGAAAACCCAAAACGATATCTATTTACAAACCCAAATGGACACCCTAACTCGACATCTATGATAGTGAAGCAGTACTCCAGTACCAGAGTCAAGATGGCCATCATGTATCTCTCTTTTAACTTCTAACCCTCAAGTAAGCATAATTCTTATATGTAGGTTCAGATGAGTACTATCAATAAAAGTGGGGCTAGATGCATACCTGTGAATTCACAAGTTTTCCTGGGAAGGATAACTCCAGTATTTGGTCGAACACAGTATCTTTTTGGAGATGTTGTTTTAACCTAGCCCATTCGAGAAAAAAGAAAGACAATATCAGATATTGCAGCTTTCTAGATGCTCAAAACACATTCAATTTGACCATCACAATTCGAATAAAAAGAGCACAATACACAAAGCCCAGGCAACAAAACGTCTAGTTATAGCTCTAGTAGCATTATCAGAAACTAACTAGATGATTAGATATTGGCAGTTTTACTTCCCAAGATGCTTGATAGACATGTAAAATGATCAATCCAAATACCTACTAAATGTTACAGACGATAATAGAGAAACTCGTGATTAAGGACAGAACATTTAAAGTTTAGACATCACAATACCAACCAATAGTACAATTGGAGAAAGACTTGAGTAGCAAATAGGAAATATTGAGATGTTAGTCAAAGTTGCTGACAAACCTTGAAAGCGACATATTCATTGGACTTGTTGGCTAGATGGACAGTACATGAACTTTGTTTCTTCACCTCAACTGAAAACCACGCCAAAACGGAAAACATGGGGTCAGATTTAAAAAATGAAGAAGAATGCACACACAGCTCTATTTTGAAATGAAATGACACATTTAAGGATAAGAGAAAACAAAGTAACACATTTGAAAAACATTATTAGAACAAAGATGTATGGTGTTCAAGAACAAAGTCGTATGAATGCAGAACTGTAAAAAAAAGAATGCTGAGTTCAGTTCCAATAACCAATCTGAAATTGACCAGCTGAAGTTTTTTAAGGTTTCAACATGGTTAAGTATCTATGAGAGACAATTGGTTCGTCCTGTGAAAATCACACAGTCCATTGCTAAAGCATGTATTTGACAAGTGTGTTCCCCATGTTCACAGAGAAACCAGGGCAAACATAGTGATGCGAAAAATTCACTCACGACTATTACTTCCTAGCACACTCATTGTGTCTTTTGTCCCCTTGAGGACACTCATAGGACCATTTTCACTTAATAGTGTAACCTTTTTCTGAGACAAAATCAGTTAGAGCTGTAATTGTACTCAGTCCAGGTCCAGCCCAGGCGCGCTGCAAAACATTTGCAGTTTATGGCTGCCTATTAATTTATCAAGTTCATAAACCTTAACACCTTTTCATCTCATCATGTTCATTATCTCTCAACACAACTAATATTGGGAAAGGTGTGAGCCATCAGTTCACTTTCATGTTAATAAACCGAGCACGGACCAACTGCCAAGCAGATCCTTCCTCACACGCTGAGACACAGCCCACCAGACACCAAACTTTACAACCACTCGCACCACACAATCTATCTGTTTCGAACCAAACGAACAGAATGGAAGCAACCAACTAAAGCAGACTAGAAGAAAAGTTCCGAGCACTACACTATCACGCATTACTGACAAAGTAAAGGGGAAAAGGCTATGCTCACTGCTTCGACTGGATCCTCTAATCTAGTGATGAGAACGAGAGAGAGAAATTCTGCAAGGCGGGTGGTCTAAAGTTCATGGAACCGTTACAAGTGAGAAAAGCAAGCAGAGGAACATTAGCAGTTCACGAAACCGCTGCTTCACAAATACACAAGGGGTTTAACTTGGCTACTACTCCATCTAAAACATCCAAAAAAGTTCCGAAACCGATCCCCAAACGTAGCAGTAATACTAGTTCGTAGGAAAACTGCCTTGTGATCAATTCAAATTCCAAAGCAAAGGAAACTAGCAATTCGGCAAAATTAACTCCAACCAGCAGAAAGCGTTCGAAGCCTCCGCACGCCATACGAAACCCGCCAAGCAAAAACGGTGGGCTACGCCGAACAAAACATGGAATCGAAGCGGAGAAGCGAGGTAGCAGGGCACGGCGAACAAACGCGTCACAGGCATCATCTACTCGTGCAATTCGCCGCGCCGGCCGAGGCAGATCAGGGAAGCAGAGCAGGGAGACGCGGGACTTACAGGTGAACTGGAGCTCGCGCGGGTGGATCTCGACGAGGTCCTGCCCCATCGCCGCCGCAGGTTCCGCAAACACGCCGGCTACAGCACCACCACTACCACAGCACGCGCCGCTGCCCACAAGTAATTCGCGGGGCCTGGCGGGTGGTGCTATCAATCAAGGCGATCCCCGTCCCGAAGCCTCGGCGTCGCTCGCGACAAGGACCGGCCTCCCAATCGCAATAGCAGCAGAGGAGGAGTTAGAGTGAAGACAACGGGAGGACGGGGAGGGAAGGGAAGAAGGCCACTTCGTCGTCGCTCTCGCCCCCTCTCGCGTCGTGACCGCCGCGATTTTGACGAGGAGGGAATGGAGCGGGGGGTTTGGGAGACGCGCAAGCCTCGGGCGGGGGACGCGGAGCAGGGCGGCGAGGTTTCCCAGGGTGCGGGCCCGGATTTATCGGTGCGGGGTCCAGCCGGCAGACCTCTGCGGTGCCCATTTTTGCAGATCCGTCCCTACACATTACACACGCTACCTTTTCATTTTCTCAGATCCAAAGTGGTCCTTGCTTGCAACTCGACAGTGTTCGGGGCCCTTGAATGCAAGTAGTAGCAGCTCTCGACACAGCAGCGTGAATTTCTGAAGCGGGAGCCGGGAGGCTGGCAGGTGGGCTCTGCCGCCTTCACTGCCTTGTCGGCAGTGACGTGGCAGGGCTCGAGCGCAACGGGTGACTCGGCTTGAATTTCCGTGGAGGGCTGCTGCTAGAGTCACACCACCGCACGAGGCGCGCCTCGCGGCAGGGAGGAGATCGTCAAACCGTACGGATGGCCCCAGGCGAGCGGTGCCACGTGGAGCTCCCCGATTCGTTGGGAGGCGGGTCGCTGTCAGTTCTGATGCTGTGGTTCCCGCCGCGCTCCGTCTCGTACGAGCAGAGCAGGGAGGAGAGAGGGAGACATCGCCCGAGGATTTCCACATGGCTGCAGGGTGGATACCATCATCGTCTGTCTATCCATCCGAAAAACTGAAAAAGTACCACAGGATCCGGGACGGTACTCTGATAAGTCTTGCCATTACTGCTATGGAGTAAACAAGTTTAGGAGACTGACCAAGAGCATGTGAGCCAGGTTATTAGCTGTGGCTTTGATTAGGGAATGGGTATATTTGCTTGGAAGAAACGAATGTTCTAACGAACCACTTGCGACAGGCTAATGTATCATTATTAGTTTCTCATTTTTCAGCGACGTAATTGTTTCTATTAGAAATGTGCGTATGTGCGCGAGCTTCGGTAGCAAAACTTTTGGGTGCCTATTTGTTGTCTCGCAACGCGCCTATAGCTAGGACATACTCCGTATGCTAGATAGTAGTAGGGCACAATGATTGTTCTCTAGGGACCAAAACCAAACGCGTTCATTGACACGAGCAGAGAGGGAAAGAAACATTTCTACGACGGAAATCCTTTTTTTTCTCATTCAATGGCCAAATGACATGCGGCTCATGATTTGGAAGTCGCCTGAGTACTAAAACATGCCTTTGCTCAAAAGATATTACACTATACATGGTATTGCTTTGCTTCACCTTTGCACGTACAAACAAATTTGTTTAGTGGAGTAGGTGTAGCTGAAAACAGCTGTTTTGCAATGCACGGGCTACTAGCTCCCCGTTTTTTTTTTTTTTTTTTGCGAAAGTAGTAGCTCCTTTTCTGTGGAATATGCATGTGGCCTGTATCTTTTTTTTTTGTGCTATATGTCACATTTGAAAATTTTGCAGAATGGCAAACTTTGGAGTACGCGTCTATAATTAATACAAGCATTTAAAAGGAAACCCCATACACTTTGCACTCAACTTTTTTTTAAAAAAAAAAATCTGCAAACGACTACATACAATGTGTACGTGTGGGAACTCGGAAGTTTGTTTCCTTGGAAGGCACTACTACTCTCGCCCGGCTCAGGTTTCTTCTGCGGTAGTTGAGCTTTCGCCCTCCAGAACCAACCGACGCGACGCGGCCGCCCCCTTCCAACCAAGACGTGCCAATGCAAAGACACTCTAGGCCGCCGGATTTCGAAACGCTCTCCAAACTCCACTGGCCGCCTTGTTCGTCGTCGTACGTGCCGACCGACGGCAGGCAACGAAAACGAGGGATGGTGATGACAGACTACTGCTGCTGCAATTATTTTATTTGATCCGGAAGGGAAAGACGCCTAGTCATTTCGCCTTTTTTTTTTTCTTTCCCCTCGGATCGGTTCGGTTGTCAAAAGTTCTGGCCATCATTTTTGTGCTGGGGCCTACTGATGATATGGTTATCTCTCACAGCGCGAGTCAGCCAGCGGGCATCATTAGACCTTTGCGGGCTTTTTTGTGGGCCACTAGCGGGCCTGTACACAGCCCACTGGCCTCTTAAAAAACAGTCCCACACACTCGCAATCGAAATACAGACCGGCCCAATAAGGGATCGCAAATGAGATTCGGCCCAGCCTGAGACACCCTTTTTGGCACAAAGTCAACCACAAAACTTTGCCAGTATTCCAGATTTGCGACAGCAAGTGATCCCCCCCCCCCCCCCCCCCCCCCCCACGTGGTGAAACTGCAAGCTGTGAGCTTATTTTGTTTGCTAGAGTGATACTACAGTACTTTAACAAAGTACAGTACTCTTAATAACTCTTAAGTACTTAAACAAAAGACTTTTGTTCCAGGTGCTTCGAATGAATGCTCAAATGAAACAATTGAAGCAGCAGCACTGTACATTTAGAACAAGCTTCTTTGTCGCCAATAAGTACATTTGGAACTGGAATATGATCCCATTCCTATACATCTTGCCAATAAGTGATGCCTTTTATTCATCTTGAAAATATGATTAAAGTGGTTGCCTTATTACATGATTATGAACTTTGTATTTAGATCGGGAGTATCACAGTATGTACGTGAATGTAGATGTCTTGTTCCTGTACCACAATTGTGCGTCCCTCGCCCAGAAATTAATGTTGTATGCCGGCGATTTGTCCGGGTTGAACAGTCCAAAGTGCCTCTCCGTCTCGGCCCCGGGCTTCTTGTCCTCGTTGAACATGGCGAATATGTAGGTCTCGATGGCCCGGGGGCGCTTGGGCGTGCCCTTCCGGACATGGTTGATGAGGTTCTGGTTGTAGGTCTGGGCGTTCCTGGTGCTGGCCCCGACGCCGCCGGCCGACGGCCAGCCGCTCTCCGACACGACGATGTTGACGTTCCAGCCCCCGGCTTTCTCCAGCGCGGAGTACATGGTGTCGACGAGCGCGTCGAAGAGGTTCTGGTACGCGTTGCCGCCGTCCTGCACGACGGTGCCTGGGGACGTGAAGAGCGCGTAGTTGATGTGGATCTGCGCCTGGTTGTACAGGTAGGAGAAGTAGGGGTAGATGTTGGCCAGCAGCGGCGCGCCGGTGCTCTGCAGGTACTGCGCGATGGGGCCCATGTGTCCCTGCGAGAAGCTCCCCTGCGACGGCGGGAACCCCTGGGTGACGCCGCTCTGCACGGCGGTGGAGACCTTGATGTTGCCGCGGCCGGCGTTGCGGAGGGCGGTGTCGATGTTACGCATGGCGGGGAGGATGTTGCCGGTGTCCCAGCCGGCGACCTCGTTCCCTACGGCGATGTAGCGGAAGGAGACGCCCGGGAAGGCCTGGACGTGGTCCCGGACCCAGGTGGCGGCGGCGTTGGGGTTGGAGGCGATGGTGGCGAGGTCGGAGGTGGGAAGGTCCATGATGAGGCCGATGCCGGTGCCGCTCAGCGCCTGGAGCGCGTTGTGGTCGGGGAAGTAGATGCGCATGAGGTTGAGGCCCTTGGACTGGTAGAGCTGGACGACCTCCCTGGCCGAGGGCAGGCCGTTGCCGTTCACGCCGTAGCACACGCCGATGGATTGCACGCCTGTTTTGTTTTGCATGCGCGGGGTTAGTAATGAGTTGATTAGCATTGATATCTGGTATGCGTACACGTACATGCACACTGCTTACTACAGAGTACGTATCAGACATATGAATTCATTATCGAAAGAAGAACAGACATCTGAATTAGTCTACCTGTAGGAATGGCTGCCAACGTTCCCAGAAGCAATGCAAGTGCGAGCATGGAAGAAGCGGCACCCTGCTTCGCCATCTTGGATCGCTCCAGGAAGGAGAAGAGTAGTGTCTATAGCTAGCAGCAGGTAGTCACAAGATGACTGATGAAACTGCTGCACTGAACTTTTGCATTGCATGCAATCCACCGAGGGATGCTGTTGGGACTATTTATAGGCTGGCTCTGTGTCTCTGCCCGGTTCGGCACGCCCCACGATTCCGAGAGCATCAGTTCCAGATCAGTTTATTCCTGGTACGCAGCCAAAGGCAGCTAGCACAGTTTGACCCTGCTGAAGGAATATACAAGTAACATGGAGGCGGCTATCTAGCTAGGCCGTAAACTCTCCAAGGGGCGGTGAACGTGATCGTGATCCCGGGCGGCTAACATCTTTTTTTTGAGGGATCACCGGGGGACCAAGAGTCCCAGCTAAATATATTACCACCGGGCGGCTAACATGGCCATGTGTGCGCGGCGAGGCCCTCCGCTGATGGCCGCAAGTTGGCCGGGCCGCTGACCTGTGACCCACAACACGATCACCATCATGTTCTCGAGGAGTTTTTTGTGCTCCCTCAGGTTAGCGGCGGCAAGAGCTTGTAATACATATGTTCATAATGGAAATCGCAACGAACGAAAGCACAAGCTGCTAGTTCGCAACGAACACTCCTGATCCTCTCCCCAGTGCTCACCCAGTCACCCTATGCTCTCCAGGTCGAACATCAGCAAGTGATTTCCATCTGGAAGACTGGAACCCGCCAAAATAACCACCGGCGAGCCGGGCACCACCCCCCAACGCTAAGCACACGGTCCGTTCGTTCGCCTGCACCAGCGTGGCGTTACCCGCCAGCAGCCAGCTCCCGCCCCCAGCAGCAGCACGATGTTGGCCACGCCGAAGCCGAGCCGAGTCGAGCTGAGCGCGGACACCTGGTAGCACTTACATCTCGAACGGCCGCACCGGCGCCGCGCGCGGGATGCATGCCGGCGGTCGCCGCGTCGAAGGCCTCGAGCAGCGGGCGGTAGATGTCGGGGCGCAGCGTACGTGGTGTAGGGCGTTGCGGTGCTGAGCACGACGCCGCCCGCGCCGCTGCCGGCGTGGAGGGCGAAGGCCCGCGGCGGCAACGGCGGCACGAGCTCGTTGTTCACGTTCACGGCGATGAGTAGGCGCCGTTCCTGGGGCGGATCACGGGTCGTCAGCGAAGAAGCCGTCGGCGACGCCGACAGACGGTGCCGCCAGGAGATGCTGGGGAGGCACATGGCCATGCCGGCCGTCGCACCGCGCCCAGCGCCGGCGCACGAGCGCAGCGGTGGCTAGATGTATAAGCATAACACCGAGGCTACAAGGTGCCCACGACAACGACGGAGCCCTGAACGCGGCGGCAGGAGGACCCCAAAGGGTGGACGGTGTTTCAGATACCGTCCGGGGGTGGACGGTATTTGAAATACCGTCCACCCCTGGGGTGCCTAGCAGCCGTACGATGCGACGTGGGCGGTTGGGATCGACTGAATCGTGGGGTTCCTTCCTCGGCAGGTGGCCATGGCGGGATTTGGCAGCGACGGTGCGCGCCGCGCCGTGGCGAGAGATAGAGCTCCACGACGCGCTGCCGCGTAACCGGCCGCCGGAGGCCATGGCGGGCTGCCGTCTCCGGTTCCGGGCAGGGTGAGGGTGAAGGAACGATGGAGCAGAATCTCACCGGCGCCCGGCGAACTGCCTCGGCAACCCGAGCACGGACGTGACCTGGGACGGCAGAGACAGGGGCAGCCTCGAGAGACCCGCGACGCCGGCGTTGGGCGCGCAGTGGCCGAGCAAGTAGAAGGACACCGGGTCGTCTGCGGCGTTCGCGGCGAGCGGCACGGCGGTGACGTCGCCGCGGCTGCACCGGCCGGTGCCTGGGTTGTAAGGTACGCGGTGCAGGCGCAGTAGTGCGGTGCCTGGCTGGCCGCCGCTCGCCGTGTACGTGCAGCCCAGCAGCCGGCTGCCGTAGGGGGTTCCTGTTGGCGACCCTGCACGGGATGGTTCGGTGCCCGGGTGCGCACGTGGACCAGATCAGCGGGCCGCCGAGGTCGAGGACCTGCCGCGTGGCGCCCGCCGGAGGCCATGGCGAGCTGCCGTCTCCGGGGAAGGTGAGGGTGAGGGAACGATCGAGCAGAAGCTCACCGGCGCCCGGCAAACTGCCCTCCGACAGGCAGCGACAGGGGCAGCGTCGACAGCCCCGCGACGCCTGGAACAGCGGGTTCTTGCCGTCCGTGGCGTTCGCGGCGAGCGGCACGTCGGTGACATTTCACGGCCGGGGGGTTCCTGTTGTTGGCGACCCTGCACGAGCCGGAGCTGCACGGGACGGCGCGGGGCGCGGGCGGGCACGTGGACCCGATCTGCGGGCCGGTGAGGTCGAGAACCAGCGGCGCGCCGCCGTCCTTGATGTGTGGAGGAAAGGTGGAGGGATCCTTGAAGATAGGGCTCCGTATCGGCTTCGGAGGTGGCTGGTGATCGGCAGCAAGTGTCCCTTGAGGTGACAGTGACACTCTAGCAGCAGTAGTGAGAGCAGGAGCAGTGACCACATGCCGGATCGCGGTGAGCGTGAGCGTGTGATTGGTGCTTGTTGTATGATCCATGCATGGCTTGTAGACTGTAGTATAGTGCATGTGGTTGGCGTTCCGTGTTGGAGATTGGCGGTGAAGTGCATTTCTGGGAGTTCGGTCAGTTACCTTGTGCTGAGTTGCTTAAACTCCGATCCTGGTAGAGGTCAGCTGGAGCCTGGACTGTGGGCACGACGAGAACTGATGGATATATCGCATTTATGAGGCAAATGGATTGCCATTTTTCCAAGGCTTTTGATGCGCTCTAGCAATGCCAAAATAGCGTGCCGGCTCAATCCATACGAACTGGTCTGAACACGCTCCTGCCTTAGGCTCAGTCATTGTTTGATTCTACATGCATATGAACATGATGACCGGTGCCCAGTTCAGTGTTGATTTATTTCGGTAAATGCTATACTTTATTTCTCGACGCATACAGATCGACACAGGCCACAAAAAACACACTACTGAGATTAACACAATTGATGTACGAGACTGCACACCAATTTATTGTTCTTAATTATTCAGCGGGAAAATTCTTACCACATGACTTCAAAGGTACGTCGTTCTAGCCAACTCGAGCAAAGGAGGAACCCCTAGGCAGTGGGCACTAGGCAGCCATGGTGAAGTTGAAGTTGCTGCACGTCGTCTGCCTAAATAGCAGCAGCGTGCTATATCCGAGCTCCTGCTTCTCCTCGTCGAACACCAGCAGGTTGTTCTCCATCTGGTACCCTCCCATGACCACCGCCGGCGCCTGTCCGTGCCCGTACCCGAGCTCCTCGGGCTTCATCTCCACGAACGCGAGGCACACCGTGGCGTCGTCCACCTGCACTATCGAGTTGGCCCCGAACACCCCGTACCGCGTGCCGTCTTCCAGGATCAGGTCGATCTGCGGCACGGCGTACCCGACCCGTGTCGACCAGAGCTTGCTCTGGTTGTAGCACAACTCGAACGGCGCCGCCGCCGCCACGCGCTGCATGCCGAACCCGGACGTCGAGGCGTTGTCGAACGCCTCCACGAACGGGCGGTACACGTCGTGCCGGAGCGCCGTGTACGGGATGGTCGTGGAGAAGCCGACGACGAGCTGGCCGCCGCCGGTGTTGTAGTAGCCGAGCGGCACCGGGTTCTGGTTCACGTTGATGCCGTCGATCCATATGTAGTAGCCTGGCTGTTCTTGGAACCTGTGCAGCGGCGTGGACCCCATGGCCGACGTGATCTCCAGCAGCCATGGCGGGAGGAGGAAGACCGGGCCCCCGCCGAAGATGGCCACGCCCGGGAGGCACAGCGCGAACTTCCTGGCGACGCCCTGCGTGGCCGCGACCTGCGCCGGGAGGGAGAGCTCCGACTGGGCGAGCCCCGCGACGCCGGCCACGCCGGCGGGGAGCCTGTCGAGGAGGGACGGCGGCGCGCAGGAGGCGGCCGCGGGGAAGGAGACCGGGTACAGCGGGTTCTTGCCGTCCGTGGCGTTGGCGGAGAGAGTCGTGCGCGTCATGTCCCCGGCCGCGCACTTGCCGGCGACGGGGTTGAACGGGTGCGCCACGCACTTTCCGGCGGCGGCTCCGTCGGAGCCGCCGGCGTACGCCCAGCACTCAGGGCGCGTGTACCGGATCGCCTCCGTGCACTCGCGCTCGTAGAGCTCGAGCGCCGGGTGGGAGTCTTCACAGGTGGACCAGATGAGCGGGCCGGAGAGGTCGAGGACGAGCGGGCGGCCGTCCTTGAGAGGGGAGGTGTAGAGCGAGGTGGAGCCGTCCTTGGTGACGGGCGTGACCAGGGGCTTGCCGCCGAGGGCACTTGCTAGTGTGCTCGCGGCCAAGAGGCAGAGCGCGACGGCGAGGAGGAAGGATTGGCGTTGCGACATATTTTTTTTCTTGTGGGTTTAGCATGCGACTTGTGTTCGATTTAGTGCATAGCTTTGGTTGCTTATCTCTCCTTAAATAGTGAGTGGTAGGATGCTTGGCTTTCGGTGGTAAATCTACGGGCAGATATAAAACGTGCTTGATCCGATCTTTTCTCAGGTGCAGTGCCTCTTGGAAATGCTGTAGCTCGCTGACTTTCTTTTTTTTTTCTGGAACCAAGTTGTTGACTATTTCTTCGAGATTGGCGATGTGAGCCGACTGATGATTTTGATTATAGCTGAAAAATGCGATGATGCTCACGGGGAACTGTAACCGATGCTTATTTACCTCGCCATGGATAGCACCTTGAGTTACCTTTGGGCAAAATGGAGTACTCTTCAAATGCGGCCATGCGGGACACGATACACTTTTTCTTTTTTTTCGAAACGCAGAACATGAAACACATGTTAACATGCTATCTTCATGTCTGCCTCAGTATTCACAAGAACGAAAACCCGTCAAAGTTGAAAGAGTAAGTTTGTCTAGGGTTATTGGATCTTGGAAGATATACCCTCAAACTATAAGCAACGTAAATTATGAAAAGGGAACTACCGGTGCTAAGTTTCATGCGACCAAGTGGCGGTTGAGTTTCTTTGATAGTGGTGAAGGGGAGCTGACTGCCCATTTGATTCTAATCCTTTTTGGATATGGGCTAAAACTAAAATTTAGCCATTACTAAAGTCTAGACATCTCAACTTTAGCGAGCTTAAATTATTAGTCTTGTCTTTATCTAGATCTAGGGCTAATTTTTAGCTAGTATGTTGATCAAAATCCTTTATACTACTGGTGGAGAGGAGAGAAAGAAACGGAGAGGCGGAGTAGAAGTATGTTTCGTCAGATGTGGCCACCTTTTAACCCGAATTAGTTGGGTTGACATGGCTGATAAACTAAAGTTTAGCCGAAGATTGGTTAATTTTAAACCCGCCTTTAGCCTTTGTATCATCATGAGCTAATTTTTCAGCTGACTAAAATTTAGCCATTAGATTCAAACAGGGGTGCTCGCCATGGATAGAAACCTTCGCCATGGGATAGCATTTTTGTGACGACAAAGAAGCCCGTGTTCTCTCCATATTGAAGATCAACGTGACTAAGCCCGTCCATCAACTCTATCGAGCTTGCAAAAATAGGGCCCAAGTTGTGCCAAGCCAGCCATGTCGCCACGAACTTAAAAGAAAAAAGACATGTCGCCACGCCATCCATTTATTAGGACGGATTCCCCTGATTTTTTCCATGCCAAGCCAGCCATGACTTTCTTTCTAGAGCAAGCTTGCTTAGTATCAGACGTATCAGCGTTAGCATTTCTTTTACTGGACGCTCTAAAAAAATCCTCATTTCATTATTGATGCAAAATGTTTCAACACAAAGAACAAGGTCACAAATCAAAAAAATCGAAGGAAAAAGAGATCAGTGACAACAAATCGCCATACATGAACAAGTAGACGTTCTAATTAAGCACCGAGAGTGAAGTTAAAGTTGCTGCACGTGGTCTGCCTCCCGAAGAGCAGGCTGCTGAAGCCGAGCTGCTTCTTCTCCTCGTCGAAGACCAGAAGGTTGTTCTCCATCTGGAACCCTCCGAGCACCACCGCCGGCGCCCCCTTCTCCTCCTCCTTGGCCATCTCACGAAGCCGAAGCACGCCGTGTTGTCGTTGACCTGCACCATGGAGTTGGCGCCGAACACCGTCCAGTTGGCGCCGCCCTCCAGCATCAGGTCCACCTGCGGCACGGCGTAGCCGAGCCGCGTCGACCCCAGCTCCCTCGAGTCGTAGCACAGCTCGAACGGCGCCACCGCCGGCGTGACGCGCTTCCTCCCCGCCGTGGCCTTGTCGAACGCCTTCACGAACGGGCCGTACAGGTCTCTCCGGAGCTCCGTGTACGGGATCCTCGAGCTCAGGCCGATGGCAACCGGCCCCGGTAATTGCACCTGCTCCTGGTTCACGGCGATGCCCTTGGCCGAGACGAAGTAGCCGGGCTTCCCCGGGTTCCGGCGGAGCGGGGTGGTTCCGGCCAGCGTCGTTGTCACGTCCGGTCGCCCTGGCGGGAGGAGGAAGAGCGGCCCGCCGCCGAAGATGGCGACGCCCTGGCCGCCGCCGCCGCTCGGGAGGCAGAGCGCGAACTTGTTGGCGACCTTCTGGGCGCGGGCGGCCTGGGCCGGGAGGGACACCCTGGAGCGCGCGAGCCCCGCGACGCCGACGGCGGCGGCGGGGAGGTTGGCGAGGAGGGAGTGCGGCGCGCAGGCGGCGACGGCGGGAAAGGAGACGGGGTGGAGCGGGTTCTTGCCGTCGGTGTCGTTGGCGGTGACGGTGACGCGCGTGAGGTCGCCGGAGCCGGACTTGCGGGCGATGGGGTTGTAAGGGTGCGCCGTGCACTTGCACCGGAACGGGTCGTCCTCGTCGGCGACGCCGTGGCCCGTGCGCGGGCAGTCCGGAGGGTGGTAGGCGTGCGCGTGCGCGCACACGTGGTGGTGGCACTCGTAGCTCGGGTGCTTGGGCGGGCAGGTGGACCAGATGAGCGGGCCGGAGAGGTCGAGGACCAGCGGGTGCCCGTCCTTGAGCGGCGCCGTGTACAGCTTGGTCGCCGCGTCCTTGGTGATAGCCGTCACCAGGGGCTTGCCGCTGCCGCCATTGCCTCCGTAGCTTGCTGCTGTGCACCATGGCAGCAGCGCCGAGAGGCAGCAGAGCGCAACGGCGAGCAGCAGCGCCGGCATGGGCTGCGCCATCTCGGGCTGGTTGGTTTGGTCTGTGGTGGTCTGGTGCTGTTGTGTTCGTCGAATGCTGTGCCGGGTGTCAGTGCTTAAATATTTGCAGTGCACTGCTGCAGATCTGATCCATCGGTGTGGGTAGGATTTTGGAATGCTTGACACGCTATTTTTTCTTTTGTAAGTTATCGCCAGCTCCCGTAATTGGTCAACCATCCATGTGGCATTATTTGCTACAACTCCCGTAATTGGAGTACATGGGAACGGCCGATCGACGGAGCATCTGGGGACGGAGTGTGCCGCGATTCTCGTCTGGGGACTCGTCGAGGCTTCGATTCTCCACTTCGTCAAGCCACCCAAAAATAGCTTGAACAGAATCTGAAGTGCCAGCACTTGCTTTAACCTCATGTGCATTAATTGCTGCGTCCCATGTGTGCAGGATTAGTCACTGGCCAGTGTCGGTGACTCCCATTCATCTCTCATTTTGCTTCAAATTTGGAATCAGCTCTCATGAACCAGCAAGCTGCAGACATCTCTCGAACATGGCCTGCACAAACCGAGTGAGGTCCACGACGCGGGTGTTCTAGGAGCGTACATAACGGATCTTGCTCGTTCTGGGGTGCCAATCATCCATGCCTTTAGTCAAAAGGGTAGGCCGATGCAAATGGAATTCTAAATTTGTACTACGGCGCTCGAGGTCCAACAATGTCGTGTGTGCTTTCCGCAACAACAACGCTTCAGTTAAACTTACGTGATGGCTGGGTGAGCTAACTCCAACCCAGCCCTCAAATACAGGGGCTTTAAATTTTCTCCATGCTCCAGCCAGCCCGACTAAATAAAGGCCCCTATAGGTAGTGAGTCTCACGTGTCAACTTTCTCTCTTTTCTTCTCCCCTCCATTCTTCTTTGTCGGCGTGACCAGTGCTGGCTGTCCCAGGGGTGGCCTCCCGACCGGTGATTGATGCTGCGGCGGCTCGTCGCTGGCGTCTGACACGTGTCCGTCAACGTCTCCTGCCATGAAACACTCCCTCGACCGGTGGTGAGAGGCGACGTTACGGGACTCCCTGGAAGAGCGTGCATCTTCCTCGTCGAGGAGATCGTCTTCATCAAGGTCGAAGTCCTGCTCCGCGAGGAGATCGTGAATCGACTGAGGAGTGTAGTCCGCCATCCCTACGAGCTCGCCGTCAGGGAAGCCAACGGAGATCTGTTTCCCAATCAGCTCCTGCATGACTTGAGAAGCATTGGTGAGCCCAAAAGGTAAGGCCACTTTCGCGGCGGCAAGGCCTGGAGGGGGGATTGGCGGTCCCCCGGCCAGTTGTTGCGTAATGTTTGAAAAGGAGTAGAGTACCACATGGACGTCCTCCATAGAGGGCGCCGGGCCCATGAAGTCGACGAGCTGACGCTAAAGAGCGCCGATGTCCAGCAGGCGCAGGCTTCCAGGGAAGAATGCCTCCGGAGGGCAAAGCTCGAGCTCCTGAAGCGCGTGTGTCGTGGCTCCGACGATGTCGTGGTCGTCGGCGGCATGCGATGCCAGTTCCTTTTGAGGCTCCGTCTCCTCGACGGTGATCAGATCGCTCTGGCGAGGCTCTGATCCTGCCTCCGCTCCCGTATGGGCGGAGTCGTGGACGCTTCCAGCGGGGGGAGGAGGGTTGCACTCTCCCCTTCTGCCAGGATCTTGGCGACGATGCTGTCGGTGGCTGGCGGGGCAGGTGGAGATATCGTCATCTCTACCCGTTCTACGGTACCGCCAGCGGTGGTGATGAAATCCATGCTCCCGAAACGCAAGAGCGTTCCCGGGGCGTGGATGTCGGGGTTTGCGGAGGCGTGGATGCCAGCCGGAAGAGCGAGTCGACCGGTCGTTGGCGCCGCCGTGAGCACCAACTGGCCGTCCGCCGCGGCGACGTAGCTGAAACTTCCCAGGCGCACGATCGCACCCTGGGGCCAGCTCGAGGGAGTGATGGCCTTCAGGAGCCCGCTTGACGTGATGAAACGCGCAAAGTCCCTACCTGGCGCGCCAACTGTCGGTGTTTCGTACCACTGGCAAGTAAATTTATATGTTTGCGCGTGGGGATCCTGGTGGTTAGCGAGTCAAGCACAAGGATGTATACTGGTTCAGACAACTTGCCCTACGTCCAGTGGGGGAGTCTGCTCGTGTTGCTCGCTCTTCTGTTCGTAGTAGGGGTTACAAACGGACGAGGGAGAGAAGAGTTCTCAGGCCTCAAGGGAGTACGTGAGTGTGTGTTGGGAGTGTTCGAGAGAGAGGAGAGAGCTCTGGCCTCCCCTTTTATACTTGAAGGGGAGGCCCTTTTACAGGGGTCGGATGGAAAAAAGCATGAATCCCTCGAGGGGGTTAAAGAAAAACAGGTATAAAACCTGGCCTAGTGTCTAATCCCGTAGGTTACGCGTGCTCCTGTTCGTCGTCAGAGGGGCGGCCGTCCCTCTGTCATTTCTGTCCGTCAGTCCGTCGTCCGCCCATGCCGTGTGAGGTGGCGACGGTGGACTGGGTATAGACAACCGCCCGTTTACCTCCCGGGTAAAGAGGGTGTCCACCTCGCGTTGCCCTCCTTTATCCGCCGGTCTTCCGTATGCCCCTGATGGTCTCCCGGTCGCTGGTCTCTTGGCCAAGTGTCATATATTTACGGGCGGTGCCCTTGTCTCACTGCCATGCGTGCAAGATGGCAGTCATGCCGTTACGTGCCCATGCCTTTGTTACGGCAGGCTTACCGTGGCGGCCAAGGCGGCTTAGCTTCTTTGGTCTCATGATGGTTTTGGTACAGTATGCCAGTCACTAAGCACACCTTTTGGTGGATCTCTATCCGTCCCGCCTGCTTCTGGGCCCCACGGGGGCCAGGCGAGGCGGGGGTCAAAGATTCCCTTTGGGTCGGGCGATGCGACCTTGATCCTGATCCGATCATCCGTTCTTCTGACCTTGAGTTCGGGCGAGGCGCATGTCCCCGAACCGGGCGCCTGCCTCCCGCTCTTTCATCGGGGTCGGGCGAGGCGAACGTTTTTCTTGTTTCGGGCCTTTATTTGCCCCGACCGAGCTGGGTCGGTCATGGTGTGTTTGTTGGGCTGCTTTTTCCTCGGGGCCGGGCCTAGTTCCGTATAAGCTTATGCTTTATTTATTCGTAGATCTCTCGCCTTGGGGCCTGGTATGCCCCCGACAAAAGTATAGATATTAATTAAGTTTCAATTGAAATGCACCCATGTACAGTAGCGTAGTACATGATTACAAGTTTACAGCAACCACGATCAAGGGACTGGAGATGCAGTCAGAGCTCAGAAGTTAGTGACTCTGTGTGAAATTGAAGTTACGGCACGATATAAAAATGGGCAACTTTGCAAACCCGAGCTGCTTCCTCTCCAGGTCGAACTGCAGCACATGGTCCTCCATCTGGAATCCTCCGATGACCACCGCCGGCGCCCTGCCGTATCCTTCCTTCTTCGGCTTCTTCATCTCCACGAACCCGAGGCACGCCACCGTGAAGTTTTTGACGTCCACCATCGAGCTGAGGCCGCCGAACGTCCAGTTGGTCTTCCCACCGTCGAGCACGAGGTCGATGTCCGGGACAAGCCAGCCGATCCGGGTGGGACCAGGGAGCGTCTTGGAATCGTAGCAAAGCTCGAAGGGCGCCACTGCCGGCACTCTCTTGCTGTTTGACTGCAGCTTCAGGGCCTTGTCGAATGCGTCCACCACCGGGCGGTACACATCGGGCCGGAGCTCAGTGTACGGCGCCGTTGTCCCGATCACGACGCCACCAGTGGCGAGTGGGTTCCCCGGGAGTTGCACCTGCGCTTTATCGACGGCGATGGCCTTCACGGGGAGGTAGTACGCGGGGCTGCCTCTCTTGCTGAGCAACGACGTGCGCGTCAGCGTCGACGTCAGATCAACCGGGTGCTCCGCGGGCGGTGCAGTGCTCGTCATGAGGAAGAGCGGGCCCCCGCCGAAGATCGCCACGCCCACGCCGCCGCTCCTCGGGAGGCAGAGCACGAACTTGCCGGCGACCTTCTGCGTGCGCGCGACCTGGGCGGGCAGCGCCACCCTCGAGCTCGCGAGCCCCGCGACGCCGACCGCGCCGGCGGGGAGCTTGGCGAGGTGGGAGGCCGGCGCGCATGAGGCCACGGCGGGGAAGGAGACCGGGTACAGCGTGTTGGTGCCGTCGGTGGCGTTGGCGGTGAGCGTGACGCGCGTCAGGTCGCCGGTGGCCGACTTGCCGGCGAAGGGGTTGTAGGGGTGCGCCGTGCACCTGCACCTGAAGCGGTCTTCCTCGTCGGCCTTGCCGTAGCCGGTGTGCGGGCAGTCGGGCGGGTGGTAGCTGTGCGCGTGGGCGCAGTCACTGTGGTGGCACTGCAGGGTCGGGTGCTTGGGCGAGCACGTCGACCAGATGAGCGGGCCGGCGAGATCGAGGACGAGCGGGCGGCTGTCCTTCAGAGGGGAGGTGTAGAGTGACGTGGCCGGGTCCTTGGTGATGGCCGTCACCAGGGGCTTGCCGCCCTGAGCTGCCGCTGCTAGTGTACACGGGGAGAAGGACGCCGCGAGGCAGAACGAGACGGCGAGCAGGAGCATGGCCTTGGATCGCGGCATCTTGGGCAGGTTGAGGCTGGTGTGCGTGGGCGGCTCGAGGAGCTGTGTGTTCGAGTGGCGTGCCGTGTGGGATCGCTTAAAATGTGCAGCTACTCAGCTGCACGCAGATCAGATCGGAGCGAGCATGCCTTGCTTATGATGTCGCTAATGATCTCGGAACAGTTGACTTCGCCATTTTTTTAAAAAAAAAAACTTCAGCATCAGCATGTGCCCGACCCGAAGTCTGCAACATGGGCTGGAAGCGATCCGTCATCGATCCACGGCCAGTCGATCGCTCTCTTTATATCTGCCCAGGGTGTTTGTTTGACCTGACGTCTTCTACGCTCTCTCTCGCACATGCCTTGATCTCTGATATTTGCTCACCTAAAAGTTTAAGCTAATCGAGGAAACCATATTTTCCTCTCTCACGGAATCAGCGCAGCGCAGTGAAAACCGACAACTTTTTAGCGCAGCCAGCGAAGCGAACAGGGTAGCTTAACTTGCTTCCAAAGGACAGTTTTCGGTAAAATTTTCATTATCTGGTAATGATCCATTTTGTATGGAATGGAGCCTAAATGTCCATCCGAAAGGGTATAGTATTGAGAAATGATGACTTAGTTAAGCACAACTGGCAAAACAATATGAAATGTTGCTTCTGTCCTTAGGTATATAGTACATTTTAAAGGAAGCAATATTTTTGCTGCCTTTGAAACCTTTGGTCCTACTGGAGTAACATCTATGTGTTGGTCACTAACTCACTATGGCTATACAGAAATAGTTTAGTATTTGAAAGAAAACATTTCTCGTTTTTATGCTATCTTCTCGGTTATCCAGTGTCTTCGTTTTGGGGTTATCAACTTATCATACAGAAATAACTTTACAGGATGTGTTCTTGGTGAGTTATCAACTTATTATCATAGACCGAAGAACATGCAATATACAAGATTTTAAGTTAAACAAACTGTGTCTCCATTGCAAAATACGGAGGCTGTAAAATGACAGTATTACTCAACAAGTAAGCTACCAGAAATTTGTCATAGATGCACATGATTATTAAACCAAGCTAGTACTTAAACAAGTGACAGCGTTGGCAGGCCACTACCATATGCCATGATCGAGGTTCGAGAAGCAGAAGAATCCACTGCCCTACCAAGTTGACCAGAATCTGTGCTGACACTGGATTACTAGTTACTACAATCCACTTTCTAATACTGACTGTTGGTGAAGTCGAAGTTACTGCACTCCGAGAAGGACGGCACCATTGCAAATCCGAGCTGCTTCTTCTCCAGGTCGAATTGCAGCAGGTGGTTCTCCATCTGGAACCCTCCGACCACCACCGCGGCCGCGTTGGGGTCCCCGGCCTTCACCCCCTTCATCTCGACGAAGGCGAGGCAGGCGGTCTGGCCGTCCACCTGCACCATGGAATTGCTGCCGACGAACGTCCATCTCTTGCCATCCTCGAACACAAAGGATATCTCCGGCACGGCGTAGCCGTTCCGCGTGTTCTCCAGCATGGTCGAGTTGTAGCAGAGCTCGAAGGGCCCCACCTTGTCGACCTTGGCGTCGTTCCGCGCCAGTCCCCGGTCGAACGCGTCCACGACCGGGCGGTACACGTCCGGCCGGAGCGCCGTGAACGCCACCCGGGAGCAGAGCACGACGCCGCCGGCGGGGAGCAGCACCGGCGGCGGCTGGTCCACGGCGATGGCCTGCACCGGGATGTAGTAGAGGGGGTTGCCTTTCCTGGTGTGTAGCGCGGTGAACGCCAGCACCGTCGTGAGGTCTCCGACGACGAGCCTTGTGTGGATGAGGCCCGCGGCGGCGCACTTCCCCGTGACCGGGTTGTACGGGTACGCCGTGCACTTCTTCTTGCATGGCCGGCCGGCGGGGCGCGGTAGGCGTTGGCAAGCTTGCAGACGGGGTCCTTGCACGAGAGCTTCGCCGGCAGGTGGTCGTGGGCGCACGTGGACCAGAGGAGCGGGCCGGCGAGGTCAACGACGTGGTTGGCGCCGTCCCTGACGGGGATGCTGTAGAGGGAGGTGGCGGCGTCCTTGGACACCGGGAAGAGCACGGGGTCGGCGCACGAGGCTGGCCACGCCAGCACGAGCAGCGAGATGGCCAACAGGAGGGGCGGCGTGGGACGTGGCATCTTCATTGGGTGGATAATGGCCGATGCGGCGTACTGGTGTTTCAGAAGCCTGCATTAACCGCCCATATCGTGAGCTCTATATAATACAAGCCGAGTAACTTGCAAGTCATCATCAGACCATTCCATTTGTCACTTGCCTCGCTCTCCACGCTGAATCAGTTCCCTAGAGTCTGCACACACACGCAAAGTAAAACCGACCCAGCCTGCAACCATGCCGATCGGGTCTCGCCGAGGCGTATCAACGAAGGTGCGCGGCCAATGGAAGTATTTCTTTGGGTACGTACGTGCCGGGGTATGCGTTGACCTTTTCGACTGTCATGCATGCTCAGGAATGGTTTATGCTCTTGATGATCAACTTACGACATTAGTTTATAATCTGATATACTTTCATATGGTCAAACTGACACCAAGAATAGGGACTGAAATTGGAGGAGGCGTGCCGACTAAAGCACATCGGATACAATGATCTCATTTCTAGCTAATGGCAACACCAATTGTAGCACATCCGAGCTTCACTCACCACCACCCGACGCTCACACTGGCTTACTACAATCCACTTCTAATGCTGACTTTTGGTGAAGTTAAAGTTGCTGCATGACGAGAAGAACGGCACCTTGGCGAACCCGAGCTGCTTCTTTTCCAGGTCGAACTGCAGCAGGTGGTTCTCCATCTGGAACCCTCCGACCACCACCGCAGCCGCATTGGGGTCCCCGGCCTTCACCCCCTTCATCTCCACGAAGGCGAAGCAGGCGGTCTGGCCGTTCACGTCCACCATGGAGTTGCTGCCGTCGAACGTCCAGCTCTTCCCACCCTCGAGCACAAGGGATATCTCCGGCACGGCGTAGCCGTTCCGCGTGTTCCCCAGCATACTTGACCTGTAGCAGAGGTCAAAGGCCCCCACCGCCGGGACCTTGGCGTCGTTTCGCGCCAGGGCCCTGTCGAACGCGTCCACGACAGGCCGGTACACGTCCTGGCCGGAGCGCCGTGAATGCCATCCGGGAGCAGAACACGACGCCGCCGGCGGGGAGCGGCACCGGCGCATGGTTCACGGAGATGGCCTGAACGGGGATGTAGTACAAGGGGTTGTCCTTCCTGCTCTGGAGCTGCGTGAACGACAGCGTCGTCGTGAGGTCGCCGACCGACGGCTCCGGCTGGAGGAACAACGGGCCGCCGCCGAAAATCGCCACGCCCTCGCCGTGCCTCGGGAGGCAGAGCATGAACCTGTTGGCGACGCGATGGTTCGCGGCGATCTGCGCCGGGAGCGCCATCCCGGACGCCGAGAGCGCCGCGACACCCGTCACGTCCTTGGGCAGCGACGCTAGGATGTTCCGGGGCGCGCACGCCGCGACGGCGCGGACGGAGGCCTGCTGCAGAGGGTTCTTGCCGTCGGTGGTGTTGGCGATGAGCCTGGTGTGGATCAGGCTCGCGGCGGCGCACTTCCCCGTGACTGGGTTGTACGGGTACGCCGTGCACTTATTCTTGCAGGGCCGGCCGGCGATGCCGCAGCTCGGGGCGCGGAAGGCGTTGGCGTCCCTGCACTCCGTGGCGTTGCAGGAGAAGGCCGCCGGCGAGTGGTCGGCGGCGCATGTGGACCAGAGGAGTGGGCCGGCGAGGTCGATGACGTGGTTGGCGCCGTCCCTGACGAGGATGGTGTAGAGGGAGGTGGCCGGGTCCTTGGCCACCGGGATGAGCACGGGGTAGGAGCTCGAAGCCGGCAATGCCAGCACGAGCACCGAGATGGCCAAGAGGAGGAATGGCGTCGGCAATGGCCGTGGCATCTTCATCGGTCGATGCTGAAGCTTAACCAGTTAACCTGGTGTGAGCTGGCTTGTAATTGGCGGTTGGATGCGTCTGCTGCTCTGCTCGTGCTCCTTATATAGTGCTCGACTGTCACCGATCTCAATGATCTCTCTCTCGGGCACAGGAATGACGATCACCGTCAGTTGCCGAGAATGGACTAGCCTGCTTCCATGCAGATCGGGTCTTGGCGTCCTGCTGCGAGGCGTATCAACGAAGGTGCGTAGTCAACGGAAGCATGGACACGTGCCGCTCGGTAACTATCGAAGGAGTAGCAGTACTCCGTATTTCTTTGGGTACGTGCCGGGTATGCGTTGACCTTCTCTGTGTGACACAGCTGGTGGAGGCGATCACCAGGGAAGGCCATCTCTGGACACTGGCGGGAGCGAAGTTCATGGCAGAACCGGAATGGCCGGCAGCAGCAGAGTGGTCCAGGAGGCGCAAGAAGAGGAAGACTTCACCAAGGCTAGCGTGTAGTGTTTTCCTTCCTAAACCGGTTGTAACTCTGGTAGTAAACTGTTTTTTGTGTGTAATATAGAGCGTGTGCGTGCGTCCTTTTTATACCAAGATATGCGGCTCTTTCAGCGTGTTCTAAAAAAACTTTTCGAGCATCTCACCGCGCTGCACCGAGCTTAGAGGCCGCAATCTCAATATTGCGTCCGACCGTATGCTTCGAAGCTTGCGCTCGGTCAGCAGCTGCCGCTGCGGGGTTGGAAGCTTACGCTCTCCCATCCCCACACATGGTAGACCCCACGTGGGTGGACCCACACGGAGGGGGGGCTCACCCGAGTCGCCGAATGCGCGCTCCAGCGCCCTTTATACTCTCCTCAAAAGTTTGTTGACAAAGTTATTTGCTGTAAAAATTTCTGTTGTAAAAATTGTCGCAAGCAGGTAAGCAAAACTTTGTTGACAAAATTAAAATTTTGACACCGGAGAATTTTATCGCAAGCAAAAGTTTGTTGCAAAAATTTTGACGCTGAAAAAAACAAGCAAGCAAAAGTTTGCCAAAAAATCTCAAAAAAATTTTGTCGCAAACAAGCGAGCAAAAGTTTACCAAAAAAATTTGCCGCAAACAAGCAAGCAAATGTTTGTTGCTCAAGATTTTTGTTGCAAAAATATTTCTTTGTAAAATTTTCTCTTTGCCAGACTTTTTTTCTATTGTACAACTTTTTTTAATAGGAGAACATGTGCATGCGTGTTCTTGCTTGCGGGAGCCACGTGCTACGGGGGCCACCGAGCATACAAAGACAGCCGTGAGGGGAGCAGTGCGCAGGAGCCGTGCATGAGGTGCGCAGCGTAGGAGCCGTGCGAGGTGAGGGCGCCGGCTTTTGTCCTGTAGCGCGAGCGCACGGCGCCCCCTGTGGGCGGTTGCAAATTAGCGTCTCCCCTTAGAGGCCTCTATTAATTTTTTTTCCGATTCGTCCCTGATTCTAGAGTGTGTTTCTCTATTTATCTTCTTGTTGTTTACTCTTTATTATTTATAGAAAGGAAACTGAGAGCATCTTCAGCATATTGACTTCTCTTTCCCCATTTTAAGATTATAGGGGAATCCTTTTTCACAAATTTAGGCTATAGGGGAGAAGTGCTATAATCATATCCTCTTTTCCCTCTCTTCTTCCCAAGTCCCAACTCTTCTGACACATGGAACCCACAGTAGCATAATCAAATTTCCTTTTCTTTTGCTTCTTATCTTCTTCCTTTCTTCCCTACGTGTGGTACGGCGGCTACCATGGCAGGGTCGCTTGGAGCACACGCGGTGGTAGCGATCGGAGCAGCGTGAGGCCGCTGCGGCGGCCAAGGCGGTGCGAGGCAGGGGCATCCCACGGTGGCGGCAGGATGACAGGGCGGCGCTTGGCAAGTCCAACAGGTGGCTTGGAGCACACGCGGTGGTAGCGATCGGAGCAGCGTGAGGCCGCTGCGGCAGCCAAGGCGGTGCGAGGCAAGGGCGTCCCACGGTGGCGGCAGGACGACAGGGCGGCGCTTGGCAAGTCCAACAGGTGGCTAGGAGAGCACGAGTGTGATGAAATCATGTGGTAGAAGAGGAAGGGAAGAAAAAGAAGCATGAGCAGATTGAGAAAAGAAAGAGGAACGAGAGGGAAAATAATGAGAAAAGAAAAAGGAGATTTATTGAAGCTGCTTTTCTTCTCCAAATCTTATTTGTGGGCAAAAAGATAAAGAGAATCCATTAGAGATGCTCTGGACAAGAGCTCCGTTGTTTATGAGTCTGATATTTCGTTCAATCGATGACTGCATGTGTATATCGTGCGACAAAAAAGTAGCTGTCACGCTTTTCATGCTGATACCATAACTTGTTGATGTCAAATGACCCGTTTCTAAGGAAGCTAGCTAAAGTTCTCAGAGCACTCTCTTGGAAGGAACCCCCTTAAGATATGAGTTCCATCAATTTGCCATAGGTTAGCCAGCAAACCGAGTGCCATTTCGGCCATCGAGATCAGGATATGAACTGCAACAGAGGTTTGGAAAAGTAGGATACTAAGTTAAAGTAAAAGACACAATGACACATTGATTTGGTTTGATCGGATGTGTTTTAACTCTGGCCCGGCCGTTAGGTCTATAAAACGACACATCTAAAATCGAGTTAAAACTGGTGCATATTCGAGAGAAAAAAATCGAGTTAAAACTCTATCCACAGCCTCATCTGAGTGACTGAGCCTCATCTAAGAAGGGAGCCACTAGCTTCTCCATCGCCTGGAATAACTCATGCCAATTTCAGGCTGGAGTCTTACATTGCTCGCTTGGCTTATCAGTCCAAACTTAGTAGATTCAGCTTTCTCATAAAATACTATTGAATCAATCCGTACCTGTCAAAACCACACAGTTTTCAATCTAGCCAGCCAAGCGAACATAATAGTAGCAATTTATTGTCTAATCACTGTCAAATTAGGCTCATTAGATTCGTCTCACGATTTGCGGACCATTTATGTAATACGATTTTTATTTCAACTACATTTAATACACCATGCATGTGGCCAAACATTTCTTTGGGTGTAAAGATTTTGCATCTAAACACCTCGTAGTATCATTAACATCACGGGATATAAACTTTACTAGCAGATGACGGATATTTTTTCTGTAAATGACAGACTTGGCACAGCTCTCTGGTTGACAAGACCATGCAGAATGCTTACAGGATTAGAGGCCGTTAGCTTGCAATTGTTATACATGCAGTCGAAAGCCTAGCCCTTCCGGGTGAAATTGAAGTTACTGCACGACGTGAAAATGGGCACCCTAGCAAACCCGAGCCGCCTCTTCTGCAGGTCGAACTGCAGCACGTGGTCCTCCATCTGGAACCCTCCGATGACCACCGCCGGCGCCCCGCCGTATCCTTCCTTCTCCGGCATCTTCATCTCCACGAACCCGAGGCACGCCACCGTGAAATTCTTGACGTCCACCATCGAGCTGAGTCCGCCGAGCGTCCAGTTGGTCTTCCCACCCTCGAGCACGAGATCGATGTCCGGGACAAGCCACCCGATCCGTGTCGGTCCCGGGAGCGTCCTCGAGTCGTAGCAGAGCTCGAACGGCGCCACCGCCGGCACCTTCCTGGTGCCGTTCCACTCCCGCTTCAGGGCCGCGTCGAACGCGTCCACGAACGGCCGGTACACGTCGCGCCGGAGCGCGGTGTACGGTGCCGTCGTGCCGAGCACGACGCCGCCGGCGAGCGCGTCCCCCGGGAGCCGCACCGGCGCCTTGCCGACGGCGATGGCCCTCACGGGGAGGTAGTAGCTGGGGTTGCCCCTCCTGCTGCGGAGCGAGGTGAACGACAGCGTCTTCGTGAGGTCCTCGGCGGCCGATTCCGGGAGGAGGAACAGCGGGCCGCCGCCGAAGATCGCCACCCCCTCGCCGTCGCCGCTCCTCGGGAGGCAGAGCGTGAACCTGCGTGCGACGCGCTGCGCCGCGGCGACCTGCGCGGGGAGCGCCAGGCCGGAGGACGCGAGCCCCGCGACGCCCGCGGCGCCCCTGGGCAGCCGCCCCGCCAGGAGACTCCTCGGGGCGCACGCCGCCACGGCGCGGACGGAGACCTGACGCACCGGGTTGCTGCCGTCGGTGGTGTTGGCGACGAGCCGCGTGTGGACAAGGCTCGCGGCGGCGCACCGCGACGTGACCGGGTTGTACGGGTACGCCGTGCACCGCCGGTGCTGCTGCTTGCAGGGCTGGTGGGCGGCGTCGCGGCAGCGCGGCGGGCGGTAGGCGGTTGCGAGCTTGCAGACCGGGTCATGGCACGTGAGGTTTGCCGGCAGGTGGTCAGCGGCGCACGTGGACCAGAGGAGTGGGCCGGCGAGGTCGATGACGTGGTTGGCGCCGTCCCGGATGGGGATGGAGTAGAGGGAGGTGGCGGCGTCCTTGGACACCGGGAAGAGCACGGGGTCGGCGCACGAGGCTGGCCACGCTAGCGCGAGCGCCGAGACGGCGGCCAAGAGGAGCAGGGGATCGCGCCGCCGTGCCATATCCATCCGGTGAGGTGAGCTGCTGGCAGGTGGATCGGGAAATGCGCTCGATGTGTGATGTGTCGTCGTGCTCATCTGCTCGATCTTATATGTATATATATAGTGGGTATATGCTCCATACTAATCCCTCTGCAACTTACCCGATCAAGTGCTAAACACTTGAAGCAACATGATGCGGTTGAGCTAAGAGCCAGCCTGTTCTCATCTTCTCGACGCCATGCCCTACAGCCTACGGGTCACTGTGTTGACCTGTCACGAGATGCTCGTTCAATGCCGTGTCGACTTCTGAAGACAGATCACGCACGCTGATCTCTGCACACAGCAATGGCGATCTCCGTGGTCGGTAGCAGAAACTGTGCAAAATAATTGGCGTAGCCTTGCTAGTTGCTACCATGCCCATCGGATCTTGCCGTGTGGCCGCGTGGCGTATGGACGAAGCCATGCATGAAATTGCGTGCCAGTCAAAGGAAGCGTCTGCACGTGTCAGTTTTTCCTTCTGGGTATGCATTGATCTTCTGGCATACACGAGTATTGTTCGGCGAAATGCACGCACGGAGGTAGTAGCTGAAATCAAGATGTTCGGTGAAATGAACTCGAAAACAGTTCCTTATTCAGCATGATCAACAGTAAAGCTCGCGCTGCGTGATCTAAATTTAATACTAGTGTCACTTCTTATTCAGCGCTCAAAACGGTAAAGCTCGCGCTGCGTGATCAACAGTAGCATGATCAGTTCCTCGCGAAGTTGAAGTTGGCACAGGTCATCCTGATGAGCAGCAGGGTGCCACTGAACCCGAGCCTAGACGCGTCCTCATCGAACACCAAGAAGTTGTTCTCCATCTGGATTCTGGAACCCACCGACAGCCACGGCGCTGGGCGCCGCCCACCCGCCGGCGACGAACGCGAGGCACGCCACACCGGGCGCCACCTGCGCCATTGAGTTGGCGCCGAACACCGTCCAGTTGGCAGGACCTAAGTTCGAACCCCAGACGGGGCGAATTTCAGCCTTAGGGTTAAAAAAAATCTCCTCGCTAGTCAGTGGCGGAGCCAGGATTTCAAAGTTGGGTATTCCCATTTCGAAAAAAACATGTGCACTCCAAAAGTTAAAAAAACTAACTTCATAGTACCGATAAGATGTTTTAAGGAAAATACACTCCATGATGTCATTGTTTATTGAAAAAAAACACTTCTATATTAAACTACAACACTATCATACAAATTTCTAATATTAACTAAATAGCTGGATTGGTTAGATGGTCTGAGTAGCACTCCTCAGGTCCTGGGTTCGACTCCCCGTAAGAGCGAATTTCAGGCTGGGGTTAAAAAAAATCCCCTCGTCTGTCACCATGCCAAAGCACAGGCCATAGGTCGGCCCAGGTCGTAACTGTGGTTGGTTTGGGCCACTCCTACATGGGGTAGTTGCAGCGGTCGCTAGCCCAGTGGTTGTCTCACAAAGGGTTACGGACTCTTGTGTAAGGGTGGAACATAGGTTCGGGGGTTTTCTCGACCTGCGTGAGAAGGTCTTCTCTTAACAATAATGCCCAGGGCTGTCTTACCCTCCCAGGTCGAGTAAACCTGTTTCTGAAATCCGGATGATATGCGTCTACAATATGCATACATCTAGCTTCACCATTCTGGGCAAAAACTTTGAGAACACAACAAAGGCCTACTCCCTCCGTCCCCAATTAAATGTCGTCGGAGCAGCCAGGACAGGAATCAACGTGATCGGCAAAAGACCCTGCTACCCCTATAAAAATACTCCGTGAGTGCGTATGATTGTGGCAGGAATCAATGCAGCTTGGGCAGAACTAGTGCGTGTAATTGACTGATTGGGTGAGTCTGCGAGGGGCTGAGGAAGGGACAAGGCAGGTGCACAACGCGTACAGCTACAACCTGCAGGTGAGAGTAGCCGACGACTATTATTTCGGGACAAACTATTGTAGCTTGAGCGACATTTAATTCGGGACAGAGGGAGTATATCTATTATGTTTCTATGTAAGAAGAGCTGCGTTAATTCAAACTGCCATGGTGCGTGCCATAGTTCTCATCTCATTAGACAAAAGCAACAGAGATTAATCAAATCGTCCTCGTGAGCATTCTACCGAATAATTTGTGTGCACAACCAAAAGAACAGACTGGATCATGTAAGAGCGCCATGAGCCCACCAACTCAAGTGCAAGCAGCTTGCCGGTCGCCACACCTTGCACCCGCCGGCCGCCGCTGCACTACCCGTCACGTTGGGGAACGAGACTATGTGAGGAAGACTAGAGCAGAGAAGAAGTAGCTCATTTCTATGTTCATTGGATGAGGGAAGTTCTAGACTCGTTAGATCGTGCTAAACTGTGGGCTGAACTACGAAGGAAGGAACGAAGATTAAAGCCTGATGTAACCTGCATGGCTGCATAGATGTTTAATTAAACTTAATGTATAGAAAACTTGGGTATTCCTGGGAATACCCTGGACTCAACGTGGCTCCGCCCATGTCGCTAGTCCATGTGTCAAAGCACTGGTCAAGAGACGGCTAGGTCGGCCTAAGGGCCGTGTGTGGCCCAGGCAGGAGTCTCATGGGTTACGTTCCCAGTGTCAGGGCGGGGCCAGGGTTAGAAGGCCTTCTTCTTACATGAAATGCCTGGGGGTGGCTTGCCCTTGCAGGCCGAGTTTTTTTAGACAAGCGTGACAGCAAAATCAGGTTGCAAAATTGGGATGACTGTGAAGGAGAGTTGATAATAATATTACTTTATGGATTCAAAATAATTTCCACATGGAAGTGGAGCTGCCTAAAAATCTCTAAATATCTGATAGACTTAAAGTCTAAATATTCAGAGCACTATAACCTGAAAAGGACTAAGGCATCATATTCCTTTTTCAATCGAATATCTGTTTTTTTTTTGGCAACGATTAGGAGGAATTTCAAAGATTCTATAATAACTATGTCCAAATTCACAACATCTAACTCTCCTAACAGACTGAATAAACAAAGGACTCAGCTAAACTGAACACTGGGGCTCAATAAATGACTCTGGCTGAACTGAAAACGACAGATTCTAACGGAAACTCCCTAATATTCTATTTAGTGCAAAATAACAGACGGCAAGAAGCTCAATAATACTATATAGCAAAACAATTCAGAAAACTGAATATTGGATAAGTAACTAGATTGGACACTGTAGGCGAATATCCGCACTACTAAATATATTCAGTGTACTGAAACACTATTCAGGTAACTGAATTAACAAGTATCCACACACTAAAACAATGCTTATAAGCTTCAAACTTCAATTATTGTTTTGTGTTATGAGCTTGCTCCTTCTCAACTCCTCTCCCTGTTGTTCCATGCCTAACTGTCTAAATAATGTCATATGTACTATGATGCTTTCTGTTCTGACATACTGTAGTCTGTAAGGATCAAGCAAGCTGACATTGTCAGCATTGCACCCCTTTTGAGTAAGAACACAGTAGGGAAACTTTCTCGTTGAAATTCAATTATTTTTTTACAACTGTGCAAAAAATGGTAGCGTTTATAACCTTTAAGGTGACATGTAGAACCTTTCACAATGAAAAATAAAAAAGGCCATAAAAGAAAACATACTTTAATGTAGTATAGTTGATGTTTTCGTTCTACTTTCACTACTGACCTATATACTTGATGGTGAGAAACTGAGAACAACATTCACATGGATAATAAAGCTAGCAGAGGAAGCTGAAACAAGGGAAAGAATTTGAAGCAGTAAGTAAACTTTTCCTATAACTCTATGTTCATCTTTTAGCCAATAATATGAAATATGCGATGTTTCTAATTCTACTAGCCAATAATATGAAACATAATCTAATGGAATGTTATAAACTTATAGCTTTACTATACCAGCACGCTAACCAACTACTAACCGTAGTAAATCATAGAACTCAGAAGTTTCCCCATTTTTTAATAAACAAACAGGGTGTATAATACAAGAAAATAAACCTTGATGCAAAATACAATCAGTAACCATCTAAATGCAACATTTTCTATTTTTTTCTCAAATTAGTTTGCCTTTGCTACCCTTAATATTCACACAGTACCTGCTGCCTGTTAATATGTAGTTGTTTTTCACACTATATGGTGGTAACTAAAGTCATTTTTAGTGAAGTTGGAAGTTGTAACCAGAGTAAATTAGTGCTACTTGACTAAATTATATGCAACATTTCTAATGTATATAAGTGACAGATTTATTTACAATTCCCGCAACTCCAAAAATGAGAGAATCATTAGGGTTGTTAACAATGTTCCTAAACAGTTAAGTCATTTGCAATCAGTTAGTTTGAAAAATTGCAACTAGAACACATTAAACAGTTAAATCAGATGGACGTTGTGAACTGAAAGCGATAATACACTACTTTATGTCATGACAAAGAGAAACATAATATATTACTAAGTTTCTCAATAAGAAAGTATCTGATTGCATACTGCACACATATATGTCAGTTTAGACAGTAAGGTTTACAAACGCAAAACCTTCTCAAACATATCTTTATGAAACAATGGTAATGTCACTTAACAGAAATTACTACATATAGATAGAAAAAACCAACATGACTTTCAAGACTAGTACCGCTACTATCATATGACTAAGGAAATTAAATATCAGATCAGTACTGCTTACAGTTACTTGAGTGCTGAAGTCAGTTTGTAATTACCTAATTTCCAAAATAAACAAGATTTACTGGATCGGCATTGACAAAATTTATACCTTTCTAATTTGTTTTTATCTGAACAGCAGGGGATGCCCTACTATTTTTTATATTAATTTTGTAAGGAATACGTACAGGGTACAAGGACACATTTCGAATTCCTTGTGCTCTGAGTAGACTTTCACGTAGTGTAGCTTGCTGAAACACAAAAGTTGCAGAAAACCAGCTCAATGGAGTTGGCGAACATTAGCAATGTTAGAAGAGCATTGTTTGAGGAGACCAAAGCTTGCTGCAAATAAAAAGTAACTCAATGCATTAGCAGAAGTCAAAACAAATTTACGGGGCTGTACTGTGCCTATTTATTTTCCTATTCAGTCCATGCCCGAATTTTTCTTTCACCCAATGTTCACCTGCATCTCTCAATCCAACAGCATCCGTGCCTTATCTCCTCCATGTGCAGCGAGATTTAGGTCAGGAGCTTGAGGATCATAGCTTACATTTGGGGATGTGAGATTGGGGATTAGGGATTTTGAGCTTTTGAGGGAAACCCTAAATGATGATGGACGGTTGGTGTCCTGGTAGACAGTGCAACAAGCTAGCTAGGGCACCACCGGTTGAGTGTTAGAGGATGGCCAGTTGGTAGGATCCGGGTGGGGGAGAAATTGATCGGAAGGTGGAAACAAGAGGGTGGAGCAGGGGCATGGCTGGATGAATAAGACTAGAGGGAGAAAAAAGTGAGCCATTGACTGAAAATATTGAGAGGATTTAGGGGGTCATACATTCAAGTGTGGAAGAGTGAAATACCAAAATTCATCATTTTTTGTAGAGTCGGCGAGGGCCGGGCACAAGGAAAATTCAAAAAACATAGCTGGAAAATGGATGCACTGTGGTACTGAAAAAAAAATCATCACTAAGAAACACACCACTTGCAAAGGAGATTACAGGGCCCTATACATTACATAAATAAATGAAATAAAGGCGTAAAGGGAAATAGAAAGGCTGAAAGAGAATCCAGATCCATGAGGAAATTAAATTATTTCAACCTAAAACTATTTGAATGGGAGAGGTTGAGGAAGGAACCCCATCCATGATCAGCTTCAGCGTGTTCTCCTTCTCCTCGTCAGCCCACAAGTGATGCTGTGTCTCCATCTCCCAGTTCCAGTGCCCCTTCTCCAGAGAACGCCCGTTCTTGAACATAGCAACATGGCGCAATGCTGTGCATGCTCTCACCACAAACTTGACAAGGTATATCTGCCTCGCTGTTCCCCCAAAACCAGCCATCACAAACTCCATCAAGTGATGTTGACGAAACTCCGTGAGTGGCCAGGGTATTTCTTCACCGGGCTCCTCCTGGCAAGAGGCAATGTTGATGTGAAGCCTCTCGAGGGAAGGTGCCATCTCAAGGAGAAGACGGGGCCATGTGACATCCCAGGACGAAGGCACATCCGCAACCAGCAGGCGCTTCAGATTAGGCAAAAGTGAGGATGGTGAGTTGGACGGCACAATCCATCTGTAAGGCCCAGTGAAGCGGATAATGAGACTTGTTATGTCAGGGATGCATCCAAGAAACATGTCAAGCTCCAGCTTCACACGCTTGTGCAGTCCTTTCAGTATGATACCCAGGCGCATGGTGAGGTTCCATTGCCTGAGGCAGGGGAATGAGGTAGAGTCGAACAACACTCTACTTCTGAGGGACGCCAGACTCTGGAGACAGGGAAGAGCCTTCAGGCCGAAGCCATTGGAATGTGCAATCCTCCACCACGAGCTCTCTGATCTCTGAATTGGGAGCGTCCACCACCACCGTCGAGGATCTTCCACTGGTGCTGCTGCAGCCGCAGGAGATGAGGTGGAACGTCTGCAGCTGCAGGCATGAGTTGAAGATGCCCTCATAGGCTGAGGCGGTCGTCGATTCAGGTATGTCTTGCAGGACTAGCATGGTGAGCGCGCCGTACTCATGCAGCTGCGGAAGCACGCAGCCTCCAAGCTTGAGGCTTCGCAGGCGTGCCGTTCGGGGCTTCCTGCACAGGCCGTGGCCGGGAAAGGTGTGGACGTCATCCCGTTGCCTGTATATGGGCTTAGCGACAGCTTCCAGGTCGTCAACGCCCCAGGCATCGATGGCCTCCGTGATTAGACGGTTCATACAGGCTGCGTTGCCGGTGATAAAGAACTCAAGTCTCAGCCTGTTGACCCTCCGTCGGGGGCCTTCCAAGAAGCTGCCCGCAGAGCTGGTGACGGCACGCATGGCCCGGCGCTCGTACCTCCTGATGTTCGGCAAGAGCTCCTGATTCACGGCGCCTCTTCTATAGTGTAGAAGAGTTCCCTTCTCGCAGATGTCGCGGTAGAGGAGGACCCATCGGTGGTACCGCGGCGGTAGTAGGTCGCCGATCCTCAAATCAAGGGCCGGTAGCTCGCGCGGGAGGTGAGCCCAGCGCCTGGAGAGCAAACCGGTGGCGAGCGCCGTGCGGGTGTCGAGATGGCGGAGGACAAGGAGGAGGAGGTCGTCGGACAGAGCACTTATCCGGTCTTCAGGGCGGGCCGCCAGCAGCCTGCGCCGCAGCAGGAATCGACCCGCCCTTCTCCTGCCACTCGCGATGAGAGAGCTACCGGCCGCCAGCGGCCGGCACTGGAGCAGGAATCGACCAGCAGCGCTCCCGCTCCCGATCCTGACACTGCTCCTCGCCATGTGAGAGACACCTCCAACTGCGCGACGAACCGAGTAGCGGGCAGATCTCTCGTGGCCGCCACGGCGCTTAAATAGAGCCGTCGGGATCGACATCGAAAAATGTTCGGACTAGGCCCGACAAGTTTGCGATTTGCGTGGATCAGCGACTCGGAATCGGAGTAGATACGACTCGTGGCTGAGGCGGCAAGATCTGGGGGTGACGAGAGCTGCCGTCGATTGTGTGGGTGCAGGGCTGGGAGAAATGGACACGAAGCGCTTCAAGGTTAGGGATTATCAGCGAACGGAGCTGGAGCAGAAGAAGCAGAGGCATGCGGCAGGAGCGGCAGCCGGCGTTGTTCAGTGGGACGGCGAGCCGGCGCCCGGCGGCGAATGGGGAGCAGAGTGAATGTGCCGCTTTATTTCTCTCTCCCCCAATTTTATCAGCGGCGGCGCAGTTTGTTGTCGTGGTACAGATGTCCAGATGGGCCGGGCACGACGGGCGACACGACACACGACACTAAAAAACACGACACGAACATGATGCCGTAGTGTTAGTGTCGGCACGACACGATGGCTGGGCCGTGTCTGGGCCGCGACCTCAGCACGCAGTGCCAACACGAACACGACACGAAAACGAGGTGGCCCATCTAAACACGACTAATTTTGGAGACCTGGCCTACTAGCGTCAGAGGTCTGGCCCGGCCCACTAACCTCCGGTTAAGGTAAGCACACGCATCAGGGCGGCTCCCTGCCCCTTCTCTCTCCCTTGACTCTTTCGTCCTCCCGAACCTTCTTCTCCCTAGCACAGAGGGCGGTGGCTCCTTGAGCATGAAGTCTGGCCGCCGCTCCCATCAAATCGAGTTGGTCCATCACCGGATCGGATCGCCATGGCCTCAAATCGACCGAATCTGCAGGTCCATGCATCAAATCGGCGACATTCATAGGAGGCGGGAGCATTGGTGCTCGTTGTGGACGGCGGCGCTTCGGGAGCTGGAGCGGCGGGCGGGCGCGGCGGTGGCTTTGGGGAGCCGAAGAGGCCGCCGGAGAGCGCGACCTCCAGCTCAGCGCGGGATTCCGAGCTCCGGCTAGGCGCGGCGTCGTCTGCGGGGAGCCTGAGCTCCGGGCGGATGCGGTGGCGGCATGTACTCCGGTTGGGCGGCGGCGGCACGCTCGTCCTCATCCTTCCATGTGGACGGCGGCGCTCCGGGAGCCGGAGCGGCGGGCGGGTACGGCGGCGGCTCTGGGGAGCGCGACCTCGAGCTCGGCACGAGGTGCTGCCGTGCCGGCACGACACGGCTAAGAGAGGTGCGTGTCGTGTCTGGGCCAAGGAGTTGGCACGCGTGCTGGCACGCCACGACACGACTTAGCTCTCGTGCCTAATCGTGTCGTGTCTAAACGTGTCGTGTTTAGCCGTGTTCGTGTCGTGTCGTGCTGGATGGCCCAGTTGGACATCTATATGTCGTGGGGACGAGACGATTTAGGTTTTTAAGTTTCTTTTTAGCACCAATTAGATTTTTTTAAGTAGAGGCCCGTTTGTGAAGAACGTGGCCAGCCACACTGCCACAGGCGTGCTGGCTCCGTGCCTCCATCTCAACAAGGCTCGATTTGTGCTCCCTTCGTCCCAAAATATAAGTATTCTTTGACTCTTGTGCATCACATTTGATCATTCGTCTTATTCAAAAATTTTATAAATATATTATTTATTTATTATGACTTGTTTTTCTATTAGGTATACTTTAAGTTGACTTATTTGTTTTTATATATTTATAAATTTTTTGAATAAGACGGATGGTCAAACGTGACGTACGAAAGTTAACAAATGCTTATATTTTGGGACGGAAGGAGTAGCAGTCCAAGCCTGCCAAATCTCTAAAGAACGAATCCCGGCAGGATTACGCTAATTCCGTTGATCCATGTCATGATGACGTCGTCACCGTTTGTTTGGACCTCTCCTCGATTCTTGGCCGTCTGATCTCATACAGACGCCCATGCTTTTTCCAGACAAAGCACGACGGCGCTGGATGTCTCCAGAACAACCCGGTCCAAGCGCTCACGAAGCCCGCGCCCCCGCGCCCGCCGGGGCCTCCTCGCCAAGCAACGGTCGCTGCGTCTCTCGTTGCATCCTGTTGACGGTCAAATTTGGCACTTGTCGAGTCTAGCTGGCATACCGGTCTAACCTCTATCTGAGGGCAGTTGGACCGGTATGGCCCTGTAGCCGGCCCGACAAGGCAAGGGCGGTCTAACCGCTATCCAGGGGCGGTTAGACCAGTCCTGTACGTCAAGTCCGAGTAGGTTTAGGGAATTCATGTAAATTACGAGTCCTTCCGATATTTTTCTTCCGGGGCAAGACCTCCCCACCCTATAAATATAAAGGGTCGTGGCCGATTGAGTTCTAACACAACCAATCGAACAATTATCTTTTACTTTTATCTCTCAAACCCTAACTTTTCCAATCTCGTGTTGTTCTTACTTCGTCTCTACGACGGTTGAAGGCGTTCTGAGTGGCCTGCCGATCTCAGAGCAACCCTACGTGCGCTAGCTCCGTCGGGGTCCCTCCTGAGCCGGCGTTCTTAGGCTTTCGTACTTCTCAGCCAGGACTGATCAGACCGCCCCTCCAGACCGGTTAGACCGCCCTTGGTTAATGCGAGATGTTCGTTTCACGCGCGAACTAGCGCAAATTCGGTGTTAACCTAAATCTGTGTCAACTTTGCCTGCGTTGCTGACGACGGCGTGCCCCTCAACTTCATCAGGATTCAGGAGCTCCTTGAATGCACCAGAAGATGATCAGCCTTCATCCCACCACTACCGGTGATTCAGGAGCTCCTTGAATGCACCAGAAGATGATCAGCCTTCATCCCACCACTACCGGTGTGAGCTCGATGCGGAGAACTGCTGGCAGAGTCGATGAGAGACATGAGGAGAAGCATGAAGCGTCGAGTATCCACGGTAGTGACGACGAGGCCCAGTGAAAGCTGCGGCAAACTCGAGCTCCTCGGCCACATGCCGGCAAATTGCTCGACGAAATGCCGCACCAAGTCACTGTGAACCACAGCGCACGCTTCCATTGCTCAGGTGCCTGCAGCGTCGATGAACGATGACCACATGGGACGGCCACAGATGTCGTAGCGTGTGGCAAGCAAGGGCAGGAGAGCAATGTGACCTAGCTTGGACTGAGACAAGGAATACAGCGACAACATGCTTGTGCTGAACGGCAAGAAAGAACATCAAGCGAAGCAGCCGCTGTTGCACAAAGCACATATGCGAAGGGTGGACCTGCGCAGGCGCGGAGATCCGGCGCGGGCGCGCGGCGTTCAGCGAAGGCAACTGGCGTATCCAGTGCCACAGCGGAAAGCAAGGTATTACATAATCTAATCCTTTTGTCTCGTTTGTTTTGATTGCAAAGCAATAGCTCGTTCAATTGCTTTATTAGCAGCACATTCAACTCAGACGCCATACATGGACTGATTGTGTTTTTTCTCTTGCACATGTTTAATCTGAACTCAATTTACAGTTGTCCAACATGCAATTGATATAGGATTGTACCTTTCATGTACACACTCAATTCTGTTTTTTAAAATGCTACAAACACATGTAGATATCATCGCCATGCACTTTCGAGAAGGAAAGCAAACTGTTTTTTTTAGGCGTAAAGAAAAGCAAACCTTAATGGCCAAATGCAGGCACCTGCTGAAGCTCTGTGGTATAACCTAGTATGATGTTATTGATTACATGGAGTGGCAGATAACATGTCCTACACTGAAACTGGGCTTCCATCGTCTCCATTAAGCTTTCTTAAGTTTTCCAGATTCAAAACATTCTATGCCTAATCTAGATTTCCAATTATAGGAACTACAAGCTGGAAAAGACCAAGATTGTTCCTCCTGTGATTGTGCTCTAGGCCTTCCTATACATGCCCCTTGTGCTGGAGTATGTATGTCTGAATATCAAGTTATTTTGAAGTGCAAAACTACATTACAGTACGATATTACATGGGTCTGTCTCTGTATAAAGTGATTTAGATGTTGCTTTCGCGTAAGTCACTTTTGTAAACCCACTATTTAAAACTAGAATCTGTTTCTTTATTAGGTGACTTACATTTTGCTTTCATTTAAGTCACTCTTGTGAGCCATTAGATGGATATCCAACCATGTGGATCAAAAATCTTCATTCTTCCCGCCAGATCCACCTGCTACTGGTTTGCGTCCACTATTCACTACCCGTCCACTGTAGCTGTTTGAAGTTAGGGAAGCGGTTTCACACCCAATATAACCCCAACGGATCGACGACCTGCCCTGTTGCAGATCCTTTAGTCTGGTTTTGGTGAACTGGAATTGTAACAGCCGTATAACACCAACAACAAGCTCATAGATATCTCTAGTTTTTTAATAACATTTTAAATTTTGAAAAATAACAGGCCAACCTTCTGTTTGTTTGCCTGTCCAAATATGCAATTACAATTTGGCAAATAACAGGTACATCATTGTCTGAAAATTATACAGAAAATATACCAAACACAATCTGTTCGAAAACTATAAGTATATTATGCAAGAAATAGACCTAGCATAATCTGTTAAAAAAATTACAAGTACTAGAATATCTAGAAACTCATGTGGGTTCACACTTGTTGGAAATCACTCACTCCCAAGTGTTTATCACAAACACATACTTGTGTTTCTCTCTTTAGGACACTCAGAACTACTTTTGGTAGATGCAACCACACTAGCCCTCATTATTTTCTCATGCATATATAGCTGATATAGGGCCATAAACATGCCCATGATATCCTCCTAATTAATGAAATCAATGCCTCCCTACCCATTATTCTCCTTAACTAAAGGCTAAAATGAACCGCACTACTAGCAATGAACTAAGCACTAGCTGAACCTAGACTCCCTCTACCAACAAGAAAAGGGGAACGGGGCAGATAAACAAGAAATGGAACAATAGAAACCAATACACCTCCATGTGAGATACACAATAACACACATATCTCCCACATATCTCCAAATGCAACTACTTGAATGCTCATGCAACACACACATAATCAGTAGAAATGGAACTAATAGACCCATAATTCAACGGCTAAGCATGGAGAAAATGTCTTGCAACTAAAATAGGAGCGTGAATTACTAATTTACCTCATTCACAAAGAATTATCCCTGAAAGTCTTCTCCTGCCAGCTATACCTTCAGTTGGTGATAAAGTACAATCATATGTCACCAAGAAAACTAAAAGACAAGACAAAATAAAGTTACAGAATTCAGCTTCTGAAATTATATAATTGCATAATGGAGTAAATTTTGAATAACTCGACTATAATTCTCAATAAAGTACAGCCTCTACAGATATACATAACATTTCAAACTACATAGAGATGCATTTCTGATAAAAATAATGCAACACAATGACGATGCTTAGAAAGAGGTTAGGAAAGAAAGCACAACCACATTTAGAACACAGAGATGGGCACCACCTGAAGGTGCCCAAATCCTAACATTCCATAGGATACATGAGCTTCGTCAAAAGAAGATAGCTGCACACGCAACTACTGAACTAAATGCACCACATTAAGGATCCATGACATGAAAAAAAAAGAAAAATGTGTGAAATAAGATTCCTTTACATTAGCTTTGTCAGAAGACTTGGACTTAGATATCTAGAACTCACATATGGATAGAAGAAAAATTAAGAAATAAGCCAATAGCACACAAAAGCATCTAAACCTCCATAGGCCATGCACAAGCTAACACGGTAGAAATCTCCAGAAGAAGAAAAAATCCTTCTAAAAAAGCTTGCCACTCTGCCTCTCACTTGTCTAGCATATAGTAAGAATGTCATCCAAAAAGTAAGGTCAATGGAAATAGCCTGGAGAAATACCTAGTCAAGTAATCCAAATTTTCATATTTTACAGTAAAAAACTAGAAAATTACAATAGTAGGTGAGGGTGTAATTCTAGTATAAGTTACTTGTCGTTTTATAGCCCACTAAGTAGTCTGGAGAAATGCTTAGTCAAGTAATCCACATTTTCATATTTTACAGTAAGAAACTAGAAAATTATAATACTAGATGAGCGTGTAATCCTAGTATAAGTTACTTGTCGTCTTGTAGCCACTGATCAGGAGTGCTAATTAACCAAAATCAAAGTGGCCAATCAGCTACCATAAATAACAAACACTAAGACCATAGCTAATTAACAAAAAAACAAAAGTGACCACTAGAACTAATTGAATCCACTTGCTCTCAATGCTTCTATGGTAACCCCATCGAAATGCAAAATTCAGAAATCAAAGTATGTTCAGACAACACATAGAACACTATTATTTTTTCACACAACTAGCAGAGAATCCTAGTTACATATTATCAGCTTACAGTTTATACAGAACTCAACAGGACATCATGGAAAATGCAGCCATATATACCTAGAATCAGGTCTTAACCCAACCAAATTATTGGTTGCATGATGAACGCCATGAATCGAAAATAACAGCACACATCTAGCGGGATCGAACAACAAAATCAAAACATCATACACTGTAAACCTAAACCCAAAACACTTGAACAAGTTTACACTAGTATTTGTTCAAATTTAAACAATATCTTATTATGAAATTATAGTTGCATGAGAATGAGTCAAGCTTGCCACACATAAAGAGATAGCCTGAGAATATCGTGCAGAACCGGTGTACAGGATATAAAAGTGCATTATCCAAACACATATGTATCCAATCAATATCCAAATCATGGAAGTATATTCAGGAACCACGTATAGCACTATTTGTTCCTGCAAACACAATGCAATAGGTATAGATATCCTCAGGCATCTTACAGAACACTAAAACGAACTCCGCCATAAACTCTCTGTCTGAAATTGCTGCTGTTGAGATTTCAGACCAGAGAAATGTGCTTTAGTATTTGCAAAAATCTAGTATAACTGCAGCAGAAACTAAGTGATTTGCTCCCATAACAGATGATCAACAAGTGATCCTTTGGAATTTAGGACGTCACCTACAAGTGCAGTTGCGCAACATGCTAGACAGCCCACTAATTCAAATAGATTACAGGGACAATCCCTACCTAATTGCCAGTGTAGCAGTGCGCGCTCAAAGGAACCCAACACCAAACCCGTAAAATCGAGACCCTATACATCAACAGATCCTAATCACTAGATCCCAAAATCCGCATACGCTTCAATTTAGAACCCTAAACAGTCGCAGATCTCCAATTCCAAACACCAGACGTCCAAGTCTCAATCCAACAGACCGTGAGGGAAAGAAGGAACATCAACGCTGGACACTAACCTGTATGCCTTCCTCGACGCATGGTCGGACGAGCAACTTCGGATATCTCCGCCTCCGCCCATCTCGTACCCAACAGAGATGCGCCAAAGAGGAGCACCCTATCTCCGCGGCTCGCAGAAACGTCGTCCCGGGCTGGATCGTCCTCCTGTTGCGACGGGAATATCCCCGGCTCCTGCACTGATGGGGAGCGGCGGCTCTCCGATGGGCGTCGAGGGGGAGCAGCTCTCCGATGCGAAGTCCGCCGGGAGGAGGAAAACATGTTTGACCGGAGAAAAGGGAAAACGGGTTTCACTTACGATCGATCCATCGGTGCGTTGGTTGCCGATCGAACGACCCTGTCATTGACTTACGCCAAAACAAGATCTAAGTCAACTTATAAGGAGTAAATCTGATATTACATCAACGTTTCCCCTTCAAATTCTAAACCTTGTGGACTCCACACAATATCCTTTTGTATTTCCATTCTGAGCACCTCAAGAATACAAGACCTATTGCATTGGGTGTGTTTATATCGAGAAAAATGGGTGAAAATACGGAAAAACTGTTTCTATAGAAACGTGTATAGAGATAGAAATAAACTGACACAGTTCTCTAGATGGATGACTTTTCGTGAAAAAAGAAGACACTTTTACATGATCTAAACACGGCCTTAACCTTGCAGGAGGAGCCCTTTTAGAAGAAGAATATATTTCAGTACCTATTGGCTCAACAGGGATCCATGGGCTGGTTCGCTCAGAGAATGAATGGCGCGGCAAGGCCGCGTTGTAACCGACGAAACCTAAATTATTGAGCTACGTCACCATGAAGCTTCTCCATCCGATCTTCTTAGACTCAGCTAAATCAGGCCGTTGGATCACAGGGGCGCTACCAACGTCCTTCCGCTAGAGCCTTTTCTATTTTTTCGAACCTTCTAGCATCTCCTCCCGGGCGTGGCAGACGCAACGCATCCCCATCGGCTGTCGCTGCGCCGCGCCGCCGCCTGCTGCGATGATGTGACACCAGCCCTCCCCTGTGTAGATCGTGCCCTTCGGCGCCACCATCGACGCTTTGTCCACGGCTGCGCTCCTCTCCATCAGCCCATGAATTCACCTTCTGCAAGTGCAACTCTCTCTGCTCATCCCAACGATGCCCGCTGCTTGCCGAGGAGGCACGGTGTCGGCGCCGGCGCTTGCAAGACGAGCAGCGTCACCGCTTCGCAGCTCCCCCCAATGCCCCTATGCGACTTCCCACGACACAGCGCGAATCGGCTAGCACCCCAGCAGCCGGAGTGGCCGTCAACATGGGCAACGCCCGGCAGTTGCTCGATTAAATGCCTCACTTGCAAAAGCTACTCCGTATTACTCCCTCCGTCTCTAAAACATGTCATTCTAAGGTTTGAAATTTGTCCCATAAAACATGCAATTCTAGCACATAAACGGGACCCACCAGCTGATAAACAGGGACCCACTAGCTGATAACAGGGACCCACCAGCTGATAAATGGGACCCACCAACTCACAAATCGGGACCCATCAACTCTAACGGGACCTACCAACTGACAAGCGGGATCCACCAAATCTAACACCGTTGAAAGAAGACAAGAATGACACATGCGTCATTTCACCTATACATTAGTTTGCGTGAGAAAACCTAGAATTGCATGTTTTTAGGGACGGAGGGAGTATTTAGCAACTGCGCAGTGCATTTCTTATTGCGTAGTGAATTAAGATGCTAGGTTTATATAGTATTTCAAGTTGTGATGTGCATGGATCATGAATCATGAGTACACAACAACGGAGAAAATATACAGAACCATAGCATCGGTATCTTAACTTGTATCCATAAACCAAATGTAATTCCTCAATTTATTTATATATACTAAGCTATTTCAAGAGCTTTCCATGTATAATTTTCGTTGTGTGTGTTTAATCAGCCTCTGAATATTACAATACTACAGCTCCAATGTGGCGATTCCTAAAGGACAGGGCACATACATAGAAACTCTGCCCTCGAAGGAGGGCGCGGCAACCTATGTGTTTCTAGTTGTTTCTCTGAGCGTGGAACATTTTCTTTTCTCATAAGTCATAAACTAAATTTAAATATTTTCTTGTCGTAAATATAGAGCATCCCTTCTTTATATTTCTTTAGTTTATTTTTTCTAAGAGTAAAGCGTACGGCCGGTCGCTAAACTATCACGGGTGTATTATCCCAGTCCATAAACTCTCAAATCGACCGTTTAGATCTTCAAACTTGTTCGGTTGTGTCATCCCGGTCCCTAAGTTTAATGATTTAAATGAATAAGTTTAAATTGTACCCCTCGCACGCGGCGACGGAGCGCACCCTGCGCTCACCGAAACTACAGAGTTGTAGATATTAAATTCCAAATTTTGAAATCTTTAAACATAAAACAATATTTTGAGATCCTAAACATTTTTAATTCAAAAACTTTTCAACTACAAAATTGTAGATCGCATCGAGGCTACAATTTTAATATAAAGTTTGTCTTCATTCGAGTTCGTATATAACAATTATGATTATTCTTTTATGAAGCTTTAGATCGCCCTGTTTTTTTACCCCAAATGAGACTCAAAATCAAGTTTAGGGACCGAGATGACACAACAGAATAAGTTTGAGGACTTAAACGGGCGATTTGCAAGTTTAGAAACTGGGATGACACAGCCGAACAAGTTTGAGTACCTAAACGGTCGATTTGAGAGTTTATGGACCAGGATGACACACCCACGATAGTTTGGGGACCGACCGTACACTTACTCAAACGAAAACGATAATTCCCAGTTGCCGAGAATCGTTTCTGAGATTTTACCAATATTTTTATATAAAACAAAAACGATATCATTATCGAGAAAACGAAAACAATAATAAAATTTGGAATGGAAAAAGAAAACAATTTTAGCTCCTTCCAGTTGTTTAAAAAAACCATATGTGGCCGGTTAAAATACCGTCGGTAATTATCGAATGGTTGATTCCCCAACTCACCAAAAGCCCTTCGCATGTCCGTGCCTTTTCGTCTCCCGCCCTTCTTCCTCCCCACATCACCAGGTAGCCTTCCGCTTCTGGGGGGCAACTATGCGCCGCAGATGCCTTCCCCCCCCCCCCCCCCCCCTCCCGCTCCCGCACGCGCAAATGCCAGTGACAGCTCACACATCACTATCACGGGCAGATCCAAATCAAATTCCGATTGCCCCACTCTTTCTTACATCAAGAGCTTCGAAGCTAGACCACACTTGAATATGTTTACATTTTAAAAAATAATTCATTTTTTTAAGAGAAGTAACAATTCATCCGATTTTAGCAATCAGAACAAATCATCTAATCTTATGGAATTAAAATATCGTATAGAATGAACATAAATTAAAAAGGTGGAACAAACCATGGAAAAAAAATGTGAAACAAAGTATTATACATGAGGAACAAAAATGTATACTTATGGAAGATAAATATATACATGGAGAACAAATGTATTATGAGAGATAATTATAATAAAAATATAAACAAGAGGAAAAAAATTGGACGCTGGAACGCTCTGAATTAGCCCAAAACAAGCCGCACAAAGGCTCGGCTCTAAATCCACCAGGCCACTACCCATCCATGGAGCCTAGCCTCCTCCCTGCACAACCGCTTCGTGTCGAGCGCGTGCTTCTCTCTTCTGGCTTTGAGGCGGCGGCGGCGTGGTGCGAGCTCGCGCCTCCAGCCTCCCGAACGAAACCGCCTGACGGGGGCGATCGGCTCCCTTGGCCGCGGGTCCACGCCCGATCTGGGCCGCACAGGCCTGATCCGACGTCTCTCAGGGCCCTAGGGGTGGACGGTATTTGGTCGGTGCCGTTCGCCCCTGTCGTCGCTTCGACTGCTCGCCGGCAGCCCGGGAGCGTCCAGGTCTCGTCCCCAACTCGCTTTGCACCGGCCATGGCCGCGGACAGCATCGATCAGCAGCAGGGCCGGCCCACGGCCCCGCGCCATGGCATGGCATCAGCCGGCGAGCTCGCGCGCGTCGCCGGCGCCGGCCTCCACTGGCGTGTCCCGCGCTCGGCTCCGTCAGCCTCGCGCGCCGGCGCGCGCGGTCGTCCTTGACTGCAGGGAAGATGAAGGGCGACAGGCGAGCGACACCACCACGACAGGGAGGCCTCCAGGCCGGCCTGTGGTCGCCGGCTTCCTCGATCCTCGTTGCCGGAAGCGATCGCGAGCGCGACAGGGCGCCGACCATACATATCCTTTCCAAACGGTGCCCGCCGAGCACGACGTGGAGGTGGAGGTCCACGCGGCGCGCCCGTGCGTCCAGCCAGCCCTCCCGCGTCGCGCTCCGCCGCTCCCATTCGCGAGCCTGACCACCTGACCCCGCCGCGCCCATCACGTCACAGCCACAGGACAGCAAAACGCGCCGCTCGCCCCCTGCTGGCTCGCCGGACCACCGCCGTGTCCTGGAGTCGCTCGCCTCCCGCTCCCCCCGGCCGTCCTCCTCCTTGTCCTCTTCCACGACGGCAAGGAACAAGATCTGTAGCACACGGATGGCATGAATGTGTGTTCTGTAAATATTACTAGGGCAGAGATCTGTGCAAACGCGCCGCTTTGCTCCTGGGTTCGCCGGAGCACGGCCGCATCGTTCTGGACTTGGTACGAGAGCTCTGCTCTGACTAAAATCAAACACCAAAGCAGAGTCACCCTCCGTTCTGAACCCACCGCCCATCCGCCTCCCCGAACAATCAAGATCGGGATTGGCGGGAGATGCTAGACGGCGGCGAACGGGCGGAGGACCGGATTGCGGGCCACGTCCTGGGGGTCTATTCGAAAAACTTGCAGCACCGGCAGCTCGGCGGCGTGGTACGTAAGAGCTTCCGGCTGTCTCCTTGACCTGGCTAACGGACGCCCGATCGCTCGAAGAGACGATCCCGGCGTCGAACGAGCCCCTAGCGCGCTCCCGTTCCCGCGCGTGCCTGACGGGGGATGATCGGCCCCCTTGACCGCGAGTCAACGCCCGATCCGGACCGCACGAGCCTGATCCAACGACTCTTAGGGACCCAGGGGTGGACGGTATTTGAAATACCGTCCACCCCCTGGTCGGCACCGTCCGCCCCGGAGCTCCGAAAGGGTCGGTGTTCCGCGCGCTCGCCGGCACCCGCTTGCCTCCGGGCGCGCCGGCGCTGGTTCGTCCGGTGCACGGCGACGAGAGGAGGCCGGTGGTCGCCGTTCGCTGTCGAGCACGATATGGAGTTGTGGATATCAACGCGTCGCGCCCGTGCGTCCTGCCAGCCATCTCCGCCGCCGAGCGCCACTGCACGCCCTGCTTGCGAGGTAGTATCCGCTAGCTAGGCGGGCGCTGTAGTCGCCGTTCTGCGCTCTGTGGCCGCTAGGCATTGGCCGCTTTCCGCCTAGCTAGGCAGTTGGTGATGAAGGTTCTTCACACGGTCTGCTGCCGGGAGTTCACCTAGTACAACCCCAAGGCTCTCGCTACCCGCTTATGCCTACTCAACATTGCCTTCTTCGACCTAGTACGTGCAGACGTACAGTTCCCACCTTGAGGGCTCGTGATCAAACAAATAATCTACAGGAGTGTAGTAACAACTGTCAAATTGAAGTCGGTACGCTCGTGTATATAGATTGCGTTGATCGCTCGGGGTAGAGTCGTAGAGACTAGAGAGTGAACGGGGAGCTGAAGTCGCCAAGTCTCAACAGTGAAAGGCTACAAGTACTGGTCGACGTACGTGCCCGCGTCGTCCTCGCACGCCACCGTCCCGTGCCACTCTGATACGTGCCGCGCCCGCGCCAGTACGTGGACGCCGGTGCGTTCTGGGCCGGCCGCGACCCGGTTTTCGGCTGCGCCTGCACCGCCCACCCCTTCAAACCCGTCACCGCCTCGCCGGCGACATCACCGGCTTCTCTCCAATCCATGTCGGCCAACACCACCAACGGCACGGACCTGCTGTACACGGAGGCGTTCACCGCCGTCGGCGCGTCCGCGCTTCCTCGGGTCGCTCCCCCCGGTGGCTGGCCGGCGTCGCGGGGTTCTCCCGTGAGCCGCTCTCGGTGCCGTACGTCGCAGCTCGCCGCGCGGCGTGGCTTCGGTCAGAGGCTCGCGCTGTGCCTCCCGGCCTTCGCGGCGTTCGGCGGCGACACGCCGGTGTACCTGGTGACGGAGTCCGCGGTCGCGGGGGCTTGTCGAGTACACGGGCTCCATCCATCACGTACGCGCCGCTCCTGGCGAGAGGAACCCGGCGGCTACTACGTCCACGGTCCCCGTCAAGGGCATCTCCGTGTCCTGGCACGGCGTGCACGTCGCGGCCTCCCTGCCCAACGGCCCTGCTCGACCTCGGCGGCCGCGTCGTGCCGATGAGCACGGTCACGCCGTACACCATATGCGGCCCGAGGTGTTCCGCCGTTCTTGCTAAAGAAAAAGGTGTTCCGCCGTTCGTCCAGGCGTTTCGGACGAGGCCATAACAGGTGTGTGTGTATAAGCTGCAAAGCACGGTGCCATCAATTACTGCCATTAGTTGACTTATTAATGACCTGACTGTCTGATACTCTAATGATAATCAACTATTCAACTGTGCTATACAACGGCGCCTTCTCGCTGCTGAAGCGGCCGGTCAGCTACGACGTACTACCACGGATCAAACAGGAGCTGGCCGGCGCCACAAGAAACTGGACTGTATTCAACAACAACCAGCGGGGTGGCATTGCCAGTTGACAGCGAGCCGGCAATGGCATGATCTGCGGGAAGACGATGGAGAACAACCTGCTGGTGTTCGATCTGGAGGAAAGGGTGTGTTGGGGTTTCAACATGCTGTTGGGCTTTCAGTTGACGAGCTGCTACAGCTCCAACTTGAGCCGCCTTTTTCTTTTTAAAAAAAAAGTAACTTGAGCCGCTACAGTTGCATCGGGCCGTGCAGGCCACTCAGGCGGGCCAAAGACAGCCCATTTAACAAATATAACCAGTGTAATATTAACCGCATTAACAGAGGCGGTTGCGTTTAAAAAATCGCCTCCGTTAATGTACTATAACGGAGGCGGTTGCGTTAAAAATGCTCCGTTAATCGTTTTTTCGAGACGGTCACTTTGCACCGCCTCCGTTAATGGATCGTCTCCGCCTTCGAAAATGATGGCATTAACAAAGACACCGCCATTTTGAACGTGTCTCGAAAAGGTTTCGACAGGGTCTCAAAAATGTTTTTTTAGTAGCCGTGCCTGCCGTGTCCTGGCTGTCGTCCCTGAGGAGTGAGATCCGGCGCGTTGAGAGACTTTGCTTCGCAGCTCCCCCCAATGCCCCTAGGCGACTTCCCACGACACAGCGCGAATCGGCTAGCACCCCAGCAGCCGGAGTGGCCGTCAACATGGGCAACGCCCGGCAGTTGCTCGATTAATGCCTCACTTGCAAAGCTACGCCGTATTACTCCCTCCGTCCCTAAAACATGTCATTCTAAGGTTTGAAATTTGTCGCCCATAAAACATGCAAATTCTAGCACATAAACGGACACACCAGCTGATAAACAGGACCCACCATCTGATAAATGGGAACCCACCACTGACAAGCGGGACCCACCAACGCACAAATCGGACCCCATCAACTCTAACGGGACCTACCAACTGACAGCGGGTCCACCAAATCTACACCCGTTGAAAGAAGACAAGAATGACACATGCGTCATTTCACCTATACATTAGTTTGCGTGAGAAAACCTAGAATTGCATGTTTTTAGGGACGGAGGGAGTATTTAGCAACTGCACAGTGCATTTCTTATTGCGTAGTGAATTAAGATGCTAGGTTTATATAGTATTTCAAGTTGTGATGTGCATGGATCATGAATCATGAGTACACAACAACGGAGAAAATATACAGAACCATAGCATCGGTATCTTAACTTGTATCCATAAACCAAATGTAATTCCTCAATTTATTTATATATACTAAGCTATTTCAAGAGCTTTCCATGTATAATTTTCGTTTTGTGTGTTTAATCAGCCTCAGAATATTACAAGACTACAGCTCCAATGTGCTGATTCCTAAAGGACAGGGCACATACATAGAAACTCTGCCCTCGAAGGAGGGCGCGGCAACCTATGTGTTTCTAGTTGTTTCTCTGAGCGTGGAACATTTTCTTTTCTCATAAGTCATAAACTAAATTTGAAATATTTTCTTGTCGTAAATATAGAGCATCCTTTTTTATATTTCTTTAGTTTATTTTTTCTTAGAGTAAAGCGTACGACCGGTCGCTAAACTATCACGGGTGTATTATCCCGGTCCATGAACTCTCAAATCGACCGTTTAGATCTTCAAACTTGTTCGGTTGTGTTGTCCCGGTCCCTAAGTTTAAGGATTTAAACGAATAAGTTTAAATTGTACCCCTCGCACGCGGCGACGGAGCGCACCCTGCGCTCACCGAAACTACAGAGTTGTAGATATTAAATTCCAAATTTTGAAATCTTTAAACATAAAACAATATTTTGGGATCCTAAACATTTTTAATTCAAAAACTTTTCAACTACAAAGTTGTAGATCGCATCGAGGGCTACAATTTTAATATAAAGTTTGTCTTCATTCGAGTTCGTATATAACAATTATGATTATTTTTGTATGAAGTTTTAGATCGCCCTGTTTTTTTACACCAAATGAGACTCAAAATCAAGTTTAGGGACCGAGATGACACAACAGAATAAGTTTGAGGACTTAAACGGGCGATTTGCAAGTTTAGAAACTGGGATGACACAGCCGAACAAGTTTGAGTACCTAAACGGACGATTTGAGAGTTTATGGACCAGGATGACACACCCACGATAGTTTGGGGACTGACCATACACTTTACTCAAACGAAAACGATAATTCCCAGTTGTCGAGAATCGTTTCCGAGATTTTACCAATATTTTTATATAAACAAAAACGATATCGATTATCGAGAAAACGAAAACAAAACAATAATAAAATCTGGAATGGAAAAAGAAAACAATTTTACCTCCTTCCAATCATTTTAAAAAAAAACCATATGTGGCCGGTTAAAATACCGTCGGTAATTATCGAATTGTTGATTCCCCAACTCACCAAAAGCCCTTCGCATGTCCGGTGCCTTTTCTTCTCCCGCCCTTCTTCCTCCCCACATCACCAGGTAGGCTTCCGCTTCTGGGGGGCAACTATGCGCCGCAGATGCCCTCCCCCCCCCCCCTCGCCCCCGCTCCCGCACGCGCAAATGCCACTGACAGCTCACACATCACTATCACGGGCAGATCCAAATCAAATTCCGATTGCCCCACTACATTTCTTACATCAAGAGCTTCGAAGCTAGAACACACTTGAATATGTTTAAATTTTAAAAAATAATTTATTTTTTTGTAAGAGAAGTAACAATTCATCCGATTTTAGCAATCAGAACAAATCATCTAATCTTATGGAATTAAAATATCGTATAGAATTAACATAAATTATTAAATTATTAAAGGTGGAACAAACCATGGGGAAAAATGTGAAACAAAGTATTATACATGAGGAACAAAAATGTATACTTATGGAAGATAAATATATACACGGAGAACAAATGTATTATCAGAGATAATTATAATAAAAATATAAACAAGAGGAAAAAAATTGGACGCTCGAACGCTCTGAATTAGCCCAAAACAAGCCGCACAAAGGCTCGGCTCTGAATCCACCAGGCCACTACCCATCCATGGAGCCTAGCCTCCTCCCTGCACAACCGCTTCGTGTCGAGCGCGTGCTTCTCTCTTCTGGCTTTGAGGTGGCGGCGGCGTGGTGCGAGCTCGCGCCTCCAGCCTCCCGAACGAAACCGCCTGACGGGGGCGATCGGCTCCCTTGGCCGCGGGTCCACGCCCGATCTGGGCCGCATAGGCCTGATCCGACGTCTCTGAGGGCCCTAGGGGTGGACGGTATTTCAAATACCGTCCACCCCGTGGTCGGTGCCGCCCGCCCCTGTCGTCGCTTCGACTGCTCGCCGGCGGCCCGGGAGCGTCCAGGTCTCGTCCCCAACTCGCTTTGCACCGGCCATGGCCGCGGACAGCATCGATCAGCAGCAGGGCCGGCCCACGGCCCCGCGCCATGGCATGGCATCAGCCGGCGAGCTCGCGCGCGTCGCCGGCACCGGCCTCCTCTGGCGTGTCCCGCGCTCGGCTCCGTCAGCCTCGCGCGCCGGCGCGCGCGGTCGTCCTTGACTGCAGGGAAGATGAAGGGCGACAGGCGAGCGACACCACCACGACAGGGAGGCCTCCAGGCCGGCCTGTGGTCGCCGGCTTCCTCGATCCTCGTTGCCGGAAGCGATCGCGAGCGCGACAGGGCGCCGACCATACATATCCTTTCCGAACGGTGCCCGCCGAGCACGACGTGGAGGTGGAGGTCCACGCGGCGCGCCCGTGCGTCCAGCCAGCCCTCCCGCGTCGCGCTCCGCCGCTCCCATTCGCGAGCCTGACCACCTGACCCCGCCGCGCCCATCACGTCACAGCCACAGGACAGCAAAACGCGCCGCTCGCCCCCTGCTGGCTCGCCGGACCACCGCCGTGTCCTGGAGTCGCTCGCCTCCCGCTCCCCCGGCCGTCCTCCTCCTTGTCCTCTTCCACGACGGCAAGGAACAAGATCTGTAGCACACTGGATGGCATGAACGTGTGTTCTGTAAATATTACTAGGGCAGAGATCTGTGCAAACGCGCCGCTTTGCTCCTGGGTTCGCCGGAGCACGGCCGCATCGTTCTGGACTTGGTACGAGAGCTCTGCTCTGACTAAAATCAAACACCAAAGCAGAGTCACCCTCCGTTCTGAACCCACCGCCCATCCGCCTCCCCGAACAATCAAGATCGGGATTGGCGGGAGATGCTAGACGGCGGCGAACGGGCGGAGGACCGGATTGCGGGCCACGTCCTGGGGGTCTATTCGAAAAACTTGCAGCACCGGCAGCTCGGCGGCGTGGTACGTAAGAGCTTCCGGCTGTCTCCTTGACCTGGCTAACGGACGCCCGATCGCTCGAAGAGACGATCCCGGCGTCGGACGAGCCCCTAGCGCCGCCGCGGCGCGCTCCCGTTCCCGCGCGTGCCTGACGGGGGATGATCGGCCCCCTTGACCGCGAGTCAACGCCCGATCCGGACCGCACGAGCCTGATCCAACGACTCTTAGGGACCCAGGGGTGGACGGTATTTGAAATACCGTCCACCCCCTGGTCGGCACCGTCCGCCCCGGAGCTCCGAAAGGGTCGGTGTTCCGCGCGCTCGCCGGCACCCGCTTGCCTCCGGGCGCGCCGGCGCTGGTTCGTCCGGTGCACGGCGACGAGAGGAGGCCGGTGGTCGCCGTTCGCTGTCGAGCACGATATGGAGTTGTGGATATCCACGCGTTCGCGCCCGTGCGTCCTGCCAGCCATCTCGCGCCGTCGGCGTCGGCGTCCGGGGACGGATGCAACTCCGCCGCCGAGCGCCACTGCACGCCCTGCTTGCGAGGTAGTATCCGCTAGCTAGGCGGGCGCTGTAGTCGCCGTTCTGCGCTCTGTGGCCGCTAGGCATTGGCCGCTTTCGCCTAGCTAGGCAGTTGGTGATGAAGGTTCTTCACACGGTCTGCTGCCGGGAGTTCACCTAGTACAACCCCAAGGCTCTCGCTACCCGCTTATGCCTACTCAACATTGCCTTCTTCGACCTAGTACGTGCAGACGTACAGTTCCCACCTTGAGGGCTCGTGATCAAACAAATAATCTACAGGAGTGTAGTAACAACTGTCAAATTGAAGTCGGTACGCTCGTGTATATAGATTGCGTTGATCGCTCGGGGTAGAGTCGTAGAGACTAGAGAGTGAACGGGGAGCTGAAGTCGCCAAGTCTGAACAGTGAAAGGCTACAAGTACTGGTCGACGTACGTGCCCCGGCGTCGTCCTCGCACGCCACCGTCCCGTGCCACTCTGATACGTGCCGCGCCCGCGCCAGTACGTGGACGCCGGTGCGTTCTGGGCCGGCCGCGACCCGGTTTTCGGCTGCGCCTGCACCGCCCACCCCTTCAAACCCGTCACCGCCTCGCCGGCGACATCACCGGCTTCTCTCCAATCCATGTCGGCCAACACCACCAACGGCACGGACCTGCTGTACACGGAGGCGTTCACCGCCGTCGGCGCGTCCGCGCTTCCTCGGGTCGCTCCCCCCGGTGGCTGGCCGGCGTCGCGGGGTTCTCCCGTGAGCCGCTCTCGGTGCCGTACGTCGCAGCTCGCCGCGCGGCGTGGCTTCGGTCAGAGGCTCGCGCTGTGCCTCCCGGCCTTCGCGGCGTTCGGCGGCGACACGCCGGTGTACCTGGTGACGGAGTCGCGGTCGCGGGGGCTTGTCGAGTACACGGGCTCCATCCATCACGTACGCGCCGCTCCTGGCGAGAGGAACCCGGCGGCTACTACGTCCACCGGTCCCCGTCAAGGGCATCTCCGTGTCCTGGCACGGCGTGCACGTCGCGGCCTCCCTGCCCAACGGCCTGCTCGACCTCGGCGGCCGCGTCGTGCCGATGAGCACGGTCACGCCGTACACCATATGCGGCCCGAGGTGTTCCGCCGTTCTTGCTAAAGAAAAAGGTGTTCCGCCGTTCGTCCAGGCGTTTCGACGAGGCCATAACCAGGTGTGTGTGTGTATAAGCTGCAAAGCACGGTGCCATCAATTACTGCCATTAGTTGACTTATTAATGACCTGACTGTCTGATACTCTAATGATAATCAACTATTCAACTGTGCTATACAACGGCGCCTTCTCGCTGCTGAAGCGGCCGGTCAGCTACGACGTACTACCACGGATCAAACAGGAGCTGGCCGGCGCCACAAGAAACTGGACTGTATTCAACAACAACCAGCGGGGTGGCATTGCCAGTTGACAGCGAGCCGGCAATGGCATGATCTGCGGGAAGACGATGGAGAACAACCTGCTGGTGTTCGATCTGGAGAAAGGGGTGTTGGGGTTCAACATGCTGTTGGGCTTTCAGTTGACGAGCTGCTACAGCTCCAACTTGAGCCGCCTTTTTTTTAAAAAAAAAAGTAACTTGAGCCGCTACAGTTGAATCGGGCCGTGCAGGCCACTCGGGCGGGCCAAAGACAGCCCATTTAACAAATATAACCAGTGTAATATTAACCGCATTAACAGAGGCGGTTGCGTTAAAAAATCGCCTCCGTTAATGTACTATTAACGGAGGCGGTTGCGTTAAAAAACGGCCTCCGTTAATCGTTTTTTCGAGACGGTCACTTTGCACCGCCTCCGTTAATGGATCGTCTCCGCCTTCGAAAATGATGGCATTAACAGAGACACACGCATTTTGAAAGTGTCTCGAAAATGTTTCGACAGTGTCTTCAAAAATGTTTTTTAGTACCCGTGTCTGCCGTGTCCTGGCTGTCGTCCCCTGAGGAGTGAGATCCGGCGCGTTGCAGACGGACTTTGCTTCGGCAAGCATGAGGCGCCGGCGGCGTGACGGCGAAGACAGACGGCGATGAGCTTGCGCCCGCGCGGCGCGCTTCTCCCGGTGCCGCCTTCCTTGCTCGGGCCAACGGCCAACGGACGCATCGCGCGAGCTCTCTCTCCGCGCCTGCGGCCTGCGGGACGTGGGCGACGCACTCCGTCGATCGTGGTCAACGCCCGATCCAGCGGCTGTCAGGGACCCCAGGGGTGGACGGTATTTCAAATACCGTCCACCCCCCTGGCAGGTGTCCCGTCCCCCGTCCGCCTCGGGGCGTCGCGACGAGCCCGCCTCCGCTGCTCGCCGGAGCTCCGCGGCGTCCCTGCAGCATGGTTCACTCCGTCGACCTCCTTCGTCCAGGTTCCCTCCTAACGCGACGACGATACCAACCTGCGTCGCGCCGGCCGTGGCCACGGGCAGCTCGCAGGAGGAACGGCGGAGCCCGGGATCCAGCGACAGCGCGATTCTTCCTCGAGAAAGGCGAGCGCGGCGGCTGACACAAGGACAGGAGGACGACGGTGCCTGCCTGCCATGACGGACGTGGAGATCAACGCGGCCCGCCCGTACGTCCAGCCATCCTGCGGCGTCGGCGTCCTCCACGACGGCCACCATGAGACGGCGAAGCAGAGTCCACCCTCTGCATCTCAAGGCAGGGACATCTACAATCTCTCCGGCTCAAGACCCATCTGCTCGTTCCAATCTTCGAAAGACCGAGGTCCTCTGCTCTGAATTAGCCCAAAACAAGCTGCACAAAAGCTCTGTTCTGAATCCACCAGACCACTACTCATCCATGGAGCCTAGCCTCCTCCCTGCACAACCGCTTCGTGTCGAGCGCGTGCTTCTCTATTCAGGCTTTGAGGGCGGCGGCGTGGTGCGAGCTCGCTCCTCCGGCCTCCCGAACGAAACCGCCTGACGGGGGCGATCGGCTCCCTTGGCCGCGGGTCCACGGCCGATCTCGCCGCACAGGCCTGATCCGACGTCTCTCAGGGCCCTAGGGGTGGACGGTGCCGTCCGCCCCTGTCGTCGCTTCGACTGCTCGCCGGCGGCCCAGGAGCATCCAGGTCTCGTCCCCAACTCGCTTTGCACCGGCCATGGCCGCGGACAGCAAGGAAGAGGCGAGGAACGGAGTCCGACCAGAAGAGGGCCGGCCCACGGCCCCGCGCCATGGCATGGCAAGGTCGCATGGAAGCCGGCGAGCTCGCACGCGTCGTCGTCGCCGGCCTCCTCTGGCCGTGTCCCGCGATAGGCGAGCGACACCACCATGACAGGAGGCCTCCGGGCCGGCCTGTGGTCGCCGGCTTCCTCGATCCTCGTTGCCGGAAGCGATCGCGAGCGCGACAGGGCGTCGACCATACATGTCCTTTCCGAACGGTGCCCGCCGAGCACGACGTGGTGGTGGAGATCCACGCGGCGCGCCCGTGCGTCCAACCAGCCCTCCCGCGGCGCCAGCGTCGCGCCCTGCCGCTCCCAGTTCGCGAGCCTGACCACCTGACCCCGCCGCGTCACAGCCACAAGACAGCAAAACGCACCGCTCGCTTCCTGCTGGCTCGCCGGAGCACGGCCGCATCATCCTGGACTTGGTACGAGAGCTCTGCTCTGAATCAAACACCGAAGCAAAGTCCAGCCTCCGCTCAAACACCGAAGCGGAGCCCGCGGCCAGGACATACGGATGCAAGTATGTGATTTTGAGCGAAGTCAGCAACAACAACAAAGCTCAACAATGTTTGTTTCATATGGTTCCCTATTCCTTAAGTTACCTGATCAACGTAGTACACGTTCCAGGTTCTACTGCTCATCAGCGGCCGCATGATCATCGCAGCACAGCTCTCTTGTTCACACCCTCAGAGCAAGTATTAGGATGACATAAACGGACTGCAAGAGTGGCCACCTCAGATTTATGGTGATGTGAGTGAAGGAGAGAGAAGAGAGAGAAGAGAAGCGTTGCAGCCCGCTCTCAGCCGGCTGTAACACGGACTCCAATAAAAATAGTGAGAGAATGAGAGAGGAGAGATGGACCAAACATTAATGTTGCAGCCCACACATAAAGCCAACCTATTGTATGAATGGGCTATTAAATTGGCTTAGAATGACATGACAACAACATACCGCCAGCAGCAGGCTAAATTATAAGCCTTGCTCTTATCAGCACAAGACATCAGCGATCAGCAGTGTCATCCAATCAGCATTCAGGAAGACAAACATGCCGGCGGCGCGGCAACCACCCCGATCTGCTCCTTTCCTCATACTTGAAGTACCGGCATTAACCAGCGCCTCCAATGAAGGAAAATTCCTCCATGTGTATATCATCCCCCCGGAGCGCTCTCAGCTCTCACCTCACCTCCGTTCTTCTGCAGCTCCAGCACGTCCACTCATTTGCTCGTGTGCGCGTCCACGTTGCCGGCGGTTCGTTTTCTGGGCCTCGGCAGTAAACTGGGCCCAGCTGATTCTATCGGCCCACGCGACGCTCCAGCGCCCCTCCGCTGTCTAAGATCCAGCGCTCGTTCTCGATCTGACGGCTACGGCGGCCTCTGGGGTGGACGGTAAATGAAATACCGTCCACCCCCGGTCGGATACCGTCCACCCCGGTTCCCGCGCCGCCGCGTTCACAGGCCTCCCGCCCGCCTTCCGCTGGCTGTTGAGCAGCGCTGGGTGGTTATATGGGAGTCGGCCGTCCCGCCGAGCGTAGACCAGAATCCCTCGAGAACGTCTCCGCCTGGCATTGCGGCGCCGCGCCGTCTGGTGGGTGGTGGCCTCGCCATGCCGGCGGCGGCGGTGGCCGCCGTTCGAGCTGTGCTACAACGGGGGCGCGTTCCGGCCGCAGAAGCGGTTCGGCCGCGACGTGCCGGCGATCTCGCTGGAGCTGGACGCCGGCGGGTCCCGGAGCGCATGGGCGGTGCTGAACGCCAACTACACGGTGTTCCTGAGCGGGTGGGTGGTGGAGATGGGGCGGGACGGCGCTGTAGCGGTGGTGCCCGTCGCTGGGCCTGCACTCTGCAGTGAGCTAGTGGAAGCACAGCTCGAACGGCGCCACGCTCGGCGCGTGCGGGACGTGCGCCGTGGCCCGCCGGAACGCGTCCACCAACGGCCGGTACACGTCGCGCCGCAGGACGGTGTAGGGCAGCGCCGCATCGAGGTGGTGCCGCCGCGGGCCAGCGCGCCGGCAGGGAGCGGCATCGCCTCCTGGTTCACGGCGATGCCGCGAAGCCGGACGCCGTACGCGCGGAAGGCCCCCTCGGACAATCACTTGGAGGGGCCTCTCCCCTCTGGCTCTGGATATCAGCGAGATGGACATAGAGAGTACTACACGATCCAAGTACAAATTTTCAGCTGCAGTGAGCTAGTCGCCATGATCACGGATGTCTTGCCTCCTGGTTGTATGTTTTCTTTTCGGCTCATAACCGATGTTTTTCAGATGCCACACAAACGGAACGACGACGATGATGGTCGTGCAGGGCGACTAGTCAGCCAAAGATTGGTTTGCAGGTGGCAGGTGCTGCACCGGACAGGCGGAGACGCAAGGAGCTACTTGCACGGCCAAGGTCCTCAAATCTTCGACAAGGTGGTAAAAAAGATTTCATCTCGGAAATTTCAGGAGATCCTGAAGTCGTCGTCTTTGTTGGCCACGAGATAAAGCCCGTGTTTAGTTTTCGAAATGTTTTCGGTGAAATTTTTCGAGTTTGATTTTACCGATTTAGAAGCAGAAAATATAGACGAAAAAGGTGAAAAGTTATATGGATAGGTTGAAAATCTCGAGACGAATCTAACGATGGTAATTAGAGGGTAATTAATCCATAGTTAGTGGATAGAACTGTAGCATTACTGTTGCAAATCATGGATTAAGTAGGCTTATTAGATTCCTCTCGCGATTTACAGCATATCCATGTAACTTTTCACCCTTTTCATTTACATTTAATACTCCATGCATCTAAAATGTTCCTTTCATGTGATGGGTGAAAAGAACTAAACAAGACCAAAGGTGAAATATTCAGACAAGACTTCAGCACATGTACCCAAGTCTTGCCTTCACGAAAATTGAAATCTTCAAACGAGCCAAAAATCTACCACTTTTAAAATTACTAGCGGAAGGGCACGTGCCCCAGGCATATGTTTTTTTAAAAAAATACTAATTTAGAGATGTAGTCTACATGAACTTTTTAAATTAATCTAGAGCATTTGATCATCATAAAATCTGACGGCGTAGGCTCAAAGGTGAGATGTAGTCAATATGAACTCTTTATATTAATATAGAGCATTCGATCATCGTAAAATCCGACGATGTAGGATATAGATGACGACGGACGAAACGAAAATTTCGTCGTCCTTTATAGTATAGATTAAACCCAGTCTTAAGCAAAAGTCAGACAACAAACCGTAATACAACAACGGGATGGGATTACTTCCAACAATCACTCCCAAAATTCTTAGCTCACTTACATATCAAACCTAGACCGTGCAAGCAAAACAAGTTTTTTTAGCAATGTCAGGTGAGACGACTACTGTACAGCATATGCTTCTCCCCAGAAAACTACACTTCTACGCTCGAAGGAACTTAAACCAGTTTAACTCCCTATTATACTTGTAAGGTATTCTTAGGTTCAATCCAAATGCCCGGGCACCTCTCGAAATCCTTGAGGGATCCAGGCCTGCAGAGGGCTCACAACAGAGCATATTAATAATTATAAGATCATCAAGATAGAGATGGAATATTAGCGCAAAAAAAAAGTCAATCACTTGCACAACGTGAAACCAAATTTTTAACTATAAATTACTGTCAGTGAGTTCAACTGATCAGTCCGTTCGTAAACAAGGACAATGAGGATAATAATTATGAATTACTACTGAATGTTGTGCCATTAGACAAAACCAAGTTGTCAAAGAGAGATCACCTTATTTCTTGTACAAATTGTCTGATCGTAGTCCATCAGTCATCTTGCTCTTTTCCTCCTAAGCGGCAGTATAAATGATGGCCTCTCCATGAAGCTTAACTCAAAACACTAGCCACATTTTCTCCATCATAAGGAAAAGTTCGGTATCACCATTCATCTTTACCGCAAGTTTCTTAGCATTCTCAATGTGATCCGCACAAAAATCAGAACAACACATTAGAATAACTGCTGCCTAGCACATTAGAACAACTACTGAGTAGCATTGATTACTAATCTTTCAAAATATCACCATAGGTATTGTCCAAATGTCACTCGTGGTATATTTCTTGTTTGGTCAATTTAACCTTGAGAACCAACTCTTTTCTATCAGCAGCATCTGGTTTCAGTTCCTTTATGAACGATTAGAGCTATCAACTCGGAGAACCAACTCTTGTTAGAACAATTGCTTGTTTGTCGAATAGTTAAAAAATTACCTGATCGAAGCTATTAACTCTTGTTACCCTGATAATGATTATAGTCTCATCTACTCTTTCTTTATCAACTTTCTCTCCAAATTTATGTCTGAGAAAAATTTTCGTAGGCAGCAGGTCTCCAATATAAGAAATAATATTTACTTTTCTTATTTGCACATACTACATAATCATTTATATCTTACTAAATTTTATAATAGTTCTAAAGTTTGCTATTATTTTGTTAGCTATTTTTTGAATTTAAAATACTATAAAATCTTTTAATATATTTGTATTATATTTTTGGATTTTTTCTATGTATCTACCGTATTGTGTGAATATTTATAGTCACAGTACTTAATTTTGTAGTGTATATTATACCGTTGTATGCATATTATGTATTCGAGTAATAATTTGGCATATCCTAAGATGAAATTCTGACTATGTCACTATTTTGACTACCCAAACAAATCCTCTTGGCTAAGTTGTTATTAGTTAAAATAATACAACGCTTAAGGTACATAAGAAAAATCTTAATTTTCAAAGAAATTTTCAGCTTCTATAAGAATTTATTTGTGAAGGGTGCTCTATTGTTTATGAAATGTAGATATAATGACCGAACATAAAGTTGTCTTTGATTATGTAAATTCTAGGTACAGATATCCCGTTCATTAGAAAGCTAATAATTAGCTATTTTCACTACTAGGTTGTGGCGGGAAGTAAATTTATCCCCAACCAAAGTCTTCAGAATGATATATTTAGTGGTGTTTGATTCATGATATTAGCCACTACAACATAGGGTTGACTATATTATATAGGCTAAGAAATTGTTCTTTAGGTGGTTCAAAGCTGACTCAAGTGTTCTTCCAAAATCTAGTTTGTAAACCATCTCTAGTTTGGAATGTTCCACATCCAGAAAGTCCTCCTTGACTTTTAAAAGATCTTTCAAAAAATGTGAGTAACTTGGTTTAATTTGAATATGTGATAAATATTTTGAACTCAAATATTTATTTTTAATTAAATTTATACGAGTTCCTTCTTCATTTAGTAGTTTAAATAATCATATATTTAATGAGAAGGGAGGATGCGCCGGCGGTGGTGCTCGGCGGGATGCAACTGGAGAACCACCTGCCAGGGTTTTTTTTCCCGACCGGTCCGGCCAAACCGCCAGCCGACGGTAGTGGTTAGCCGGACCGGTTTGACCGGAAACCGGTAGAAACCGGACAAATTTAAAAACCAAATTAAATCCGCAGTTCAACCGGTTTCGAACGGTTAGCCGGCCGGTTTGAGCGGTTAGCCGGCCGGTTTGAGCGGTTAGACAAATTTTCGAATTTTAATTCAAATTTAAAATTTTTAAATTTGGCCGGTTTCAAACCGGCCGGTACCACTACCGGTCCGGACCGGTTTGACCGGTTACCGCGGTATCCGGACCGGTAGCGGTCGGAAAAAAACCCTGCCACCTGCTGGTGTTTGATCTCGACAAGGGCGAGCTCGGGTTCAGCGCCTGATTGGTACATGGATTGGAGACCAGCTGCAGCGCCTTCAACTTCACCCGCGCTTCCTAGCGCGCCGGCCGCTGTGGATCTGTGACGCGTACGTCGAGTCGCTCGTTCTGCCAGAATAAAGTGTCACGTCAGTATGTGACCTCTCGCTCTGTATATATAACAAGGCAACACCATTTTCTGACTCGAGTAAAAAGAAAAGTGTAATGTGTAGTGTTCCTCAGTACAAGCGAGACACATGCATGCCATGGTATGGCACGGCGTCCCTCGTCCCTCTCTCACCTAGGCGGTGCTCTGGAGCTCGACGCCCACAGTACTGCATGCGGCGCGAGTGTTCCGCCCTTTCGTGCAGGCGTTGCAATAAGACCATAACCAGCCATTGACAAGGAACGTACTTGAAGAACTGTGGGCAGAACGATATATAATCTTCAAATGGAATTAGAAAAATTATAAAGCAGAAAAAATAGTACTTGCAGCAAAGTGGCGGGGAGGAGTCCAGATGCGAATTGCGACCGACTGACCCCGTGCCCGTCCGTCGTGTCACAGCCAACACGCCGCCTGCTCCTTGGCTGTCGTCCCCTGAGGAGTGAGATCCGGCGCATTGCAGACGGACTATTGCTTCGGCAAGCATGAGGCGCCGGCGGCGTGGCGGCGAAGACAGACGGCGATGAGCTTGCGCCCGCGCGGCGCGCATCTCCCGGTGCCGCCTTGCCTTGCTCGGGCCAACGGCCAACGGACGCATCGCGCGAGCTCTCTCTCCGCGCCTGCGGCCTGCGGGACGTGGGCGACGCACTCCGTCGATCGTGGTCAACGCCCGATCCAGCGGCTGTCAGGGACCCCAGGCGTGGACGGTATTTCAAATACCGTCCACCCCCCTGGCAGGTGTCCCGTCCCCCGTCCGCCTCGGGGCGTCGCGACGAGCCCGCCTCCGCTGCTCGCCGGAGCTCCGCGGCGTCCCTGCAGCATGGTTCACTCCGTCGACCTCCTTCGTCCAGGTTCGTCCGCCTCGGGGCGTCGCGACGAGCCCGCCTCCGCTGCTCGCCGGAGCTCCGCGGCGTCCCTGCAGCATGGTTCACTCCCTCGACCTCCTTCGTCCAGGTTCCCTCCTAACGCGACGACGATACCAACCTGCGTCGCGCCGGCCGTGGCCACGGGCAGCTCGCAGGAGGAACGGCGGAGCCCGGGAGCCAGCGACGGCGCGATTCTTCCTCGAGAAAGGCGAGCGCGGCGGCGACACTAGGACAGGAGGACGACGGTGCCTGCCTGCCATGACGGACGTGGAGATCAACGCGGCCCGCCCGTACGTCCAGCCATCCTGCGGCGTCGGCGTCCTCCACGACGGCCACCATGAGACGGCGAAGCAGAGTCCACCCTCTGCATCTCAAGGCAGGGACATCTACAATCTCTCCGGCTCAAGACCCATCTGCTCGTTCCAATCTTCGAAAGACCGAGGTCCTCTGCTCTGAATTAGCCCAAAACAAGCTGCACAAAAGCTCTGTTCTGAATCCACCAGACCACTACTCATCCATGGAGCCTAGCCTCCTCCCTGCACAACCGCTTCGTGTCGAGCGCGTGCTTCTCTATTCAGGCTTTGAGGGCGGCGGCGTTCATGTCGAGCGCATGCTTCTCTCTTCTGGCTTTGAGGACGGCGGCGTGGTGCGAGCTCGCTCCTCCGGCCTCCCGAACGAAACCGGCTGACGGGGGCGATCGGCTCCCTTGGCCGCGGGTCCACGCCCGATCTGGGCCGCACGGGCCTCATCCGACGTCTCTCAGGGCCCTAGGGGTGGACGGTATTTCAAATACCGTCCGCCCCCTGGTCGGTGCCGTCCGCCCCTGTCGTCGCTTCGACTGCTCGCCGGCGGCCCGGGAGTGTCCAGGTCTCGTCCCCGAGGATGCCAACTCGCGTTGCACCGGCCATGGCCGCGGACAGCAAGGAAGAGGCGAGGAACGGAGTCCGACCAGAAGAGGGCCGGCCCACGGCCCCGAGCCATGGCATGGCAAGGTCGCATGGAAGCCGGCGAGCTCGCACGCGTCGTCGTCGCCGGCCGGCCTCCTCTGGCCGTGTCCCGCGATAGGCGAGCGACACCACCATGACAGGAGACCTCCGGGACGGTCGGCGCCAGCGTCCAGCCAGCCCTCCCGCGGCGCGCCCGTGCGTCCAGCCAGCCCTCCCGCGGCGCGCCCGTGCGTCCAGCCAGCCCTCCCGCGGCGCCAGCGTCGCGCCCCGCCGCTCCCAGTTCGCGAGCCTGACCACCTGACCCCGCCGCGTCACAGCCACAAGACAGCAAAACGCACCGCTCGCTTCCTGCTGGCTCGCCGGAGCACGGCCGCATCATCCTAGACTTGGTACGATAGCTCTGCTCTGAATCAAACACCGAAGCAGAGTCCAGCCTCCGCTCTAACTGACTAAAATCAATCAAGCCGTACGAGAGCTCTGCTCTGAACCCACCGCCCATCCATGGCATGAAGCGCCCCCCCCCCCCCCCCCCCCCCCCCAAATCAAGATCGGGATTGGCGAGCGATGCGGGGGCTTCCCGATTCCGGCGTGGAGGACGGCGGCGAACGGGCCGAGGACCGGATTGCGGGCCACGTCCTGCTGCCTCGGGATATATTCGAAAAACTTGCAGTGCCGGCAGCTCGACGGCGGCGGGGATGGCGACGTGGTACGTACGAGCTTCCGGCCGTCTCCTTGAACTGGCTAACGGACGCCCGATCGCTCGAAGAGACGACCCCGGCGTCGAACGAGCCCCCCAGCGCCGCCGCGGCGCGCTCCCGCTCCCGCGCGTGCCTGACTGGGTTGATCGGCTCCCTTGACCGCGGGTCAACGCCCGATCCGGACCGCACGGGGCTGATCGAACGACTCTTAGGGACCCCAGGGGTGGACGGTATTTGAAATACCGTCCACCCCCCCCTGGTCGGCACCGTCCGCCCCGGATCTCCGCAAGGGTCGGTGTTCCGCGCGCTCGCCGGCACCCGCTTGCCTCCGGGCCCGCCGGCGCTGGTTCATCCGGTGCACGGCGACGAGAGGAGGCCGGTGGTCGCCGGCCGTGACCGCGAGGACTGTCGAGCACGATGTGGAGTTGTGGATATCCACGCGGCGCGCCCGTGCGTCCAGCCATCTCGCGCCGTCGGCGTCGTCGTCCGGGGACGGATCACGGATGCAACTCCGCCGCCGAGCGCCACTGCACGTCCTGCTTGCGAGGTACAGTAGTATCCAGCTATCCACTAGGCAGGCGCTGTAGTCGCCGTTCTGCGCTCTACGCCTGCGGGCGTGTTGCCGTGTCGCCGGCGGCTGCGCGCTAGGCGTTGGCGGCTTTGCCTGCAAGGGAGCAACCTGGCGGCTACTACGTCGACCGTCCCCGTCAAGGGCCTCTCCGTGTCCTGGCACGGCGTGGACGGCGCGGCCCCCCTGCCGAACGGCCTGCTCGACCTCGACGGCCGCGGCGGCGTCGTGCTGATGAGCACGGTCACCATATGCGGCCCGAGGCGTTCCGCCGTTCGTTTCGACCAGGTGTGTGTGTTTAAGCTGCAAAGCACGGTGCCATCAATTACTGCCATTAGTTGACTTATTAATGACCTGACTGTCTGATCCTCTAATGATCATCAACTATTCAGCTTACCTCCAGGTGGAAGATGACAGACGTGAAGCGCGGGCCGGCGTTGAAGCCGTTCCAGCTGTGCTATGAAACGGCGCCTTCCCGCTGCTGAAGCGGCCGGTCAGCTACGAGGTACCACCAGTTGGATCACAAGAAACTGGACTCCACCTGGTGCAGGTGGACGGCGCCATGTGCGTCGGGATCCTCATGATGGTGCGGGGTGGCATTGCCAGTCGACAGCGAGCCGGCAATGGCGCGATCCGCGGGAAGACGATGGAGAACAACCTGCTGGTGTTCGATACGGAGAAAGGGGTGCTGGGGTTCAACATGCTGTTGGGCTTTCAGCTGACGAGCTGCTACAGCTCCGACTTGAGCCGTTTTCTTTTCTTTTTTTTTTTTTTTTTTTTTTTGAAAAGTAACTTGAGCCGCCTTTTTGAACCAGTAACGGAGTGTGTGTCTCTACTTCTTTGACTTGTACTCCAGTCTCCAGCAGCACAAGCTTGTGCCAACCTTGGTTTCTACGGTAAAGCAGTGTGAAATGTCACTATGCGTGAAACAATATTTTAAACGCAGGCACTAATATCTGCATTGCTGCGTTCTTTGATGAGCCAGTAATACAGTGCCATGTTATCTTCAAAACCAGAAGTTTTTCACGACTCTTGAAGCTAGAGTCTTGAAAGAATGTTTTGAATTAGTTTATTCTCATATCTGAACTTAACGGGCATAGTTAAGTCGTTAACTGAAAAGATTGCAAATTTGCAAGGCTTCTTTTCTTATTGATAATAATCCATGTACCTAAAGCTTGAAGGCATCTCTATTGTTTTGCGTGAACATTTTGCAGTAGTATCATTGTGGTCCTCACTCCTTAGGCACGACCCACAACAAAATTTCAGGCCAGCTCGCTCCCTTTTCCCGTTGCCAATGCTGCACCACCACTATGTCCGGAGTCGGATCCTCACTTGTTAGCTCCAGATAACTGATACTGCATGAATTCACCAACGCAGTTAAGCGATACAGTCAAAAAGAAACTCTGCAAATTCATACGTGCCAGGATGAAAGCACAGCCGAAATGAAACGACACCTTATGCTTTACACAAGCAAGAACATTTCGACGACAGTTTTAGCTTAATGTGGTGCCACGTCAGGCCTGACATGTGGTCCTGACATGTGGTACATTAGACTGCACTTATAATTTAGGGGGTAAAATGAACTTTTATTCACTCCAACGCATAATTTGAACCCTGACGTCTCCTACTTCATCATTCATCAGAATTCAGAAGAGAAGGTACTAATCCTGTTTACTGTATATAGGCTGCCCGGGATGCCAGCTTTTAAAGGCAGTTCAAACATTGCCAAAGCGACACAGCAGGCATGGACCTCGGTGGCGCCACAGCCCCGCGGCATGTTTTGGACATCGACGTCCATGCTGGCTGAGGCAGTGCCATACCTGATACAGCTGAAAATGAAAATCTTAACCAATTTCATGCAGGCAAGGGTACAAGGAAAGTATGATCAAGAGAAGTGTTTGTTGGCAATGCCTTCAGAGAAGTGTTTGAAAGTATCAGGGTTTGCAAGTTCAGGAGACGGTTCAAAGATTTAGGTAGGATTGAGATAGGAAGGCTAGAAGCATCAAGATACCTTAATAGCTTTAGTTTATAAATAGAACTTGGTAGCTCTGCCACATGACATCCACTCAAATCCAGAACTCTCAAACATAATGTGTGTGAGAATGCTTGCTCGGGAAGATGCATTTTATCACACCCCCTAGAATGCAAGGCCCTGATCTTTGTTGGCAAAGATTTATAGGTCGGTGATGTCTCATTTTGATTTATTAATAAATGATAGTGGCAATTCAACTTGTCCCTCTTAGCATTGGTGTTTGCTGCACCATTTGTGTACGAGAATTCATCAGCAGCAACGTGTCTTGCAAGATCGTGTACCATATCATGCATACGAAGTCTGATCGAGGGTCTGAATATCCTTGCAGCAGACTCCTTGCAAAAGAAAAGAGACTGCAGTTCAGATCTTTAAGAAAAAATCATTGCAATTTCATAATATAATCAATTAAGGATTTTTTTCACTTACTGTAGGAGAAGTCAACATATTAAGGAAGGACATTCCCAGAAGTTCATTAACATATTCTCTACCAATCTTTTGAACTGGTTGTCCATCAATACCTTGAATAAACCCCAAAGCAATCCATTGCTGGATCAAGCAGTCATGATCTATATCGTGGCTCTTAGGAAAGATAGAGCAATACATGAAAAGTTGAAGTTCTGCAGGCATGTGGTAATAGCTTAGTAACAAGCCCTTCAGAGTTCCTTTATCATCATCCTTGATATCCAATCATCCTTGATATCCAGAATGTTACTATTTTTAATTTCCAACCATTCTTCTCTTGTGCAGTGCTTCTGCATCACATAACCAAGAGCCTTAGCAACTAGAGGTACTCCAGTGCATCGATGTGCAATTTCTTTTCCAATGTCTACAAGATCAGAAAGTAGTGCCTTCCCTAGATTGCGAGGCTTCATAATAGACCAACATTCATCAATTGACGTACCCTCCAGTTTGATTGGATCAATAACCTCAAAATACGAAGAATGTATGTTGGATAATGTACTAGCTACCTTTTCACTACGAGTGGTGACTATTATACTGCTACCTTTCTTTCCAGATTGAAACATTTTCATCAGCTTATCCAACTTAGACCATCCTTCCTCCCATAAATCATCTAGGACTACAAGATAAAACTAGTTGCTAAGTATGCGGTCAAGCTGAGATTTTAGATATTGTAGATCAGCATCATTAACTGGAGTGTTACCCTCTACCTGAGATATAATAGCTGACACAATCTTATTTAGCTCAAATTCCATCGAGACATGGACCCATGCTTTCACATCAAACATATCTGTTTCCTTGTCAGTGTAAACTGCCTTTGCCAATGTTGTCTTACCCATACCACCAAGGCCAATAACAAGAATGATAGAGCTTTCTTGCTCTCCATTTTTCTGCAACACCTTAGTCAATATGTCTTCCTTCTCTCTTTCCCTTCCTATCATCTCAGTTTCATCTCTATCACCAACAAAGGTTCCTCTCCACTTCTTGTTACTGTCTGGGTTTGTTGGGGTAGGCAATGTCAGAAGAGGGAATTTCTTCTGGTCCTCAGCAATCCTATCTAGCTTCACCCGAATATTTCTCATCTTATTTGACATGGTGATGCGCACAACAAGCGGATTGATTGGTGAGAAGAATAATTTAGCCTGTAGTATATATTTTGTTCAAAAGAATCAGTGAAACAATCACAACGGGTATCCTATTTAGAAGGCAAGAGTGATTAAAAAATGTACCAAAAAGTTAGTATGCTTTAATCAAGTAGATAAAACACCTAAAGACATTTTTCTATTTCTGGACAATAGCATGTGATAAAACCTATGGGTTGCAAAGTTATGGTCACCAACTTTGACAACCAAATTGTGATAGTTTCATAGTCGCACCACACAACATGATACTCATGAACACTACAAGTGAATCAATTTTCAACATGCCAAAATGAATTCAAAAGATCCATACATTATATCCATACATCTATATTTGCATTCAAGTTTTTTAGCCACTAAAATGTGAAATAGACATTACTTGTCTGGTGTGTGGTCGTTGTGAATGATTGTGCTTTTGAGGAGCTGCTAACTTTAATCCTATGTTACTTGAGGAATAGCCACTCATTTCCGTTTTCAGAGATTAGCACTGTACCATCGCAAACATACCTAGAGATTGAAAAGTATCATGATTTGAGGCTGATAAGTGGGCCCTGGGGCCATATATGGACTCCTGACACACTGGTGGTTTCCCAACTCAATTGACCTTTTGGATAGTATTGAGTATGAAGCACTTAGACCCTTTCATTTTTCAAGGGTACAAAGATTACTTGATCGTATAGTTAGCAAAACAATGAAGATAAGATTCAAGGGCTGTTTATTTCTTTCTTAGGTTGTCTTTAAAGTCAATGATATAGGGAGAAATGGGTTGAATTCTTAGATTCGATGTGACTACCTTACTCTATTTCCTTCACAACATAAAATGGATGTCATCACTTATTACTCATTAGTTTCATGGTAGATTAATGCTACCATGCATTCGTGTAAATTGTGATAGGCACAATGCAAGGGAATATCAAAACAACAAGAAGCTATCCAACTAAATATTTTAACCCTGCCAGATACGGTCATACAAAAAATACTAAATGTTTTATGTTGTCTGTTCACTGTGCACTCACGAGGCCATGAGGCCATGACAATACAGGTGGGCCTACCCATTATTAGTATTTCAATACTGAATAAAGAGTATGTTCTTCTTGCAGTGTTCTCCAATCACCTAATAGGATTGCTAGCATGGAAAGACCCAGTGTCATGGTACGTACCTTGTATCATTGTGTTGGCCTCCAACTCATCCAGTGTGTCTTCCATGTCGTAGGCAACAGATTTATACTTGTTGAGCCAGAGTCTCGCCAACGCATCCTCAGTCTCCCGGGAGCACTTCTCAGCATAGTTAAGTGCAACCTGCAGGGTAACCATTTTGTCCTTCATCTCCTTGGCATCATCCTCAAAGTTCCATAGCAGCTCAATCCTCTCCCATGCAATGTCGCCGAACATGCTGGAAACACGCTGAATCACAGCACCTGCGATCATCTCAGCTCCCCCACTCATGGCTGCAGACTTGTATCTTGCTCTCCCACAAACAAGAGTGATGTTGGTATTGTGTATGCGAAAGCCCGCGCGTGAAGAACGTACTACATGGTATGCAGATATACATGCCTGTGTTCTAGTCAAGCTTTTGCATCAGCAGATACCTGCAGTGCAGTGCAGTACAGGTTTAGGACTTGGAATTCACATGGAAAGCAAACTGCATAAATTCCTAGACAACACCGCAAGCCATGGCCTTTGATGGAAGCAAACTAAGTGTGGTGCCTACCCTCGAAAAGAGAATGTAAGAAGAAAGTTAAAGGATGTACTTCAAATATTTGACTGAAAGATGAATGATGATGATCGATTTGCTGATGAATTCGGGAGGGCTAGGAGGGGCTGTAAGAGCATGCAAGACCCTGTATCAATGGCAATCCAATTAAAAGAGAGCAAACACTGCACACGAGACAACTCATAAGACATGGACGGATTTTCGTCATGAGTATGCTCCAAGATTAGTAGCCCTAGCCTCCTATAAAAAAAACTGAGCACCAATAATTTTGTTTTTCAATTCGTGAATTCAGATTAGTATCCTGGGAGGTGGGCTCCTTGCCCCCCAGTTGTTCCTTTCGGGGTAAAAAAAAAGATTAGTGGCCTGGGAGCAGACAAGGGTGGTAGGATGTATGAGTGCCATGCCTTCCTTCAAAACATGATTCGTTAATTGGACAAAGTCTCTTTAGAATGAACTGGACAAAGTCTACTGGTCCGATTTCAATACCTTTAACATCAGCAACATGGGAGATGAATTTTGGCACCAAACGCGAGAGCCGACGGACGACCAACGGCGTCCGCCTCCAGCGACAGGGCCACGAACTGCCATGCGTCTGCGGCAACCCGTCTCCGCCGGCAGCACCGAACCACCGAGCCCCAGGCCCCAACCCCTCAGCATTCCCACATCCGGGCATCCGGCTGCAGACCGATGAAGGGGGAGTACTCCACTCCACCAACCCAGGGCCCTACTGAGGGGCCAAGGAAGGAACCGCAAGGTCGAGCTCCCAGAAGCGTCCGCCGCCTCCGTCCACGGCGTCATTCCCGCACTCTCGCCGTCGCTCGGCAGTCGGCACGGCCCCGCCCGCATCGCCCTACGCCACCGCCGGGCGCCGGCGAGCAGTCGGGGGGAGTTTCTACTTGGGCTTGGGCTTGGCACCCGAGTGGGGTTTGGGCTTTTCAGTTGCTGCACGGCAAAGCGCGGCGGCGGGGTCGATGGTGGTCACTTCATGGGCTTATGGCCCGTCTAACATTATCCGGCCCAAAATCAGATTACGGCCACAGTTACGCTCAATTCATCAATGTTTATTTGATTTCTTCTCTTTTTCTGCTTGTGATTTGGAAACAGCGAGCAATTTTTCATGTTAACAACGTCGTACCATGGACAATTCTCCCAAACTCTGATAGCTACATGTACGTCAGTACGTGGCGTCACGTTAGCGAGATTTGCCGGCGGTGCCGCCCTGGCCATGTTCTCATGTTCGCCGTTCACAAGCAGGTGCAGCAGCGTGGCCGCCATGTAACATGTGCGGCGCGCCCACGCACCTGCTTCCCCACCCCGACCAAACCAACCCAACCAGACCACCACTCACCTCTCCACCTCCACTAGTATCTCACTCACCCACTGCCCACTCCGCCCTGCTACACGAGCTCTGCAACTCTGCCAAGCCCGCCGCAGCTGGGCACACATCGCCAAGCAATCCTCCGTGACCTCTCGCTCCGAAGCCCAGAGCGCGCGGCAAACAGAAACCAATGGCGAGGACGCGCGCGCGCGGCCGCCATCTCCTCCTCGCCGTCCTCGGCGTCGTGCTGGCGCTCCACCACCACGCGCCGCCGCCGTGCGCGGCCGCCGCGTCGTGGTCCGCGCTCCCGGCGTCGTCCATCTCCGCGGCGCCCGAGTACCCGCGGCTCCCCAGTCAGCACCACCACAACCGCCACCACCCGCACTCGGCGCTCCCGCCGTCGGCGCTGCCGCTGTCGCCGGACATCATGCCGGTGCTCCCTTCCCCCGCCGAGGACGGCGCCGCCGCGCCGCCGTCCGACGCCGAGCCCACCATCCCGTCCAGCCCGAGCCCGCCCAACCCGGACGCGCTCGAGCCCGACTCCGCCTTCGCGCCCTCCGGCTACGCGCCCGCCGTCGCCGCCGCGCAGTCCCCCGCGCCGCCGCCGGCCCGGGCGCCGTGGTGGGCGCTCCCCGTGGGGGCGGCGCTGCTGGCCATGTGGTCGGTGTAGTGGAGTGGGCGAGCCATCAGCTATTCAGCTAGCCATGGTCCTCCACCTCGGCAGCAGCTGGGGCCTCTCTCGTCTGCCTTCAGGCGTGCAGGGAAAGTTGGCCGTTGGTTGGTCGGGTTGGCTCTCTGCAGCAGCTTGCATTGCACTACTCTCTGTCCTTGTGATGAACAACTGTTGTTACTATTCCGTTTCATCAGATTTTTAGTTCTCTCCTGTAAATTTTAGTTTTCTTTTGATTCATATTTTTGGGAGGATGGGTTACATTACGCTATAGTCTTTTTTGTTTTGTGGCCTTTGTTAAGTGGAGAATTATTTGGGTGATTCTTGTAATAAATTTGGATGGAGTGATTATATAGTAGTTAATTGCTCAGCTATGGCACATTATGTGAAGTTCAACTTCAAATCGCACCCTTTCTTGCTTGTTTCATACTCTACCTTGACTGTTGATTCTTCAGCCGCATAAACCCAGGCGCCAATTTCTCATTTTACTCCCATTATTTTACTCTCTGTCCACAAGTCGCCCAAAAGCCCACTAGTGCATCAGAGGCTCTGCTCACAAGCAATCATGGTGTGTGTGATTGTTTTGCTTCTCCTATAATTTGCAGCTCATTAGATCAGATCATTGGTAATGCATGCTAGGAAATTGTTTCCGATGCTTCTATTAAAGCATAATAACCTGGAAAAAGTGCATGACTGTTTCCTTTCTATCACTGACTTTTGGCATAGAAGCATAAAAAAACACTTTATGAATACAAAACTCTGAAAGGGAAACATTATAATTCACCAGAAAGGGCAGTGCACAACTGGAACTCCACACCGAAATTCTATATTCTCGCTTTCTTGCTCCTTTAGAGTGGCAACAGCACTTTAGCTTCATCATCACCTGATGATTATGAGCATAAAGCCTGTGGTATTGCCACTTTCCCAAGAGATTAACTTTGAAGACATGATCAACTGCTGCAGGCATGTGACCTCGCTCATGGTTTGAGACAGCCATGATTGGAGAAGGTCACGTGGCCTCTGAACTTTTGTGTACACATATCTACCAAGAACATTTTGACTGTTGTTCCTGGAAACAGGCTGATGAAAATTTTTCTAATGCGTTTTGATTGAGATGTAAGATGTGGTGGAATGGTTATTGTGTGGTAATTTCTCTTTTGTTTCCAAACAACAGCTTATTGAAGTAATCAATTTATCAACTGAATTTGCAGTAATTATCTTCTTTATTGGATGAATTCTTGTTGTTGGAGCTTAATTTGAGGATAACTGCACTCATGCAAGTTCAGTGTTGCTTCACTAGGGCCTTACTGCAGCTTTTTACCCTCAGTGCAAGTTCAGTATGACAGTATGGCCCCTTTCCACTTTGAGCCTGAAGAACAGATAGATGCAGCTAGTTAACCAAATCTCATGAACGGTGATGTCGGACACGAAAACTCACCAAAGTTGAAACGAGATGCACATCTGATGCGAAGATCGACAAACAGCTCCTAGTGGTATCCAATGATAGGAAAAAGACATCCGCGATGAAGACGGGATCGGTCGGCCATGTCGTCGTCAGGCTACCTTCTTCACGTGCAGTGTCCATTTGCCCCCAAGCTCCATCTCCGACGGTTATACCCTGCAATTATAGCTCGGTAAATTTGTTTCTCACTAATCACCAGCTGCAATTCAGGAAAGATTTTACCGTGGGGAGGAGAAGCTGGCCGAGCTGCAGCCCCAGCAAGAAGGCAAGAAGAATGACGTTGAGCTGGCCGATCTCTGCAGCTGCTGGTTCACTCCAGTGAGCTGGCAGCCGTGCACGATCGCTGAGAAGATTCGCCTGCTTTTTCGCGTAGGCTGCGGGAGGAAGACGCCAAGGGATTAAGTAGGCAGTCACGTGCTGACGAGGGTGGAGACGAGAGGCGACGCTGTAGCAGTAGCTGGAGACGCGAGGCTAATCGGAGGAAGAATCCTCCTTGACACTACTGTTGGTAACGGCGCGCGAATCTCCACTCCTTTGGTGGTTTACGTCTTGGAACGGAGATAGAGAATTCAGAATCGGGCCCTGCATATCCTGCCAAGCTCTGCCAAGTGCCAAGTGAGAAAGCTACTGTAAACTTTACGTCATTGGAGGCTGGAGCTGGCGGTACCTGTCTCAGAACAAACTAGTGGCCTCAAACAAACAGCACAGTTCCCAGTAGGCTATAGTTTTGGTTTGGATCAGAGAACTGCTTCATATGCTAATATTTTGAAACTACTACTGTAGGTCTGAATTTCAACATTTTTTAGATATTTTAATTTAAAATAAATCATGGGATTGGGTCCTATCATAACAGGCCCAAGCAAACAGTCTTTCTGCTTCGATTCGCCCACCCCCCCCCCCCCCCCCCCTATGTGGGCCGTACTCCGAAACAAAACGTAGTCTGTAGTGGGCTGGGCCAAAATCATGTGTTTCTGTCAAGCGGATAGGGATTTTTCGGCCCTCGTGGCCCGCCATCCCTTTTCCCCCTTTCCCCTTTCCTTTGCCCGCCGCATTCTGAAGGATCACACAAGCCTCCAATGCCGCCGGAGCAGAGCTGCAACCGCCGGCCAGCCACCGGAAAACCTTCGCGCTGCGGCAGTGGATGCCACGCCAAACTCCAATCCTACTGGCCACCAAGCTTCTCCCGATCTCGTCGTCTCTCCGACCCCCCGCCGTCCTCGCCGCCGCCCGCGCATCCTACCACCATGCGCCCGCGACCGACGCCCACCACCTGCTCGACGAAACGCCGCGCAGGAGAGCAGGCGCCATCGTGCGCGCCCTCGCGGCGCTCTCCTCCGCCGGGGACTCGAACGTCGTCGCGTCTCTCCACTGCGCAGTCTCTCAAGTCGGGCGCCGTGCTGGACCCGCCCGTGCGCACGTCCCTGCTCACGGCGTACGCCAGGGCGCACGACGCGGGCGCCGCGCAGGCGCTGTTCGGCGAGGCCGTCGCCCCCGACATGATCCTGTGGAACGCGGCAATCAGCGCCTTGACGCTGAACCGCCGGTACGACGATGCTGCGGCTCTTCTCCGGCAGATGGCGCGCGAGCTTGGGGAGTTTGATTCGACGACGGTGGTTGTCATGCTTTCGGGGGCGTCCCGCGCGGGTAAGCTTAGGGACGGGATGGCGCTTCATTGCATGGCGACGAAGAGATGCCTCGATGCCGATCACCTGAACCTGTGGAACGCACTTGTTGACATGTATGCAAAATGTGGTGATTTTTACTCCTCAGAGGCTGTGTTTCAGAGCATGCCCTGCAGGGACACCACCTCATGGAACTCTGTGATAAGTGGAAGCATTTTTAATGGACTTGCTGAGGTCTCAGCGTGGTACTTCAAGGAAATGGCCCGTTCCATCTTCCAGCCTGATGAGGTGAGCCTCTCTTCTGTCCTCTCAGTCTGCTCTCGTCCGGATGATCTTTTCTCCTTCGGGGAGTCTGTGCATGCCTTTGCAGCCAAACTGGGTTATGAGGATACTGCATCTTGCTCAGTGATGAATTCTCTCATGACGTTATATTCTGAATTTGGGATGCCAGAGACTGCGAAGAAGGTATTTGCCAGCACTTTGAACAGGAATTTGGTATCATGGAATGCAATGATCAAGGGGCTGGTCGATAATGAAAGAGTAAGTGAAGCTCTTACTGTTTTGTGGGAAATGAGATTGGAGAGCCAGCCAGATGTTGCCACTTTGGTGACCATAATTTCAGGTTGTGGTGATCAGGGCCTAGTTTCTGAAGGAAAAGCAGTTCATGGATACATAATCAGAAAAGGACTTCTTCATGAGGAGCCATCTGTAGGAAACAGCTTACTTGATTTATATCTGAAATGCGACGAACCATCTACAGCGAGCCTGTTGTTTAGGACAATGCCAAGAAGGGACCTGATATCGTGGAATACGATGATTTCTGGTTACTCAAGAAATGATTCATTGAGAAAAGAGGCACAGTCAATGTTCAAATGGTTACTTTCTGAGGGTTTACACTGCAGCTTGACCACTATGTTAGCTGTGATACCTTCATGCTCTAGTCCTGAAGAACTTAGCTTTGGCAAATCACTTCACTCTTTCAGCTTGAAGTGTGGACTTGCAAGTGAAGTTTTAGCTGTTAATGCATTGATGCACATGTATATAATCTGTGCAGAACCCCTGGCTACCATTTTGCTCATACAAAAAATAATACCAGTGTCAGATACTGTTTCATGGAATACAATCATAGTTGGCTGTACACAAAATGGACTCTACAAAGATGCCTTGGAAGCCTTTCACTTCATGCATTCTTCTTTGGCTATAAATCCTGACAGTATTACGTTAGTTAGCATCTTATCGGCATGTGGAAAGCTTAATCTGCAGTCATTAGGGAAATCCATCCACTGCATGATCCTGAAGCAATTGCTTGCTTCCAACTTGAGGGTGAAAAATGCATTGTTAGCCATGTACTTCCGCTATGGAGATACTAGAAGTGCTGAGTTAGTTTTCTATAGCATGGGAGATAAAAATTGTGCTCGTGGAATTGTATGATCTCTGGTTTCGCGCAGAATAACAAAGGCTGGAGGGCATTGCAGTTCTATCAGAAGATGGAAGATTATGTACCTAATGAAATATCTATAGTTGGTATTATCTGTGCTTGCACACAACTTGGAAATTATAAGCAAGGAAAGAGCATACATGGGCATGTGGTCAGGTCTGGTCTGCAAAATAATGTTTTTATTTCAGCATCGCTTGTTGATATGTATTGCAAGTGTGGAAGACTGGATATTGCTGTCAGAGTATTTGAAGCTTCTGCTGAAAAATCAATTGCTGGCTGGAACTCCATGATATCAGCCTTTGGATTCCATGGCCATGGATTGAAATCAATAGAACTATTCTGGAAGATGATAGATTCTGGAACAAATGCGACGAGTAGCACTTTTATTGCTCTTTTGTCAGCTTGCAGTCACTCTGGGCTTATTGATGAAGGATGGAAGTATTACTGCATTATGTCAGAAAAGTTTGGGCATTATCCCTACACCAGAACATCATGTGTGCATTGTAGACATGCTTGGCCGGGCTGGTCGGCTGCAAGAAGCACACAAATTTGTGGAGAGTTTACCATCCCAACAAGCACATGGCGTTTGGGGTGCACTGTTAAATGCTTGCAGTAGCAATAGTGAACTCAAGATGGGTGAACCCGTTGCCAAGCATTTGCTCCATTTGGAACCTGAAAATAGTAGTTACTATGTAACTATTTCAAACCTTTATGCATACAGAGAAATGTGGAGTGGTGCAGTCCAAGTTAGGAACATTTTGCAAGATAAAGGATTGGTGAAGCCCCATGGTCATAGTATTGTTGGTTAAGTTGCAGATCAAAAACTGTAGAAGCCATATAGTGTCAACAATCACAAAAACGTTTGTTCACTTCACCAAGTTCTTCCTGCAACATCTCGGCAGAGAAAGTGGTATTTTTGAAAGCTCTGCTGTCTACTCCTTGTACTATATATTTATAAGGTTTAACTAGAACATGACATAAATTCTCTAATTCTGTTCAATGCAATAGTACCTGAATTACACTGCTGCTTTTCTTGACCATTTTTAACTAACTATGCAAATATATAACTGCAAATGGACACAAAATATTAGCACTTTCTAGTCAACTGGAACTTGCAGCTTTACTCAAAAACAGAATTAGGATCGTATTGTATTTTGCTCAAGCTACTTTCGGGAAAAACTTCAGGTTTTGTTACAAATCCATTAGTTCAAATACTGCATAAAGATAATTTGATAGAGTGCCTTCCTCCATCATAGCGTACTCCTCCAGCACAAGCTTCCTTGAGTGGTGTTTCTGTGCTGCTGACCGGTGTTTGGGCAAAGAAGGTGAAGTGTAGAGAAGAATGGAGAGGGAGTCGTTGGTGAAGACAGGGGCTAGAGGACGACATGTCACTGACTGCCGGCTCTACTTGCGCCCCCAACACAGCCATCAGCCGCGCACCTCAGAGCCTGCTTACACCGCCTAACCGGTGTTAATCCTGCCCCCTTGGGCCAAGAGCTCGCCGCACGACTGTATGCAATATGCATGCAGGGCTGAGAGCAGCGAGAGGAAAGGAAGGGTGGGGTTTTTTTTGTATATGGGTGGTTAGCTGTTCTCACCTGCATACAGAATGCAGGCCCCATCAAGCAGTAAGGGCATATGTGCAAATATTCGAAACAGGGAGGGATTCTATAAGATATGTTAGAAGAGAGGACTAGAATCCAGAGAGGATGATGGGTGGCTGTCTTTTGGACACACTACTACCCAATCATCCTTTTCACTCTCGTCCCCCTCTGCACCACTCAAACCTGCTGCTCCCTCTGCTTTTCCCCCGTCCTCTCCTTCCCTCTGGACACCAGCACTGTGGCTTCCCCCGGCCAGCTTCCTCAAGAGCTACCAGGCTGCAGGATGACCGCAGTGATGAAGGCTCTTGCGGTTGCCTCGCTGGTCTCAGCCCGGGCACAGCCCCGTAGGTGCGTCGCAGGTATTACCCTCATTGAAACTGCATTCCCAATTCTCTCTCTCTGTCATTGTGGTGCAGGATAAGCACTTGCTGGAACCTGTGAGCAATGCATGAATGTCTGCACGCAGAGTAGTGAGATCTCTGTTGCACCATGCTTGTTAAAGTGTCACCGAGGTTGGAGTAGATATGATGTTAGCGGTATGTGTACTGTAGTTGGCACTTAGAAATTCAGCATGTCGTCTATCAGGAAAAGTTGAGAAGAATTTCCTTGATGGTCTATAGTTGTAGATCAAAACAAAGATTTCTGGAGTGCATGGATTTAGGATGAATTGCTAGTCCCATGAGGCCATGAGAAACATATGTGTGCAGAAATATATTTACTCTTAAGTAATGTTCAGAATATTTGGAAAAGAAAAACCATATTGCAGAAAAAATGGGATGGAGTTTAGGAGTAAGTATAGTCTATTCATATCTTTTCTTGACATACAGGATTGTCCATATGAAAATTGACGTTTTAAGGGTTATTTGGCTTGCCTTACACACATTAGGGAGCCATTTTATTGTCCTCACACTAACTTGTTTAAATGAGCTTGTTCCTTCTACATGACGACCTCTAAGCCCAAAATCTGGTTGAGATTAAAACTCACAGAGCAAGCTGAGCTTATATGTCTTAGAAATAACACCAACTTAAAGTTTTTGAGTGAGCTCCACTCTAGCATGATGGATTGTACAGGTATCCTTTGTCCTACACCTATATGGCTGTATGCCAATTAATTAACAAGCAGTCAAGCAGGGAAATCACTCATACATATGCTTATCTATTTATCGTCTACTTTTTCTTGGGCACGAGATTCTTGTACTTATACGTGGAAATAGTCTTTCAGTTGCAATTGTAACTCTGCATCAGTTTATTTGCCATGTGCACTTGAGGCCATTTTGAGTTCTGTGGCAAGCCATAGGGACCTACTAAGCCAGTTACTAGTACATTGTTTTACGCACAACACACTGTACTTTCTGCTTCAGTGCTCAGCTTAACACCAGTCACAGATCAATTTCTGCTCCTGAAGTTAAACCTGACATTACTGCCAATACTGATGGAGTATCTCACCCCCTGTTCCTCTGTTCAGGTGCCTCTAGCCAGCAGAGCCTGCAGTCGTCCTTCAACGGCATGTCCCTGCAGTGCCGGCCATCACCGCGACCAGCGGCCATGCTCCTCCCGGTCGTCGTCAGTGCAAGTGGTGATGATGGCGAAGCCGTCGATCCAGTTCATCCAAGGCACGGACGAGCAGACGATCCCTGACGTGCGCCTGACCAAGTCCCGGGACGGCACCAACGGCGTGGCCATCTTCAGCTTCGAGCAGCCTTCGGTGTTCGACTCGTCGGCGGAGCTGGGTGACATCACGGGGTTCTACATGATCGACGAGGAGGGCACGCTGCAGTCGGTGGACGTGAGCGCCAAGTTCGTCAACGGCAAGCCGGCGCGGATCGAGGCCAAGTACGTCATGCGCACGCCCCGGGACTGGGACCGCTTCATGCGCTTCATGGAGCGCTACTCCCAGGCCAACGGCCTCCAGTTCGTCAAGAACTGAGCTCTCTCTCATGGCTGGACTTGGAGGTGGAGCTCGACGTACGCCATGGCAATGCTCCCCGTTGCCTGCACTTCAAATCAGTGCCCCCTTTCTTCTCTCTCTTTTCCTGACACTGCCTTGAGTTTCTATATGAGAATAATGTTCAGAGCAACTCGAGTGTTTGCAGCTACTTGTGGGCTGGGCCGGTAAGCTTGACACTGGGCTGTGTGATCCAGTAGTGATGTGTGCCTGCTATTTTTTTCCCCTCCCCTGGTGATGTGAGTGAATTTTTGTAGGAAAAAAAAAAACTACTACAAAATGGGATGTTTGTTATGCACATTCATGAGGTGAGGCGTCATCAGATGTTGCTGCCGTCGTGCCTGAAGCCCTGAATTTAACAAAGGACCGCTGTCAGATGCTTTGGATTAAACAAAACGAAAGAGAATTTAGTATCATCTCATACACACACACACAACAAGAACAGCAATTTGCAATTATTGCCAGGCTGCATTTGGCGCGAATTGTGCAATTTAGGAAGCTGGGATGTAGCTTAGCTGTGAGCATAACATGACAAGAGGTTTATTATCAGGAAGAATTGGCAGATTGGTGATGCTGGTGGTTATAGCTTATAGGCTTGGAATTGGATGCGGCCGTTGTGTTGCGTACGACGGACAGGCTTGGGCGCTTGGCTACACGGGCCATGGCCAGTTTGCAGTAGACACAAAGCATGTGGCCGCACTGGAAGCCAGCCTAGAACCACTATTCTAGTCTGCTGCAAATTGCTCTCTCCTGATAAAAAGGGATCTGTCGGTTTGTACAGTACAGTCCTTTTTGGGTAAGCTTCGTGCTGTCTGCTGTGGTATTCTCCAGTCACGTCCAGTACCTTTGTTGCAGAGAAGAGCTACAAAAAGATGAAAGATGAAGATCTACAGATAGCTAGCCTGGTGCCTCTAGCGTACAGCTGGAGGCGTTTTCTCAGTCATGCAAAGTGCTACTGTGGTTTTCGGTTGACTACTAGAATTTAAAAACTCTTTAGAGGTATATTTTGATCATCAATTTATCTTACAATATATCATCAACTGCTACAGATATTTGAAACGTGAATCTAAGCATGTGATATTCGACTAATTTTTTGGTAAACGCTATGAAGTTTGACTTTTCAAAATTCTAATACTCAAGCACCACATTCAGGCAAGCATTTTTTTCTGAGCACTTAGCCTCAAGCCTCATGAACATGCAGGCTGATGTGTGTTGCGTTGCGACCAACAACAAGTTATTGCCGACCATTGTACAACAATTCAATAAAATCGCCATTAATAATCGCCATTATCAAGGCCCAAGCATACGTCCATCAGCTTTGATAAAGACCTGCCTATCTAGCTAAGTACTAGTATCATGAAAGGAGGAGTATCCTCCAATGGCAATGAGGGCTTTGGGTTGTACCCTGCACTAGTGCACCAAATCATTTAGACACATCTGCGCCGAACTATTACACTGACGAGACGAGCATGGCATCATCAAAAGCAGATCGAGCCATCCAGGGTCTAGTGCTTCTTGCCCCTACCCTTTGATCTCTCTAATCCCCTGGGCCCTGCTGTAACCTCTGTCGTTTCTGAAGATTAGCAGGTGAATACATAACCCCCCGGCCCCTGCATTAATTTTACGTTTCATTCAAGTGTCTGAACGGCTAACACCTGATCTCTCAGTCAGAGATGCATGTGTGTCTTGGGCCTTCAGAGGAGAACCAATCAAACAAGTTTCAGATGGATTTGAGTTGGAGGAGCAGACATGCCAGCTCGGTTGTGGGAGGATTGACAGCGAGGGTTCCAATTGTCATCCGTGTCTCTTGTTGCCTTCATGTCCTTGTCCATCATTCCTCGGGTCCAGGGCCTTCTTTTGTTACCATCTGTCAAGGGCACGGTGGCGCCCAAGTTTTGACACCACAATCGATAGGTAAGTTTAGGAATGGATATTTCTTTGATTAGTCTAAATTTGAAATCATTGGACATGCCCGTATCATGAACTACTGAAAACGTCAATGAGAACTTTCCATGATTGATCTGCCTCGAGAAAATCCACATCAGTTTTGGGTATCTTCTTCCTCAACTTGCCTGAAAAAAAAACCATTTTTGACCATATCAGCACAAATATTTTTCTCTGATTTCAATCATGATGAGTAGTCAGAGCTTGGCCATATGGCGGTAGCATTTTTTTTCGAGGGGTAGCATTTTTTCCTCCATTTTCCCAAAAATACATCATGCAATGTTTGAATCTTGAAGTGGTCCACGAGTTGACACGACCTCCACTACCCTGTTCCAGTCAACCCTACTATGCACCAATAGTTTCGATGCAAATCTTGCTACTGTTCCCTCCCACAGTAAAAAATAAAAAACAGCGCGATGGTCCTTAAAAAAAACAACACGATGAAGGTTGACCCCATCACACACGTTTTACCCACGCCATTTGAATTAAACGTACTGACCGATTAAACAGTAACTGCAGATTTACAGTACGACACATGGAACATAAAATCCAAGCCTGTGCACTGTTACAAAAACAGGAAACAAATAAACCATTTATTCCTTCAGAAAAAATTAAAGAAAAAGAAAAGACACAGACCTGCATGAAAAACCGTTGCAGCAAAGGAAGATCACAAGGACAACCTCTCAAGGCAGCTTTCTCTCTCTCTAAAAACACACAAAAAAAAAACACATCTCTAGGCTTGCTCAAGTCATCATCATTGCAACGAGTAGTAGAGTAGGAGGAGTCTCTCTCCAACTGCAGCATGCATATCCATTAGCAATAATTAATTGCTCCGCCCCGGACGCCAACTCCAACTCCCTCGCCTCGCCTCGCCTCCCCCTCCACCACCTAAACCCAAAAACAATTCCCGCAACTGCAGCGACGAGGCGGAGGCAAGAGCGGCGACGGCGACAAAAGTCTCCGGCGGAAACCCTACCAGGCCGAGCGAGCGCGCAATGGCGGAGGACGGCGAAAAGGCCGCGCCCGCAGCAGCTGCTTCTGCGGCGGCGGCCGCGGAGGGAGGAGGAGGAGCAGGGAAGGGAGGCAGCGAGGAGGAGAAGAGCGTGAAGCTCTTCGTGGGGCAGGTTCCCAAGCACATGACGGAGGCCGAGTTGCTCGCTTTGTTCCGGGAGGTGGCTGCCGTTGACGAGGTCACCGTCATCAAGGACAAGGTCACCAAGGTCTCCCGAGGTACGGATCCGTGCGCCCGGATCTGGGCTAGCCGCCCTCGTTCACGCTCCGGGAAGCTTGCTACGGCTCGATTTGCCGTAATGCCGCTCTGCTACGAGCTCTCGTGCTCTGTCGAAGTGTTTTTGCTTGGTTGCGTTCGGGAGCAAATGCTCTCGGAGGAATCTGAGCTTTGCGGTTGGAATTTCTAGCGTTTTGACTTGTTTTTTTTTTTACTACTGGGGATCGGTTTGGTCCAATGCTGGAGAGAGATCTCGCGTCGAATTCTCTGGTTGGTGGGGTTTGAGCGCGAATTTGAGTTCGTTAGGTCTGAAATGCGTTATTTTAGTGTATATATGCTCCAATGCCTGAGCTAAAAAATTGCCTTTTCGTTTCAGTTTTGAAATTCAGATTTCGCTGGCTGGCTCCATATTTTTCATTTTGGATTTTTGCGAAAAAATATAAATAAATAAAGTATGTGTGTCTGGTGTGCCTTGAGCTTGTTTTGGAGCAATGCAGGTTTAAATGTGCTATATTTGCGTGGAATTTTTGCTATTTTTAGCTGCTTGATTGTGCTTGGGTTCAGAAAAACTCCAGTATTTCTGGTTCAGACGTGGATATTTTGTTGGAACGTACATTTCTGCAAAATTAGAAACACTGCCGTATTTTTCCTTGAAACCTGTCTGTTACATCGCACATTGGCAAGCCAGATTTCCCCTTCTAGTGCTGCTGCCCTCGCCTCTGTGCAGCTCAAGCCTGACAGTGTTTGCTTCATTCTGTTCATCCGCTTGTTGATTTGACATCAGTTTTACACATAATGCAGGGTGCTGCTTCCTCATATGCCCCTCAAGGGAAGAAGCTGACAAAGCGGTGAATGCCTACCACAACAAGCGCACGCTCCCTGGGGTATGTGAGCATTCTGATTATCGTGCTCTGTTAGCATGTTTTTCCTTGCATCTGCCTAGGTGGCATTGTCAGGAACGGAATCTGCTGTAGCATCTTTAGCTCTTTGTGGTGATAGCAAAATATGAATATCCCATAATCTGGTTGGCACGGGGCCACATTGTCAGCCAATGTATGGCTTTAGCTGTTCGGTGGGATCAAATGAATCTTTAACGGGACACTATGGGGAAATTTAATTAGTAACTGTGACTTTGGTGGGCGGTCTACAATTTGGAGATGGCTTTGTGTAACATTTATTTGGCTCCCTCAAATTTTGTGAGCTTAACCATTTTTAGTTTGTTGAGGCCTCAGGGGGGATGTGCAATGATTGCAGGATGTGAACCCATTCTAGTTTCTATATTTTGTGCATTGTTTCGGCATTTTTTGCCTTTTTTCAGTACTGCTTTACGGACGATTTCAAGGATATGGTGTCTGAATAGTGTTAAGCCCAGTGTCAATCGTCTTTTTTCTTTCTGTCTTGCACATCGGACAAGAAAGAATGTGCACTTTAACTTCTCTTCAGTGAGTTTTGCTGATAAATTTGGTCCTGCTATGCCATTCTTTGGTTGGAACCTGTTCTTCAAATGCAGATACACAATAGTCCTTTTAAGACCATGCTACATAGACAAAACAATACAAAAACCCTTTATGAGTAGTCTTTAAGATGGCTAAATCTTTTGTTTGCTACTCTGAGTAGGATAATGTGGAGAGCCACTACATTATGAATGTGATTTGTGTTCTATATGTGAAGTACATCTTATTGTGCAACTCTGTAAGGTCAGTGCCTGGTAATCTGCAGGATGCTATTATGGTATTTATCAAAGTTAGTCAGCTTAGCCTCATTACTAAAAACACCATGCCTATAATTTCTCCTTGTCTAGGACATGAGGAATTGCCAACTGTAATCAGATAGTGGGCAAGTATAATATTGTGTAGCATCTGTCAACAGAAAACATTTAGGCTGATTAAGAAAATTGTATATAGATAAGATTATGGGACTATAGCCAAGAACCATACCTGTTGAGTTGCTAGTCTATGCTGCAAGTAGCAGATGCTAATGGTTTTTAGGCAACTAGTTGGGTCTATGACAACTGACTTCTGGTTACCAACCATATAATGGCCTAGGCTTGTCTTTGACGTGGCACACCGCACACCTAACATAACTTAGACCACCAATTGGCTATAACACTTTTGCATCCACCTGTATGGAAAATGAACTTTTTGTAGCTTCAGTTTTGTGACACACCTAACTGATTCCCCGGACCAAACAATGGACTTATAGCCAACCTAACTGTTAGTGTGGTCTACTGTGGGCTCTGTCCCATCAGACATGACCACAACTATGTATGAGTAAAGTTTTTGGATTTGGTATTACGATTTCATGAAAACGCATACTTCTGTCTCAACTAGCTTCGGTTGCTTACTTTTAAAAAAAGGTGCTTCAATTGCGATGAAAATATGATTTTGTTGATGTATATCTTCTTGAATGTTTATTATCGCGGAGCACAAATTTTCTATAGACATCATGATGATTGCTATAGACCCTGACAATGGATAGTTGCTGTACTGTTCCCTATCTTAGCTGTCTTCACCCAGTTAATTGCATCAAGAAAATGACTATGTATCTAATCCCACTCCTGCTGATATGGATTTTTTTTCTTAAAATATGAAGTAACATTGCATCATTTCATGAGACTAGCATAGGCAAAAGTTCACCAAATAAGTATGGTGATACAAAGCATGCTATAGAATATTGGTGGTTAGAGATCCACATCCTAATGTTGGACAAAATTTGAAATGCTTCTCAGTTGGTAAACACTGACTTTGTGGAGCCACTGAGACATTTGCCCATTACTAATGTTTTCTCTTATATGATGCCTTATTTCGGTATGGTGATATGTATGACACGTTTCTGTGCCAGTCATCAAATACAGATCTTGTAAATTGTCTCTACTTTCGTTGACACTATGATGACGCTCTTCTATGTGTCTCTTTAACTCAGGCATCAAGTCCTTTGCAAGTAAAATATGCTGATGGAGAGTTGGAGAGGCTGGGTACGGTTGCTCTTTACATAGAACTTTCTCTTTGCCAGTGATTTTGTATGGGGATCTTGCTCGTGACATATGTTGCCTATACCTTACTGATATTTGAACAATGCACTCATATAGTTATATTTATACCTGTCATGACTTCCAGAGCACAAGCTTTTCATTGGAATGCTTCCGAAAAATGTTACGGATACTGAGTTGACTGATCTGTTTTCCAAATATGGAAATGTCAAGGATTTACAAATTTTGAGAGGTTCACAACAAACAAGCAAAGGTAATGTCCTGCGGTGAAATTGCTTCCCTTATCAATACAATTATAAGCATTTCTTGGTTTAGACAGTTTGTCATCTCAAGTGTATTCAATTAACTTTTCTTTTTCTTTTCTTTCTTTTTTTTTAGCTGGCTGTGCCTTCATTAAATATGAAACAAAAGAGCAAGCATTGGCAGCCATTGAGGATCTAAATGGGAAGCACAAAATAGAGGTTTGACAAAATGAGTTAGAATACCAAAGCCATTGTTACATATATTTTATGTTACTGTGATGCACAGTGGAGCATAGCATATACTGTAGCTCATATTTTTGACTGAATTGTATACTCTATTTATCATCCAACAGTTACAAGTAAAGTAGCATTTATTAAATTAGAGGTTTGACCAAATGAGTTAGGAAATTCATGAAAGTTTTACATGTTTTTTTATTACTGTGATTCATGTGGGATCATATCATGAAAGATCTCAACTTTGACTGAATTATGTACTCTATTTATTATCCAACAGTTTGAAGTACTCTACATTCACTGTGGAATTGTCAAATATATAGGTCCAAAAATTATGGTATTCATGATTTTGCAGCTCTCCAGTTTCTGGCCAGATCTTCTGCAAATATTTGATTTAGTTTGATAGTTAAGTACGCAAATCTATTCAGACTCACTCTTTGGTATATTAAACTTGTCCTGAATTTGCCTAGTGAATCCTACGTGACTTAAATTTTAACCTCTACATGGTGCTGACTTGCTTGTGATGCGGGCACACAACAAATGTACTCATGAAATCATTTTTGCCCTAAAAAATACAGCGGCAACGGGGATATTTTAAAAATTGTTCATCTAAATGATGAATAGGTGGCGATGTGATGACCATGATTTTTCTGGTGGTTTAGTTCTTTTCAGTTTGTAAATAAACTGTCGAATTTAGAGAGATTTTTTTGTTACTGAGTTTTTGGATTGCTCATTTGACACCTTGAGTTTGAACTACTTCCTCTGTTCCAAATTATAGGTCGTTTTGGTCTTTCTAGGTTCATAGATTTTGCTACGAATCTAGACATAACGTTTATCTAGGTGCATAACAAAGATTATGAACCTAATAAAGTCAAAACCACCTATAATTTGAAACGGAGGTAGTATATTCTTTTTTTAAGGATTACTTGAGATATTCAGAAACCCATGTTGTAGATGTATTCTAACAAGTTCTGATATATTTGTAGGGTTCTAGTGTGCCATTGGTTGTCAAATGGGCCGATACAGAAAAGGAAAGACAGGCTAGGAAAGCACAAAAAGCTCAACTACAGTTATCTAATATGCCCAATGCAAGTCCTATGCATCAATCTTCATTATTTGGAGCTTTACAGATGGGATATATGCCTCAATATAATGGATTTGGTTATCAGGTGACACCTTCTACACTGTTTTGTTTTATAATAGAAAATGTTAATATTGTATACCAATTTAATTTTCTTTCAAGGTTTTTTTACAAAGCTTTTCCATCAATCGTTGTTGTGGATATGCTTTTGTTGAGTTGTGCTCTTATTGAAAATATAATTTCAACTTCTATCTGTCAGTATTTTGATGTTTCCTGCTTGTTCTTACATACTGTTGCAAACAAAAATGGTGATCTTCGTTCAAAGTGCTTAAAGTTCTTATAGCTTTACTCCTTGATATGCTATCAATACTTTTGTAAAAAAAAAAAAAACCTAGTGTTATTTGTATAGTTTAAAATTACCAAAGTTTGTGCCTTAAACAGTCAACATAAAAGTTATTGCGTACTGATTTATATCTTCTGTGCAGCCACCAGGGACATATGGACTTATGCAGTACCCTCTGTCTCCTATGCAAAATCAAGGTCCCTTCCAGAATATGGTTCAACCTGTTAATCAAGGAAACTCGATAAGAGGAGTCAATCCTGAACTGTCCCCCAGTTCAGTTCAAAGGTCATTCAATGCAATGCAGTTAGGCAGCCCTTATCCTGCTATCCCTGGTATGCAGTATCCTGGATCATATCCTGGTGGTCTCATGAACAATCGGCCTTTTGGAAATTCTCACAACTCGATTAAAGTTCCAAATTCGAATGCCAACTCCGCCATATCTTCTAGTCCCAGCAGCAATGCTGGTGGGCAGATCGAAGGTTAGTCACATTCGATACTCTCTGTTTCTTACTCTCTGTTTCTGTATTGTGCAAGGGAGAAAGACTATTCTCCAAAGAGTTGCTGTTATCATTAGCATGTAACTTTTATCTCTCAACCGCAAGATGTCATGTTCATCAATCATCACACACATTTTCTAGAACAATATGGTTTTTTCTCTACTTTTTTTTTTACAAAAATGTGCTTTAGCACATAGGGCTATCAGAAGATGTACTTGATATTCTAACACAGATACTGCACAAGGATTGATAGCTCTGATTATAGGCTGTACTATCAAAGTTCATAATCCTTGATGCAATTAATTAATATGGCTATCATTGTTACAACCGATTAACTGATATTGTGACAATTATTGCATTGTCTAATTATCATGTCACAGGTCCTCCTGGAGCCAATCTGTTTATTTATCATATCCCACAAGAGTATGGTGACCAAGAGCTTTCCAGTGCGTTTCAGAGGTTTGGTAGAGTACTAAGTGCTAAGGTGTTTGTAGACAAAGCAACGGGTGCCAGCAAATGCTTCGGTAAAAACTTTCTCCCTCTTATCTTTTGGTGCGCAGCCTGGTAAGTGTGCTAATTGATTTATATAACTTGGCGCAGGTTTCGTGAGCTACGATTCTCCTGCTTCTGCACAGGCAGCCATCAGTATGATGAACGGCTTTCAATTAGGCGGTAAGAAACTCAAAGTACAACTCAAGAGAGAAAACAACAAGCATAGTAAACCCTATTGACAAAAGCAGCAGTTGTTGTGACCATACACGCGATCCGGTCCTCGGTACATATTTGTCAGATAATTGATCGTTACCACATTGTTTCCTTCCCTCTGCTCCAACTTAGCAGTCAGTCAGTCAGTCAGTCAGTCAGCATTCCAGCACCACGCCCGTCATCAGACTTGGGGATCCCCCCCAGTGTATCGTCTTTGTTCAGTTCACATTCTTGAAAGATGTTGTGTAATTCATTGCAGCATAGCCGTAGCAGTAATTTGAACCATCGTCAGATCACTACTTGTACACAAGAAGACTGCCAATTCATTCAATTGTTACCTTTTTTCAACTGACAAATATGACTTCTTGATAGAATTTGCTGTGGTTTACATTGCCGAATCGCTGCGGGCGGGCGTTTGCCGCATCGTTTTCCTGTGTTGTTATCATGTGCCCATGCAGTTTACGAGAGATCCATTATCGTAAAGAAATTTCAGAGCATGATCCATTATCTGAACCCGATGTATTGGCTGGCTCTTAGCAGCTGACGTGGAAGTCTATTGCGAGGTGAGGTTTTCCCCATCATCCTGCAGCCGGGTGCCAACAGCAACAGGGAGTACATGAATGAATCATTGCGGAAGCAGATGAGGATCGTTGTCTGCGATCGCAATCGAGCCATCCACCCGCTAACTACCCGTCATTACTCGCTGACGCTGATTGTTCTGCGGCACGGCTGGAGGCTGGAGCTGGCGGACCAGGCGGAGGCGGGCACGGGCCGAGCCTTGCACGGTTGGGTTGCGGCAGGTGAAGTAGCTCGCCCGGCCTGAGGGCTGAGGGCGCCGTGCCGCTCGGCAAAAAGCAGACCGGCGGATGACGACGGAGGCAATTGCTGATGCTCAACGCTTAGCGCGGAACAAACAAATGCCGTCGTCCGGCGCCCAAGGGAGACCGGCGGATGGGATGACGACGGAGGAGAATTAAAAAGCCAATCAGCCAAGCCTCTGGTTCCGTAGCGGCTCATTCGCTGATTGGCCTACTCAGTACGTACTCATCACTGCACTGCACTAGCGTTAGCCACCACATGCACAAGTAGTAGGCCATGTGAGTTCAGACAGACAACGCCTCCCCGGACCCACGCTGCTACTAGTACTGCTGGTTATGACCACACCACTTGGCTCACCAGGCGTCAAGATTTTTATTACTAACCAACCACGAGGGCAAACAAAGAAAAAATGATCAAAGTGGCAACTTTTATTTACCCATGTTTGACATGCACGAACACAAGCACAACTGCACACAAGCCAAACTAGCGAAGCGTCGAACAGCCGATGTCACGCACGGCACGATCGACCAGAGCTAGCACCGTACCAATCGATGGAACCACCAGCTGCTACACCTTGTACATCACCGCCCCGGCGGTGGCCGGCGGCGGCGCTGCCACCGGCTTGACCATGCCCTTGCCGACCTTGGCGTAGTAGTACTCCGCGAACGGCACCGCCAACGATTTGTCGTCGAGCCCCCGGCGGCGACCATGGTCGGCGACGGCGCGACCTGCATGAACATGTAGTTCCCGGCGAAGAGGTCCCCGATGTACGGGCGGCCCTCCCTGAGCCGCCGCGCCACCTTCGCCGCCGCCGCGCGCACCCTGCCCCCGACCGCCGCCGCCCTCCGCCGCAGCGCGCGCGCCAGGCCCGAGATCCTCAGCCGCCGGCGCGGCCTCACCCTCCGCGGCCGCTGCTGCTGCCACTGCCCCCTCCTCCGCCCTCTCACGAACGCCGCGCCCAGCGCGCGGTAGTAGGAGTGGTACGACTCCTGGATCGCAGCGGCGGCGGACGGCGAGTGCTGCTGCTGGTGGTGGTCTTGTTGTTCGAGTTCGAGGCCGGGCGTGGCGGTGGAGGCAGCGGGCGGGAGCTTCTTGAGCTTGTGGTAGGCGAAGCTGCGGCGGCCGCGGCCCATGGCCGACAGGTAGGAGGAGGCGGCCGGAGGCTCTGCGCGTGTGTGGAGCTCAGGTGGTTGCAGCTGCTGGAGCACGGCCGCACGGGGGGAGAAGGCGCTAGCGCTTTGTATTGTACCGGCAGTGGACGATCAGCTGTGGTCGTGGTGGTGGCAATGGACACGGATCGCGCTCGTGTAGTAGCGTAGCGTACCGTGCGCGCGTGCGCGGGGTGCCTACTTTCTAATCTGCTGGGATGCATGGGAATGGGGGAGGTCGCGGCGAGAGGCGTGTCCGTCCGTGGCCGTGTGTGCGAGATGGTGGTGTGGGCCCAGGGTTTTTCGCTACAGTACCGGTTTTTTTGGAATAAAAACCGGTCCGGTAAACCGGTCAAATCCGGCCGGTTAACCAGTAGGAGCGGTTTGGTAGGGTCGGTTTTGAGCGGTAACCGGCCCTATCGGACCGGACCGGTTGACCGGTTGACCGGTTCCCAACGGACCGTGCCAACGGTTTGGCACGGGGCACGGCACGTACAGTACGGCAGAGTGCGGTGGGCATGGGCGACGACAGCGCGAGAGCGACGGCGATTTAAGAGGTTGTCAGCGCAGTTGGACGGCGGGCGGGTGGTGGCTCTGCATGCATCTGCTGCTGCGGCGTGGGGTCTCCGGTCTCGTCATCCATTAATAATGGTGGAATCGAGCACTGGCGCCCGGTACTCCATTAATCAGTGTAGTAGTCTGCTAGTGCAGGGCAAGTGAGGGCTTGATGGTTGTTCCGTTGCAAACCACCTACTACTACCTGGCGATCATACTCTACCCTCTACCGAAACCAGACAGTGTGTCCTGTAGGCAATTACGAACCCAAATTGTAGTTGCCGCCGCATGCGACGCTGGCGCGAGCCCGGGATCGCCGCGCCGGCCGAAGCAGCAGCCTGCGCTCAACCGGGTGTGCCGGCGTGCCTGACCAAGGGGCGCCAGCATAAAGCGTGTGTCGGCGGCGCGGCCCAGCCGGCGGAGATCGGCAGCCTAGCGTCAGAAGCTCCTAAATGCAATCACGCGGCTCGGGTGAGGAGGGCCCGGAGCCTCACACCACTGCTATAGCGCCGCTATACAGTTCCTGAAGCTTCTATATGCCTGAACATGCATGGATGCCGGCGACAAGAGCAGAGATGAAAACCGAACGCCAGCAACCGTGGTCATAGCTCGCCATTTTATGGCAGTGATAAGGTGGGATTACAATGAAAACTAGAGAGAGATCACAGCAGACCTGAGCGTGGATGACCGCCAGCATTCGCGGTCACACCTCACCATTCTCATCCCAATGATCAGATGGGATTACCATTGAAGAGAGAGAGAGAGAGAGAGAGAGAGAGAGAGAGAGAGAGAACACCCCAAAACAGAGCGTGGATGCGATATGAACCACCACAAAACTGCGAGGCGAACGCCGTGCCCTTCTCATGCGAAAACGAAAGGTCCTTTACACTTGAGAACACCCACCCTCTAATTGAGTTCAGCAGCAGCAGGCAGTACACGGCAAACCGGGGCAGGCGAGCGCGCGCTACAGAAGGGCCTGCCACCCCTGTGGCTTTGACCACCACGCACAGCCGCCGCCGCCGCCCCCCTCTTGCGGTTTGCCTTATACCCATCACCCATTCCATTTCCCATTTCCCACCCATATTTACATGCACTAAACAACGACAGTATAACAGCACGCCGAGGCAGGGGTGGCAAGCTTCCTTGTGCTTTTGGCCACCCGTCCCGGGAGCTGATGCTGATCCCCCGGCTACAACCAGATGACACCACCAGTGGAGCCTGCCCCCATCCTCTTTTCCAGACATGCACCTCCACAATTTACATCTGGTTAGTAGCAGTACTTCGTTCATCATAGTAGACTCATTAGGATACATGATATGAAGGCAAAAAGGACCCAGCGACAGGTATCACCCTGCGTCCTGGTACCATGAGCTGCAATAGCACAATGCTTATATAGTCAGCAATGATGATATGTTGGTATTATGAGGTAAGTATATGAAATATTAACAGAGTAATACAAATGTCTGGTTGGGATAGCCAACTCAAGTCTCTCATTCTTAACTGATTGGAAACTTCATCACGATTGAAATAGAGAAGAAGCAATGCACGATTCTCAAATTTATATTGAACAAAACCCATAACTATTTGAGTTTTCCCTCCAGTTTCCAAAACCTTGGTTTGTTTCACACTACCTTATGCCATCATGCAAAAAATTAAACTCTTCTCTTGCCCATGTCAACTGATGCAAGTATTCATAGAAAAGAGCTTGGCAATTGAAACTCAAAGCATCTAAGATCAGATATACACTTAAATTCAACTGGACATACTGTTATCATCATGAGCAAAATTGTGGATAAAAACACAAATATGAACTGTTCAAATCCCCCAGCATGATGTATAACAGTAGGCTTGTTACGATATGATTATATGAACAACATTTACTTACTTTGTACACACTCAACAGCGTATAGACGAATTGCTTGTGAATAAAAATATCCAAAGTTACGGAAATATAAATGGGGGAATAACTCACATGAATGAGGTGCAGGAGCCATTTGTGACATCCCAGAAGGATCTGCTCGTGTTCTCTGTTCACTTGGAGCAGGACCTGTCCGCATTCCATGTTTGCTTGGAGGGTGTGCATGAGCAAAAGAAACGGTGGGCAAAGGTGGCTCTGGAAGAACAGGAGGGGGTGGAACAGGGGATCCACCATGCATAGTGGGATCATGTTTAGAACGACTAGCAGGCGAAGGTGACCATGGATGTGGTGGTGGGGCACTAGAAGCAGAACGGTGATCATTAGCTGCAGGCTCAGCAGCTGGTGTAACTGGCCCTCTTTTCTTTGGCTTGTTTCTGCTGTATGGACACCCAGATGGAGGTGGAGCACCATATCTGGGCTGCGGCACAGGAAAATGTGTTGGAGCAGGAGCCGGAGCCAGATGCCTGTTGTTGTCAGGACTGTGGTGATGGTGATGGTGGCCGTGATGAGCATGATGATGCATGGGTGCGGGACTAGGTGCATCAGAACCGCCCCCACTATGTAAGGAATGCCTAAGATAGGACGAAAGGCTAATCTGCTTTACATTGCCAAATACAGTATGATTCAGACCCAGGTTTCCTGAGGATGAAGATGAATTGGTAATTGTCCGTGCCAACTGCTTCATCCTTGGCACAGATGGCTCAGACGGTGGGTGATTTCCAACTTCGCGGACAATTGAGGTTTCAACAATTGTTGGAGGAAGAATTGTTGAACCTTGCGAATTCGTCAATTTGATATACAGATTCTGCATTGCACAAACCCAAAAACTCAATTTGTATTTCGCAAGGAAAAAACAGATAGCTACTAGACAACTAATTTATGCATATGATTTTCCCAGTCTGACTTGCTATCTTGCCTTAGCTCAGAAACAGAGATCAGCAACTGTACAAAACAAATTGCAACAAACCAGAAATTGTTTGTGCTTTGTTCTTTTTTATTCTTAAAAAAAGATATATGTTAGATAGGTTATCCTGTGAACCTAGTGTGTTTCCCCCAGCATGGTCACTCATATACAGAATATCTGTGAGAACCTATTAGGAAGTCCATGCATATGCAAACTAATGAGTAAATGCCAGAAATGTACATTCCAAAGTGCCTACAACATTGCACACACAACTTGCATCACATGCAAAATTTGTATATATCAATATACATGTGTTGACAAGACGTGGCTCAATTGCCAAATATATAAAAGCATCTGGCATAGTGAAGGTCACTAGGAGAATAAAAAGACCATATCGTGCATGTAATTATGATTCAGACTGAAGTGATAATGAAGACAACCACAAATAAACTAACCCAGAAGGTACAACTAACCTCGTATGGACTGAGAAGTAGCCCTGCCTTCATTTGATCCTTTAGCTCGTTGGTTCTGTCTTGTATTTTGTAGATTGGATAGTTCAGAGTGAAATTAAAAGTCGCATGGGGCTGAAGAAGAAAAGCAGTCTGTGGAGGGATGATTGTTATTCCTCCGGGGAATTTAACTACTTCAAAGGATGAAGAATTCCCAAATAGAGACTCAGTCAAGTGGAGTGTTGACTGCCGTACAACCAAGGACATGAAATATGATCTAAGAATGCTCAACCCTGTTGATGAGAAAGTCAAGTTCTCTGGGATGGGGACAATACTGAAGATGACGTTTGTCCAGTTTGATCCATCTAATGGATGCAGTGTATTCACAACCACCTGTATAGAAATTTAAGCATCAGTCTAGGGAAACAGAGTGCAAGTATCCAGTAGTAAATCAGGAAGCTGGAGGGCCTACGGTGGAATTAGGAATGCCAATTTCCTCATAGATATCAAATTCAAGCTTGGATTTATTCCCACTCAGCTCAGGAACTGTCTTGTGTAGCCTAAAGCTTGCCACAATAGCAGCTGCAAAACATAGGTTCATTAGTAAAAATATGCTTACTTGAGTGTTTTTTTTTTTTTTTTTTGCAATGAGTCGATTGCATATTATATCATACAAGCTATATGCTCTCATAATAATAGTAGAATTCAAGAAACAATTAATATGGCTAGGGAGTAGACTGCAAATAAAATTGCTATCGACTGCAAAACTCAGCTATGGGTGGGACTGTGGTCGCAGAGGCCAGAGACTATTCCATTTTCTAAAAAAGAAAAACTGACCTAACAAGGCTAAACGAGGAAAGAGAAGTGACCAGAATCCCTTGTATTATATTATCCTAAAGCAACTAAGATGAATACAAAAATCCAGTTCACAATCCCATTTGGCTTCATCTACAACTAAAGCACAACACTTCGCTAGCTAGGCACACAAATTCTAGTACATCACCCAATTTTGCGATATACAGAATCCGCAGAATTCAAAATGCTACATCAGTCAATGATCAACAGAAATAGTTTGTAACCACGCCCCCCCATTCACGTATACCCAGGCCAGAATAGTACTGAGTACTCCCAATTTGGCAACACGTTTTTTTAGCACATACAGTATTTACAAACCTACTATTTTCGCAATAATAACAGCGGCACATCCCAAAGGAAGACCCTTCCTTGCACCTTGCAGTTAGTTCAAATTACCAACCAAACACACAACCACTCACTCATGTTGGCAGATTTCTTTTGCAAAAAGAGCATCACGCCGAAAAAAAAGGAGCACCGACACATGCCTAGGCAGCACTGATCGAATCCAAGCATCAGAAAAACATGAGCCATACGTGACTAAATCTGTAGGCGATGCACCAGTAGAATGGGTGAGACAACAGCAGCAGATAGCGCTCTAGAAGATCCAGCTTGCTGTCCGAACCTAACATAACTCACGACGTGTACGCAAGGTTCCTGACAGTCAAAGCTGATTCAAAATTTCAAGCGCAAAACCGCAACTATTCACTGCGCGTATCCAGAATCCAGATCCAAAGCTAAGCAGCAACCAGTCAGCACCGGGCGGAAACTAAGCACAGATCGAACAAACAGCCACCACTCGTACGCATACACAGGAAGGGGACCGAGATCTCGCAATGCGGATGCGCTCACCTCCGAACTCATCCCCCGGATCCGCGCCCTCCGCGCCCCTGCCCCGCCCCGCGAACGGCGGGAGCCAGAACAGCGCCGACAGCAGCACCACAACCCCGAGCACGAGCGCCGCCACGCATTGCAGCCTGACCACCCTTGTTCCCCCGCAGCAGCAACGGCAGCCGTTACCGCCCCTTCCTCCTCCGCCTCTTCCGCCTCCGCCGCCCGCCCCGTCCGGCGGCTGCTGCTGCGCCTCGCCGGCGTCCTTCCCCATCCGGCGCCGCGATCTCACGCATCCCGGCCGGCGAGCGCGGCCGCCGACGAGGAGGGGGAGGAGACGAGGGGCCCCGCCATTGCCGAAGCTGGGAGCGCCAGTGGATGCGCTTGGGCCGGTTGGTAGTGGTGCTAGGGTTAGGGTCGCGGGTCGCTTGGGGGGCGTTGCTTAAGGAGGAGGCGATGGAGGTGGGCGAGGAAGGTGAGAGAAAGGGAGAGGTAAACCGCAGCGAGGTGAAATGGAAGGGAAGGGGAACGGGAGGGATAGCTGTAGGAGAAGAGCAGCAGCGGTTGGAGACTTGGGGGAAGGGAAGATGATTATTGATTAGTGAGGAGTGACTAGTGATGAGCTTGTTTAGTGGGTAAAGCACTTGATGGAACCTTAATTTGGTTTTTGGTTGTGTTAGTGTGGACTATTTTTTGCCTTTTGAACTTGTTTTCATCTTCTTTTGTTGTTCTGATTAGCTTGGAGTTTTTGGTTGTGGGTGGTTTGAAGATTTTGAAATTGGGAGGGGTTAAAGGCAAGCTCGGATCTTCTACGGTCATTTGTCCGTGTGCTGAATGTTTGTGGAGGCCACAATGTCTCTTTGTATCTGTTTGTGGTAACAAAAGCACAATACGCGTGCTAGTTGATACAGTAGTTTGCAATTGTTTAGTAAAATTATAGTTTTTTTCAGCAACAAATCATAGTTTGTAGATCAAGTTTTTTTATTAAATATATGTATTTGTCGTATAATCCGCAGCTTATGGTAGTCGGCGTAATGAATGAGAACAAACATAGCAGTAGTAGAACACACGGACGAGAGAGATAATTGGACACTGAAGTTTCTAGATAATAACCAAATCAGCGAAGACGAAGGAAGATCTGACGTAACTAATCATACCTAAACTGACCCATACAGGTAGGCGAGCGCAAATTGGAACATTGATCTCGTTGCCGCGCCCGTGCGAGGCCGCGTGTACCCATCATCGCATCATCAATCGATCAAGTGGTGCTGTGCGGGTGCCACAGGAGATCCCCGGTGGCGTCGGGCGGAGGCAGGCAGATGGATGGGTGAGCCACCCGCCGGAATCGACTCGACTTGGGGTGACCCGTGACATGGGCCCGCCTCCCGCGGCCGCGGGCCCCTTCTCGACTTCTCCTCCTCCTCCTTCCCGGCCTGTGCGGCCCCGGAAACCGACGCCCTCCCACGAGCGCGTCCGTGCACCCAGTCCTCTGCACCTTCGTGTCGTGGACCCCTGTGTGTCTAGTGCGTGGAACCATTTGAAGACCAGGTCCATGGAACCGGGCGCACGGATGGGTTTTCTCGAGCTGGTCCACGTGCTTCATGAGTAAATTACGAAGCCTTGCCACTGTGCTTAGCGTGCTCTGCGCGCCTGCGTGCCTCGGAGAAGCGGCGGCGGCGCGCCCGGGGACACCCTGCTACAGTGCTACTGACGTCTGGGCCCCTGCACGCGATCCGGCGGAGACGAGCGCACGTGGAACTGTTCCAGCGACTCATCGGGCCGCCGGTCGCAGGGACGCCGTCGACAGCAACGCCTCCGGAACAGCGCCATGAAGCACACACTACTGCGACGCCTGAACTCCGGCGTGCGTGCAGTGCAGCTGACGGAGGCGCATGAACGCGACGACCGTCACCGTGCCGTGGGCCCCGAGGGAATGAACCTGGGAGGGTCCACTCGTCGGCGGCCGGTGCGCTATACAGGCTCGCTGTCGGCGATTGAGAAGGGGAGACGCCTGACGCCACTTGGACTTGGACGCCGAAACATGGACCATGCAACAACCAACGCAGCGGGTGAGCGAGCGAGCTACTGGGCGCTTTGCCTGCCCGCCTACCTTTCGTCAGCAACGGCCTCTAGAAGATCGAGATGTTTCTGTTGTGCACACGTGTGGGCTCTGCTCTGTTGCTTGTTCCCGCACTCCTGCATCCTGCTGGTCCGAGGACGATGAGGAGACCGATGGAGTGATGTGTTCGTTTTTTTCTCACGGGCCAATGCATGACCTGGTGCTCTTTCTTAATTATTAGGGGAGTTATTATGACGTTGATGGCCAATTAACAAGATTGCAAATGTACTGTACGGTGATCGTGTACTGCGCTCCATTTATTCTATACTTTCGTCTCATTCATTCACTTGTCGGTACGCGTTCGAACAGCTTTGTAAGTTCCCGAGCCATTTTTCAGCACCTACTGTTTGTTTTTTCCACAAATGGTTGCGTTGCAATCCTTTCGAGTAATTTAGTAGTATGGTTGAAGTCCACTTAATATGTTCCCCTTTCAACCATGCGATTTGCAATGCTAACATGACGAGTAGCGTTCAATATGAGTGCTTTGCTCACAGGTACTAGTCCCGCTATCTTTTTCTTTTTTTAAAAAAAAAGGTTGGATTTTATTAAACATTTTTTTGAGGGGAACTACGGTAGGCAAGAAGAAGTCGGCTTGAACGATTGTATTAATATGCTAAGTTTGTGCATATAAGATTTTTGAACTAAGAGAAGCATGCCACTGGTAATATCACTAAGTTTTCTCCAAACAGCAACCATGTTGGTCACAGATTCGGCGTCGCCACCGACGTGAAGGGCACAAATAAAGAATTTGCTCTGGTTATGCATAGAGCAAAGGAGATCAATAAACCTCATATGGATTTATGGTTACAATCAACTTTGTAATTAATTAGCTTGATTTTTTTGTTTCCTTTTTCGTATCTTGAAGCTTTTTGTACGGGCACTGGGTATTAATATATAATCAGTAGGGCCAACCCCTCTGTTTCATAAAAGGACGTAAGACGCACACAGAGAGTTCGAGCATCAAGCCGATGAAAGAAGCACACACAAAGTTGCAGTCCCATTATCTACTCCATGTTTTCATTCACGAGACGAAACTCCAAGAACCCCAAACATTATTTTTCTTCCATTATAATTGGGCCAACGATTCACATAGTCCAACGGCCCAATATTCCTCCAGCCCAATACGCTCTATCCCGGCCCGTGCGTGCTGCGCAGCACGACAGCGGAAGCGGACAGCACAACGAGCGGGAGCGGCGACCGGCGAGCGACATCGTTCCAAACCCTAAACTGCGGCGAGCGGGCGGCGGGGACGGGTGCGGCAGCACCGCGACGGGCCGCAGCTCGCAGGCGCTTGCGCACGGCGTCCGGTGGACGAGCTGTGCGGGCGGACAGCCCCGCGGGGCACAGACCCACGGCGACGGCGGCGGCGGGCGTGCCAGCTTGGCGACATCGACTCCGTCCCTCGGCCCTCGCCCCTCTGGCCTTCTCCGGTTCTCCCTTCACCAGCACGGGCACACGGCCAATCGGCGAGACGACGATACTTTTGCTGACTGCAGGACTCCAGCAATTGTGGTGAGCAATTTGCTACTTGCCTTCCAATTTCAGTGTATTATTGATTGCAATTTGCGAATGTTTGTGAATTTGTGACAATGTGAACAATGAAGAGTACTTTGAAATCAACTTTGAGTGATTTTTCCCCACCCTTTGAAAATTTTGAATACCGAAGCTCCAATCCTGGGCCCGCCCCTCTGTTTCAATTTCGTAGCACAATTGATGTTTTTTTTTTTCGAACGAACCGGCACGAATTGGTAGCACAATTGATGTTGCCATCTAGTTAATTAAGTGTGTGTCCTTCATGTTGATCGTAGGGCTTTGCAAAGTTCACTTAATAAAGAAAATTTCCTTCAGCTATTAAGTATGCCAGTTGAAAACTTCGAAGGAGTTGGTAAGGTGGTTTTGAATAATGCTCCAAAGAATTCTTTAAGTCGACTGTCCCAAAATACAAAGACAGATAGCTAATTGTTGAGAGACTATTTTCCTCAGTGAATTATGTGAAGAAAAAATTGAGAAATAAAATGGGGGACCAATACTTGAACGATTGCTTGATCACATTTATTGAGTGTGAGTTCTTTGTCCAAGCTAAGTAGAGTGATATTACCAACCACTTCCAAACCATGAAGGAATGCAAAGCTAAATCTAGATTGTAATTTTCTTTAATTATTTTGTAATTCCCTTTATTTCATGAATATCTTAGATTGAACAACTCGTCTTGCTTGGTCAGATTTGTTCCTAAGAACTAATTTGTTTAGAGAGAATTTTAATTGATGTGAGCAATTTGAATCTAAATCTTCTGTACTGTTGGTGGCAGATTTCTTTATCCGCTGTCTCCGAAGCACTGAAAAGGTTCGAGTGATGCCTTAGGAAGCTCGCTCTGTGCATCACTGGCGAAAGGGGTTGATTCAGAGATGCGTTTCTCTAAAGAAGATCTGGTTGGGTCAGTGTTTATGGCTTTTGGCATTACTTTGTTTGTGGGTTTCTTCTATGCTGCCATTCTGTCCAAGCTGCTTCCACCATATGAAAATCGCCTTCTAGCTGCCATCCAAAATGATTGGTAAGGAATGCCAAGGCAGTGCCTGATGATTGCTTACTTCTGTTTATTTTGCAACTGACGTCTGAGCATGGAGAATCCACTTATTTGCTAACTATTTAATAGTACCAAGTGAGATAGGTGCATTGAATTAGCTAATATTGTTATTGCTATGTTTATGGATGTTCTTGTTATTTGTTTTTATTTGAATTAGTTTCTTGTAACCGCATAGTGTTGTTTACTGCATAATTTGCAGGTATTACTGCCTACTTGTGCCATTGACACTTCCTGTCATAATCGTGGCTGTCTATCTGCATTGGCTTAGCATGAAGATGTTCAAACATGCATGAATCAAGATTTCCATGGATTTTATGGAACAAGTATGCAGCTTTGTACCAGTTTCAGAAACTCTGGATCACTGATGACGATCAAGGTAGTTTAGGTGAAAGTGCTTACATAGTCCCTAATTTGTGTTTGTCATCTCCAATGTAGCTTGATTATGCTTCAATTAGAAACATTTCATCAATTCCTTTCATACCAACAGTTGCCGCCAAGTGCTAACAGTATATATATAATGTGAAATGTATGGATTGTCATCTTATAATATTTGAGGAGGAGCTCGGTACTTATTTTCAATCAGTTGATGATAAGCAGTGGCTTTACAATAAGAACTTCAGAATTCACGTTTATCATTTAGTTTGTTCTGCCACAGTGTGGAGGTTGTGGAAACTAAGATGTGGGTTCTGTTTCAGATTTGAAGATGCTCTGGTGAATTGGTGCACTGGTGCTGATGCTAAACACTGGATGTTTTATGTTCCAAAAAATACCAAGCTGGTTCTGCTCCCTGGAGCCTGGATGACGAAGAAGGTAGAACGTGCTGCTGAATACCTGAACAAATACGGTGTCCTGCTTGAGTGTTTTCTGCTTTTAGTCAATGGGGGTGAATGTAATATTTTACATGATTGAAACATCTTTTGCCTGCTGTAGGTTAGGTTTCACATTCGACATATCTCCATCCCATGCTTGTTGTAAGAGTGTAAGCAAATTGGTCAGTCACGTTGTGGGATTTGTATTGGAAAAAAAAAAGCTGCAGACAACATGAACAGAGTCCTCCATGGCGCATGACCCCCAAAAAAAAAGGGCTAGCATATACTCCCTCCGTGATTCGTTCAAACTTGGATGGAGGTTGTAGTTCATCTATATTTTTTGTTTGAAAACCTAGTTGTAGTTCATCTATGATCACCGATAGATCAGGGGACAGGCAGGGGTAACCTTGGCATGCCTATATTTATCCAGGGAGATCCGTTGCATGGGATCAGATTGGAAGGTCGTTACAGTTTTGATCCCGTCAAAGCTGCTACCCGGACTCCGCGACAGGTGGGTCGGTAGCCCGGACTCGTAGAACCGCAGGCCATCCAACACCATTGCCTTGCCTGCGAAAGAAAACAGAGGAGATCGGCGCGCGCACGTCCTTCCTTCAGACCTCCGCTGAGGGCCAAGAGGTGGAGACACGGCCATGGAGTTGCAGACCTGATTGCCAAGTACGTGAGCAGTAGCAGCTGTGATTGGTGGTTGTGTTGATCAGAGGAGAGGAGAGATCAACATGGCGTACCTCCGGAACAAGTCGATGGAGTTCCTCAAGAGGTTCGAGATGCCGGCGAAGAACCCGTCGGAGGACGCGCAGCGCCGGTGGCGGGAGGCCGTCGGCACGCTCGTCAAGAACCGCCGCCGCCGCTTCCGCATGGTCCCTGACCTCGACAAGCGCTCGCAGGTCGAGACGCAGCGACGCAAGATACAGGTCCGTCCCTCAAAACCCATCTCATCTGCATTTGTTTTGGTTTCTAACAGCTAGCTGATCGAGCTACTTAACGGAGTTGTTCATATCCTCACCCACGCCTTGATTGTTCATTGATAAAATTAGTAATTTAGATACGCAATGCATCCTATCGCCAAGCCACTTGCCCAGTGCTGATCTCGAGATCCACCTCCTGCCAGTGAGCGTTGGATTAAGAACAAAGTAATCTGAGTGAACATCACATGTCTTAGTGCACGCGAAACAAAAACAAAAGTGTGCTGCCAAAATATAGTTCATACAAAATCTGGGTGCATTCTTGATCCACAATGGAAAAGATATACCGGTATTCTCCAAAAAAAAGGCAATGGACAGGAGATAGCTCTTCTGGCTGGTAGGTAGGTCAATGGCCCAAGGGCTAATGCTCTAGTATTTCTTTTGCCAGTAAATTGCACAAGTTAAAGTACACTGGAAACATTGTACATATCAATGTACGTATAAGATTCCATTGATACTAAATCCACATAAGACCAGGAACAATACCTGTTTTTTTGAATCGACTTCTGTTATGGTCAACCTAAAAAGTCCAATTCACAAGCAGGAAGAGTAAATATCGTTTCCTTCAAGTGCTCCATAATTTCAATTAGTTATTGCACAATGTGTATAGCAGTTGCCTTTTTTTGTATAACCTACAAGACAGAGTTAAGCTAACTTAATTCAGTCATCAGGTTTTGAAGACTAACTAATAGGACCGTCTTGCTCTATTTATATGCACTTCATGGTTAGAATGCATGGACAGATTTATATGATTTTTTTTATTCTGGTGAGAGTATTTAACAACAAACTATTGTTGTCAAAGCATCTTTTTGTAATTATCATTAATCAGACAAAAGGTGAAGTTTCGTGTAATGTTTATCTTTTCAGCCCAGTTTATCAGCCAAACTGTGCACTAGAACGATCATGTCCAGTAGAAGTTTGGTTCCATGCTCCTATTGAATGAAATTTTACTGATCACATTAAAAGCTGCATTTGACAGAAGAACGAACCTTTTGTTGACATTTACATTAAAAGCTGGAAATAACTAATACGGTTTAAGCTATTGTTGTGCCTTTTGTCCACACCCAGCCGGAAGCACTGAAAAGAAAATGTTTCTTTGTGATTCACAGGAGAAGCTTCGTGTTGCCCTCTACGTGCAGAAGGCTGCACTGCAGTTCATCGATGGTACACTAGCAAGCACATCCTCTCTTTTAATTGAGCACTGCATTTGTTGCTTCCTCTGATATTCGAAGTCTCCTATCTAACAATGTCGATGCTGGAATCCTGTGTAGCCGCTCGCAAGGCGGAGCACCCGGTGCCGGAACTCGCACGGAACTGCGGCTTCTCCATCAGCGCGGAGGATCTGGCGACGGTGGTGCGCAACCACGACACCAAGAGCCTGAGGCACCACAAGGGCGTGGACGGCATCGCCCGGAAGATCAACGTCTCCCTCGCCGACGGCATCAAGTCCGACGACGCGGGCGTCCGTGCCGAGGTCTACGGCGCGAACCAGTACACCGAGAAGCCCCCGAGGACGTTCTGGATGTTCCTGTGGGACGCGAGCCAGGACATGACCCTCCTGCTCCTCGCCTTCTGCGCGCTCATCTCCGTCGTCATCGGCCTTGCCACCGAGGGGTGGCCCGGCGGCATGTACGACGGCCTCGGCATCGTGCTCACCATCTTCCTCGTGGTCATGATCACCGCCGCCAGCGACTACAAGCAGTCCCTGCAGTTCCGGGACCTAGACAGGGAGAAGAAGAAGATCGACATGCACGTCACCCGTGACGGCTACCGGCAGAAGGTGTCCATCTACGACATTGTCGTCGGCGACATCGTCCACCTCTCCATCGGCGACCAGGTGCCGGCCGACGGCCTGTTCATCGACGGCTACTCGTTCGTCGTCGACGAGTCGAGCCTCTCCTGGCGAGAGCGAGCCGGTGCACCTGTCGACCACCAACCCGTTCCTGCTCGGCGGGACGAAAGTGCAGGACGGCTCTGCAAGGATGCTTGTGACGGCGGTCGGGATGCGGACGGAGTGGGGGAAACCTGATGGAGACGCTGAGCCAGGGCGGCGAGGACGAGACGCCGCTGCAGGTCAAGCTCAACGGCGTCGCCACCATCATCGGCAAGATCGGGCTGGCGTTCGCCGTGCTCACCTTCACCGTGCTCATGGCGCGGTTCCTGGTGAACAAGGCGCACGCCCCCGGAGGGCTCCTGCGGTGGGGAGGAGAGGACGCGCTCTCGGTGCTCAACTTCTTCGCCGTGGCGGTGACCATCATTGTCGTCGCCGTCCCCGAGGGCCTGCCGCTCGCCGTCACGCTCAGCCTGGCGTTCGCCATGAAGAAGCTGATGGAGGAGCGCGCCCTCGTGAGGCACCTGTCGGCGTGCGAGACGATGGGGTCGGCCAGCTGCATCTGCACCGACAAGACCGGCACGCTGACCACCAACCACATGGTCGTCGAGAAGGTCTGGGCGTCCGGTGCGGCGCAGACGGTGAGCACCGCCAAGGGCTTCGACGACCTCAAGTCGACGGTGTCGGAGAACTTCACCAAGGTGCTTCTGGAGGGCGTCTTCCACTGCTCCGGCTCGGAGGTCGTCACGGACAAGGATGGCAAGACCACCGTCATGGGCACGCCCACCGAGACGGCCATCCTCGAGTTCGGCCTCGAGATGGAGAAGCACACCAAGATAGACCACGCCTTCGCCAAGAAGCTCAAGGTGGAGCCCTTCAACTCGGTGAAGAAGACCATGGCCGTGGTCATCGCGTCCCCGCACGCCGCCGGGTACCCCCGCGCCATCCTCAAGGGCGCGTCCGAGGTCGTCCTGAGAAGGTGCAGCAGCATCATCGACGGCACCGGCAGCGTCGAGAAGCTCACGGACGCCAGGGCCAAGCGCGTGGCCAGCGCCATCGACGCCTTCGCGTGCGAGGCGCTGCGCACGCTCTGCCTGGCATACCAGGACGTCAGCAGCGGCACCGACATCCCCAACGACGGCTACACGCTCATCGCGGTGTTCGGCATCAAGGACCCACTCCGTCCGGGCGTCAGGGAGGCCGTGGAGACGTGCCACGCCGCGGGTATCAATGTCCGCATGGTCACCGGCGACAACATCAATACGGCCAAGGCGATCGCGAGGGAGTGCGGCATACTGACTGACGACGGGATTGCGATCGAGGGGCCTGAGTTCAGGGTGAAGACTCCCAACGAGATGAGGGAGATCATACCCAAAATCCAGGCACGCACGTACTAGCTATTTATAATAAAGCTCTTCTTCTCTGAACAATTTGTTGCATAGAGAAAACCTGACGCAACGACTGGTGTCTGTGTCTGTCTGCAGGTGATGGCTCGGTCGTTGCCGTTGGACAAGCACACGCTGGTGACCAACCTGAGGGGCATGTTCGGAGAGGTGGTGGCAGTGACCGGAGACGGCACAAACGACGCGCCTGCGCTGCACGAGGCTGACATCGGCCTCGCCATGGGCATTGCTGGAACAGAGGTTTGTAATATGTTTGTTCCTGATCCTAAGCACTAGTGACTCACTCAATAATGTTTCAAAGTACTTCACGGTTTGCAACTTCTGGTCAGGTTGCCAAGGAGAACGCCGACGTGATCATCATGGACGACAACTTCTCGACCATCATCAACGTCGCCAAATGGGGTCGTTCTGTCTACATCAACATCCAGAAGTTCGTGCAGTTCCAGCTCACGGTGAATGTTGTCGCTCTAATGGTGAACTTTGTCTCTGCATCTTTCACAGGTGAGCAGAACTACACGTTCATCTATTCCTCATTCTTGTCACACCGTCGAACTTTTTAAGTGACTTCTTGTGATATATACGAGTACTACATTCAGGAAGTGCGCCACTGACCATTGTGCAACTGCTGTGGGTGAACCTGATCATGGACACCCTCGGCGCTCTGGCACTGGCGACGGAGCCCCCCAATGACGCGATGATGAAGAGGCCACCGGTGGGCCGAGGCGACAACTTCATCACTAAGGTGATGTGGAGGAACATCATCGGCCAGAGCATCTACCAGCTAATTGTGCTCGGCGTGCTCATTTTCAAGGGGAAGAGCTTCCTGCAGCTGAACGGCAACCAATCTGACACCCAGCTCAACACCTTCGTTTTCAATACCTTTGTGTTCTGCCAGGTACAGAGTCTTAGTCGCGGCCTTATTAAGTCTCAATTTTCAGTGCTTTCATTCACACACACTCTGTTCTTTGGGTACCCCAGGTTTTCAATGAAGTGAACAGCAGGGAGATGGAGAAGATCAATGTGTTCAGCGGCATCTTCAGCAGCTGGATCTTCTCAGCGGTAGCCGGGGCCACTGCGGCGTTCCAGGTGATCATAGTGGAGCTCCTAGGGACGTTTGCCAGCACGGTTCATCTGAGCGGGAGGCTCTGGCTCATTAGCATCCTGATCGGGTCAGTCAGCCTGGTGATTGGTGCCATCCTGAAGCTCATCCCTGTCGATTCCAGCAGTGATTCGTATGATCACCACGATGGCTACCAGCCCATCCCCACCGGCCCTAACGCCGTGTGATTTTGAAGATGTTTCATCATTCTTTTTCTTTTTAGAAACAAGAGAATTAAGTAGTTTGATAATTTTAGATAGGAGCGTTTTTAGCAATTTTGATCTTCAGTCTGTCGACCATGTTGTCTTTTCAGGCAAACGAAATGTGTTTGAATGTCGGTGATAGAATCCATGTTTTTAGCTAATAATGGCAGCATCTATGTGAATTTTTACATGTCGGCATTCTTCACTATATGGCTATGTTGTCATTGTAGCAACAATGTTTTTACGTGCCAATGATAGGAAAAAATACGGACAATGTTTTGTATTTCATTAAGAGAAAAGAAATAGTATTCTTGCAATTAAATTGACTCAAGTTGACCACACCATATTAAAATATTAGTGTCACGTGGGACCATATGCCATACAACTTAAGAGTATTTTGGAAATGTTTATGACTTCGTACGTCTTGACCGCCGTCGGCCAAAATTCGCTTATGCCTTTATTTGGCTTTGCAAGGAACCCCCAAACCAAACAGCCCCATTGAGCATCTACAAAGGCGGATCGTCGCAGACATGGTTAGCTTAGCAACCATGGCCGTTCTCACGGTGTGGTCGGCAGCCCTTTCATTCTCCTGGTTCGGATATTTTGGTTGCACAACACCTGTGACGAGCAGAGAGCAGATCCACCTGTAACACTTGTGGCACGTCAAGCACAGAAAGGCACACGCTGTCATCATTCGACGGAAACAGAGAAATCGCCGATGGCACCGCTTGCAGTGATGAACACCGCTTGCAGTGATGAACAGACGGATGCTCCTGATGCCTCCTTTTCCCATCGCCCCCAGGCTCCCAGCTCAGTGCGTCGTTTGCCCATTTCCATTTATCTTGCAGTGCCTCTCTCTCATTCCTCCGTATTATTTGGGTATTGACTGCTGCTAGCTAGGATAGAAGTGAGGCACAGCCGGGGAATGTGTGCCATTTTATAAGATTATAGAAGCCAATAGTTACATGCCAGTTGGTGGGTGCAGTATATAGTGCATTTGCTCCATGAGGCAGGGTTGGTTTGTGCTGTACATTTTGTCGATCTCAGTTAACATTGCGAACTTGAGAGCCCCAGAATGCAACCACTCTTTTATTTATTTTTTAATCTGACACATGCATTCTACGAAACTCCACCTCTCAAACCTCACATGATAAGGGGAGTGTACACAATCAAAAGTGCGTAGAACATACATTTTTCAGGTCGAGTTAAAAGGGCCAATTTGGAAAGCAAAGACCGCCAAAATGATGTTTCTTTGCTTAGCTGCTCCTTCACTCGTGCGGCCCGCTTTCTTGCTTGCGCTGCTTTCCTCGACTTTTTTGCTTTAGTTTCGTCGAGTCTTCAGGCTGCTTCTGCTCCAGCAGCTTCGGCCTCATGATATCTAGTCGCCCCATCCGATTCCTTCCGAAAGCCTTGGGCACGCTACGATATCACTCAAGCCGAGGCGAAGGCAAGGCGATCGTGACTAGTGAGACTGTAAAACGGTTGAAGAGCAATGGCATATGCACAAGCGCTAGCCTGAAAATGTCCCCAGTGAGGACCGTGCTGTTGCGGTCCAGCCACACTCCAAGTTCCGCCGCCAGCGAAGTTGTATGGTATCCCCCTTCATGTTGGTTCCGCTCAAATTGCAGCAATCGCGGGGCTTTGGTTCCTGGTGCCTCCTAATCCCAACCTACTGCATCGTATGTAGGATCAGAGTTATGGAGGTCATTGCTCTTGCTCTCTCGTACTTTTTTTTTGGGGCTTCAGGCAAGTGATCGAGTGGCTCTTAAGTATTCTTTTGGTTTGGGTGATATAGCGACATACAGATAGGAGGCAAATAAAGGGAAATGTGTCTTTCATATACTACCTCCGTATCGAAATATTTGTCGCCGTTGACTTTTTTCACAAACTTTGACCATTCGTCTTATTCAAAAAATTATTGTAAATATACGTAAAGATAAGTTAAACTTAAAATTCATTTGATGATAAAGTAGGTCATAAATAAAATAAATGATATTTGTATAATTTTTTGAATAAGATGAATGGTCAAACGTTACGAAAAAAGTTAATGGCGACAAATATTTCGATACGGAGGGAGTATATAAGAAGGAGCGCCATAGTCGGTGGGCGTGTTATTATTATAGCATTTGCTCTCCACCGACCTCATCGTTTGGTGATCGTATCTCACGGTATTCGACGGTTATAATATACCATCAACTATTTGACAATATCTCACTAATTATTCATGACTTCAAAGACAGCTAAGGTACCAGTAGGTTGACAATCAACTATTGACAATTAGTGAGAGCTAGGAGCAAATGAATATATGTGCTCATCAGGGGCTTAATTAGTGAACCTCAACAATCAACTATTGACAATATATCATATCTTACAATGCAAGTTACTACTCCCTTCTGTCCTAAATTATAGGTCTTTGTGTACAAAGGAGTCGGATATTCGTGTTCCCAGCTGATGGTATTTGTATGTGCTGTGGTTATGGAAAAAAGAACGCAGAAGATGTATTCGTGTTCCGTGATAAACAAGCGCGAAACGTTCTACTGTGACTACTTTGACATCAAAAGGCGACTGCCTCGCTCTTGTTTTATTTTGGATAGGACACACTTGGTATTGTTGTACTACGAGAGAGTCACTGCATCATGCCTCCTCCCGCGCGGGTTGGTGAACTTGCATCACCCACCTTCGTAGCGTAGCGTAGTGTATGCACAGGCCTGAGGGTGCTCCCACGCGACCCGCGCCCGCGCCCGGCGCCGGCGACGCCGCCGCCGCCGCACCTACTCCGCCGCCCCCAGGACGCACCCAGAACATCCGCCACCTTCTGGCCACCCATCTCCACTGCAGCAACACCCAGCTCAAGCCCGGCCCCAACTAGCGCAGCACCATGGGGGGAAACTCCACCCCCTCCGCCGCCCAGATCTGGATCCAGTGAACCGAATCGACGGGTTTCGGTGGTGCCTGACACGCCGGAGTCGCAGCAAGGTACGAACACTCCACCACCACGCTCCTTTGCAGATGTCGTCAAAGGCACAGCTCAACCAGCCTCCAATTCCATGCCGCCCAAGAAATCCGCCACCAGGCTCAGATCTGCCATTAGCATCCCCATCAACAGCAATTACTACCACACCTCTCGCATGTCAACTCGCTGGATTGAAGCTCCACGCGCAAGTGAAGCTGCCACCCCCGGGGGGCCACCCGTGCGGCACCACCCTGCCTCCTCTGGCGTGGCCGCTCGCGGCACCTTCAATTCGGCTGCAACTGCTGCTGCGGAGGGGTGGTCGCCGGTCAGGGTACCGTACTGGTGGAGGAAAGGAAGAAATTCAAGCCGCAATGACAACCCACATTCACGCCGACACCAGCCATCTCAGCAAGGACGTCCACCTTCCCCTGCTCTGCGCGCATTCCGCGAGCGAACTCAGGGCCGCTGCTTCAACTGTCTTGCCCGTGGCCACCGCGCTGCTTCCTGCCGCAACAAGGTCCGCTGCTTCTCCTGCAACCGCTCTGGTCATCGCGCTCGCGGCTGCACGTGGGGACCACCTCGCCACGCTCAACGCCACGGCCCGTCTCCGCCCGAGCCGTCGCCGCGGCACACCGGCCATCCAGTGCCGGCGCCGCCCAAGACAGGTCCGCGGCGCGTGCCTCGCCAGGGGTCACCTCCGCCCATGGCGACGCCACTCGAGCGGAGGGAGCGCGGGCGATATCAGGTTCTCCCCGCGCCGACCCCGCGCCGGCTGCCACCTTGGCGCCCCGGCGCGGTTGACAGGGAGACGGTGCCGCGACACGCCGTGGAGCGCGCTGCTCGCCGGCAGCTGCCGCCTCATTCTGGCCTCAACTGCGACGGCCGGAACGGGGAGCACGACGCTGAACAAAGGCATCGGGACAAGGAGGAGCGTGTGCGACTTCAGAGGGGCTACAACAACGACCACCACAGACGGTGTAGCGTTTGGATGCGCAAAGAGGACGACGAAGAAGATCGCGACGAGCACGGGCGCGGCCACCATGCCAGGCGCAACAACGGCTTGCACAAGCGCAGCGGCTGTGACGTCTACCGTGAGCGGGAACGTTCCCCCCCACACACGAACTGGGACGGTGGGGCCAAGCATGGCGGCAGGCACCATGTGGAGGCATCACACAAGGAAAACATCACGCTACCAGGCCAATTGCCAAAGCTTTGTGACCTGCGCTCCAGAGAGGTGATAGAACTGCAATCTCTTTTGCTTACCAGGCCTCTGCAATCCAAGAAGCAGCCAGGAACTTGCTCAACGGCAACAAGATACCCAGACTACCAGACACACGAGCACTCAACAACCTCTTCATTGATTATGCCACAAAGGCGACGGTGCTGGCGGACAAGCTACATATCCGTGACGTCCAGGACACAGGGTCTGAAGCCTGGTCCGACACTGCGATGAACAGCGTCCCGGCCTGGACTGACAGACCGACCACGGTCCCTATCTCTGGAGCTTTCAAGCGTATCCTCGACAACCTTCCTCCCGCGCCAACACCGGTGGCGGAAGTGGAGGCAGCCCTGCACCAGCTCCACCTCTGCAACACACTCGACATCTCCACGCAACAGCGGCCCCCGTCGCCGCTGCATGCTACGCCGGGGGAGCTAGACAACAGCTTCATCGGCATGTACCACGCTGCCTGCAACAACCTGGAGCTGCCGGCCGACTCCACCCCGTCACGTGGCCGCACCGTCACGCCAGGGAACAACAATAGCGAGGACACCGTCGACCCGATGCCAGGAAACCTTCACGTGCAGGACGGCTCACCGGAGAAGAACGGGACTGCATGGGGGAACGAGGAGCGGCGACAGCGGGACAACACAATGCCCGGTGGTGCGTCACTGGTCACCTCCCTCTTCATCAACCCGGCACCGGCCTTGCTGCAGAACACCACTGAAGCCGTTTCGGTGGAGCCAAGCCAGAACAACAACGCCCCGCCGTTGGCATCTACACCACCTAAACGGCAACGTCGCCGCCGCGTCTTTGACATGTCCACTCCACAGTACGCCGAAGCGTCAGACTCTCTACGACGCGACCAATGCCGGCAATGCAACGAGCACAACGAAACCTCTGCCGCAAGCTTGGTCTACTAGATGATGAACTTTCGCCCATCGAGGCGGCCTTGCAGGAATTTTTGGCCATGTTCCAGGGACCCCTTCCACAACACATTGTCGCAGCACTGACAGCTGCTTTCAACCTCGACGACGACGACACTGACAAACTTGATGAGGCGCTAGCTGCTGTGGCCTGGTGACGCCATTGGTGATCTGCAGGAGGAAGCAGACAACATGCAAGCGCAAGCGCTGGCGGCGCAAGTCTGACTGTCGGCGACCGGTGAGCCCACACCAAATAACAAATGACAACGCTCAACCTTGAAATTCTATGTTGGAACGTTCGAGGCCTAAACAGGCAAGCACGACGAGATACAGTGCGTGAGACAATTGCAACTACAACCTGCCATTTAGCATGTCTCCAGGAAACGAAGCTCCAGAACGTAGACATTTCCACTGCGGCCTATCTGGGGGGACAACGCCTACAGAAGCACGCCTACAAGTCGGCGGGGGGCCTCAGTGCCACGCGCGGTGGCATCTTAATGCTATGGAATGACGATTACATGAACATCTCTGACATCACCACAGGAGAATACCACATCTCGGCGACAGTCTCCCTAAAAGAATCACCAAGTACCTTCAAAATCACGGTCGTGTATGGGCCAACACGGACAACAAGGAAGTTGGCCTTCTTACAAGAGTTGAAGCAGCTGAAGCCGCAACAGGGCGTTCAATGGCTTGTCCTGGGTGACTTCAACCTCATCTACAAAGCCAGCGACAAAAACAACAACCGCCTTAACCCAAGTCTCATGAACCAATTTAGACAGGCTATTGACGAGTGCGACCTCAAGGAAATTCACCTCCAGAACCGAAAGTTCACTTGGAGCAGCGGAAGGCAGTGCCCAACGCTTGTCAAGCTTGACAGAGTTTTCTGTAATGAGGAATGGGACGACGCATTTGGTGGTCATATATTACACGCTCTTTCCACATCACAGTCCGATCACTGCCCGTTACTCCTGTCCAATCAAACCGGACCTAGGCGACCAAACTCTTTTAAGTTTGAGAATTTTTGGGTCAAGCTACCAAGGTTCAAGGAAGTCGTTTCAGGGGCATGGAACAAGCCATCAATGCACTACGAGCCATTCCACAGACTCTACTACAAGCTTAAAGACACGGCAGAAGCTCTGAAGGAGTGGAGCAGCAGACTGATACCTGATGCCAGACTACAACTACATATGGCGTTGGAAGTGATCCTTAGGTTTGACGTGGCTCAGGAATCCAGGGCGCTCACACCGGCTGAGGAGCAGCTGCGCCGGAGGCTCAAAGTGCGAGTGCAGGGTCTTGCGGTCATCGAGCGTGCCCGTCGCAATCAAGCAGCACGACTACGAGAACTCAAGTTTGGTGATGCAAACACACGATTTTTTCACCGTAGAGTCAATGCAAGAAGAAGGAAAAACTTCATTCAACGCCTTAGAAAGAATGACTCAGGCTGGGTCACTACACACGAAGAAAAGGCAGAGGAAGTACAGACACACTTCCTAGAAGCCATGCAAAGACCACCCCCGAGACATGCAGATTTCAACTGGGATCTTCTAAACATACAACAACATGATCTCTCTGCTTTAGATGACCCATTTACTGAACAAGAAATTAAAAGTGCAATTGACCAAATGCCATGTGACAAAGCGCCAGGGCCCGACGGATTCACGGGAACATTTCTAAAAACATGCTAGGATATTATTAAACATGACATCATTGTTGCGGCCAACGCGTTTCACTCGCTAAGGACATCCAACCTACAACTCATCAACTCAGCCAATATTATCCTAATCCCTAAAAAAGAAGGAGCCGACTCAGTTGGGGACTTTAGGCCCATCAGCCTCATCCACTCCTTCGTCAAGATCATCACGAAAGCTCTGGCACTGCGACTTCAGCGGTTCATGCACTCCATAGTGTCACCTTGCCAAAGCGCCTTCATCAAAACAAGAAGCATACACGATAACTTCATGGCAGTACGCAATGCGGTGCGGCGGTATCACAGTAACAGAACCCCGACCCTCTTCTTAAAGCTCGACATCGCTAAAGCATTTGATTCGGTTCGATGGGAATACCTCCTCAGCTTACTCCAACACTTAGGCTTCCCCCAGAGATGGAGGAGCTGGATTGCGGCGCTGCTTTCCTCCTCAACCTCACGTGTCTTCCTAAATGGCATCCCAAACCCGCCGATTCATCACGGAAGAGGACTCCGTCAGGGCGACCCACTATCACCACTACTATTCGTCATTGCAATTGACCCCCTACAAAGAATCCTGGAACTGGTGACCGAGATGGGGGCGCTTAGCAAACTAAGAGGACGGCGCCCGGCTTTACGCATTTCGATGTATGCTGATGATGCAGCACTTTTCATTGCCCCTAAGAAGGAAGAGATTACAACACTGGCCAACATACTGACCTTGTTCGGAGAAGTTACTGGGCTAAAAACAAATTTTCAAAAATCAACGGTCGTGCCAATTTGCTGCCAGGGGCTAGATCTTCAGGATGTACTTAGCGGATTTGGAGCAAAAAGAACACAATTCCCAATCAAATACCTGGGTTTGCCGCTCACAACTACTAGACTGAAGAATGCCGACTTCCAACCATTGGTGGACAAAATGGTGGGCAAACTCAGTGGTTGGAATGGAAGAAATATGTCCATCGCAGGAAGGCTCACCCTGGTAAAATCTGTACTAACGTCCCAAGTCATCCATCTCTTATCAGTCCTCCGGGCGCCAAAGGAGATACTGAAGCTCATCGATGCCAAGCGAAAGCAATTCCTCTGGGCCGGCAATGAGACACTCACAGGGGGCAAATGCAAAGTAAATTGGACCAGAGCAGCGAGGCACAAGAAGGGAGGTGGGCTAGGCATCCTACACCTAGGGAGGTTCTCACGAGCATTGAGAATACGGTGGTTATGGAAGGAGTGCAAAAAACAAGATGCGACATGGTTTACTGACGAGACCACTTGCACAACCAAAGACAAGCAGCTCTTTGCTGCGGCTACGACCATCACAGTGGGCAATGGACAACAAATTTCCTTTTGGGACAGTGCATGGCTGCAGGGACGGCGGCCAAGAGACATCGCGCCGAAAGTCCATAGCGTCTCTAAAAGAAAAAACAGAAGCCTCCAGGACGCGCTGCTGAACAACAACTGGATCAGGGATCTAAACTTACAACACGCGAGCTTCTCATCAAATCATTTCAGCGAGTACTGCACCCTTTGGCAATTGGTCTCACAAACACAACTGCAGCCAAATAACCTGGACAGCATCACTTGGAAGCTAACAGCAGACGGCCAGTTCACAACAAAGTCAGCTTATCAGGCACAGTTTCTAGGATCCACAACTACAAACTTTGAGGCGCTCATTTGGAAGGTCTGGGCACCTCCTAAATGCAAAGTATTTAGCTGGTTGGCCATTCAAAATAGAGTATGGACAGCAGATCGTCTCACCAAAAGGGGATGGCCACACTGCAATACGTGCGTGTTGTGCCGAGCGACACAAGAGACTGGCATCCACCTATTTGCCGAATGCCGCTACGCAAGGCGCATTTGGGACGCTATCGGCTCATGGACAAAGACGGCAGGCTTGCAGCCTGCACGATGGGGACAATTTGAATCAGTACAAGAGTGGTGGACTCAACTTGCACGGCAGCCGTCAAGCGACAGCAAAGGACTTCGGAGCCTCATCATTCTAATCATTTGGGAGATTTGGCTAGAGCGAAATGCGAGAATTTTTGAGCGCAAGGAATCTTCGTGCCCATCGGTGATCTCCAACATCAAGGGCCAAGCGAAGTTTTGGATGGCAGCAGGAGCATCTCACATCGCTCGCTTGTTTGAGTAGCGTGTTTCCTCCTCTCCAAGTGCCGTATTTTTGTAGGCACTTTACCGGAGTTTGTACAGTTACTGTAATTTGTTTCATGCCTGTCCGGGCTTTCTTCTCTTTAATATAGCGGGCAGCTCTCCTGCCGGTTCGTTTCAAAAAAAAAGAGAGTTGGACCAGCAGGCACCCGGCTACGGGTCCAGGGCTCCTGGCATCGCCAAGCTCATGGGCTCATGGCCTCGTGGACTCCTGGTTGGTCACCACAGCGCACAACACAAGAGGAAAGTATCCGAAGCACAATGGAAACCAGAGGATATGTGGTTCCTGAAGCCTTCTGTTCCCAACGCACAGCTATCTAACACTAAATTGGCCATCAGAAGAAAAGAAGCTGCCGACTACATTCAGCGTCTGGATGGTACATGGAGCATCACACAGAGGCAAGCATGCTCGGTATACAGGAGCTACACTTATAGTCCCACATTTGACCGTATCATGTAGTACAGAAATCATTTACGCGCCTTGACGTTCGTATTCATGCCTAGGAACTGATCAGAGTAGGTGAATGGATAAATTCATTACTGTTTGATATATTGCTCGTTCAATACAGTATCAGAGAAACCATGAGCTGATCACACGGACGCTCAGGTTATGTAAATCATCGGACTCCAATCCTTACATTCTGGTCTCTCATGATAATGTCAAACCATTCTTTTATTTATTTTTAATCACCATCTTTTATTTTTTTAACCACCATCTTTATAATGCGAACTGAGAGCCCCAGAAGGCCAGAACGCAAACCATTATTTTATTTATTTTTAATCTGACACATGCATTCTACAAAACTCAACCTCACATGTACACAATCAAAAGTGCATACAACATACAATTTTCAGGTTGAGTTAAAAGGGCCAATTTGGAAAGGAAAGACTGCCAAAATGACGTTTTTTTGCTTAGCTACTCCTCCATCGTAACATCTTTATTTTTTTTAAAAAAAACGAAAAAGCAGGAGGCCTGCCTATTGTACTGTATTAATTAAGAAGAAGAGCTCAGATAGACACCAAGGTTAAAAAATATTTACAGAATTACAGAGAATGACAAAAGACCTTCACCATAAGAGTATGTCCACATGATCCTATATGCAAATTGTGTAATCGTCACCTGGGACGATAACTCATTTTTTTAATAATGAATAAATATTCGGCTTTGACCTTTAAAGAAGGCTACAACACTTTACAAAGGAAGCGACCACAATAAGCAGACACATGTCTAACAGGGAAGCTAGTTATGCTTGTCTATTTTTCAGCCACAGCGAGCTTGTTCTGGCTTATTCTATCTTGTTCTTCCTTACAAAACACTATTGAAACAACCAAATCAGCCAAACAGCCAGCGAACTTATCTACCAGCCATAGCCAAGATATCATACGACTACTGACAAAAAAAAAAACTCTAGACATCTCATGTAGTCTTCTTACAGCATTCCAGCTTGTTACGTGATGTCGACTCAAAAAAGAACCAGGTTTACCACATGTTGGATGAGCGGGAAACCAGAAGGTTGTACATCCGGTCGCGAGAAAGCAGGATCTGCCCTCAGCGCGGTCAAAACGGCGCCGTCGCCGCTCCGGCACACCGGCTGGCTGAGGAGAGAGTATCCAGACGCCACATGCGTAGCAACCGATGTTTAAGGCACAAAAATGACACACGGCAACAGATGTACAAAATGCTAAACTCTGTATGTTCTCTCACAAAAAATTACGTACACCGTTACCACAGCAGCCCTCAGCAGCACTATAGCGGCGCATCCCATCCTCCTTGGGAGAAAACAATGCTGACCAAACAAGTTTAACTTCCAGCTTATAGGGACCAACAACATTCGTCGAGGACGAACCACCACCGATTCTAGGAAATGTTGTGAACTCAAAATGACGACCTTGGTGAGGAGCTGTCTTTAATGATACCTCACGGTCAATTGGCACAGCAAAAACATGGCGTGACAGCTTAGCCCAGTCTCAGTGGGAGTTTCATCAGCATTAAATAGGCTGTCATGTCAGCATTTTTGATGATGTGGCAGTGTATTAATGAAGAGATACGTGAAATGAGTTTCATCCTCATGAAACTCTCTCTACACGGTACTCTAGACAGCTTGTGTCTTGCATGTTGTCTTGGGAACAACACGAGATGAAACTTTGCATTGAGAGAGGGTGTTTCATCATAGTTTCAAACTTCTCTTAGATGATGTGTCACTCTAGGTAAGTGTGTCGATGAAACCCCCACTGAGACTGGCCTTAGGGCAGTCCCAACCCAGACTCTATGATAGAGTCTATCTCTATTAATTACATTGCCATGTAGGCATTTTGCTGATATGGCGAGCAATTTAATGAAGAGAGAGAGGCAAAAATGTAGAAACCAGGTCTAAGTTAGACACTAAGCCTACACGCAAAACGAGAGAAATCTGGTTGAATGATTGGAGAGGAGTATGGTTTAATGATTGGACAGACTCCAACATACAAAATCTGCATTGGAGGCTATGGTTTCTCGTGACAGAGTCTTCGTCATATGGACTCTATAGATAGAGTCCGGGTTGGGACTGCCCTTAAGAAGACCCCCATCGTCGGCGTCGACGACCCCAGTCACACAGCCAGCAGCTTGGCTATCATAAAGAACAATGTCTTGATGGATTCCATTCATGGAAATGGTAATATTGCCACGAAATTCAGAGTGTTCCTTGCGCTTCTTGTTGAATGGAAGCCACTCAGTAGCAGTTGATCCGTTTGGCCTTTCCCTAGTCGTTAGTATCTGGCAAATCTTGAATTGGAATGCAACTTCTACTGCTCTATGAGCAGGTGCATAGGTCAAGTCAATGGCGTCAGGGATAAGGATTCATCCTTGGAGGTAATTGGTTGGCAGTTGTCACGATGACGCCGGAATATACAGACGCGCTTGCGGTCAAGCTCGTCCCTGACGAAGATGGTGCCGTAGAGATGGATGGGGTAGCCAATGGCGGACCTGACCACCCTGACGGAGAGGATGTTGGCCGACGAGGCCAGCTGGGGGGCCCCGCGACCAACAGGTGCCGCATCGGCGGTTTCGGCGAGTCCTCGTCGGAGTCGTCGAGAGGGGGGGACTCGGAGCTGCTATCTGCTGCTTCGTACTCCCCGTTGTGCTTCTCCATGATCTTGTCCGGGCCCCACCGAGCCCCCTCCTCTCTCCGCTTCTCCCGCTCCGCCGCAGCCTTGGCCGCCTCGTCATCATCGTCCTCGATGATGTACATGGGGAGCTCATCGGCTTCCTCGTCCGCCATCCCGACGCCGCCGCGCGCTTCAACCGCACCCAACGTTTGTACTACCCTAGCTACCTCTCGATCCTCAATACCCCGGCCACGATCATATCATGTCCCATCAAACGCAAACCTCGATCTCTTTTTCCTTGTGCTGTCTGAATGATGCCATGTTGTGCTCCGTCTCCAAGACCAAGCAGAGACGACGACCTGCTGCTGTTTACGAGCCATCAGGAGGAGATGCTCAAGCCTTTGGATCCGGCCCCCGCATTCCCTACACTCCACAAATCAAAGGGTACAACCCAGAGTATACAGGGCCTGTGTTTACCAACTTCTTCCACCACGACCTATCGGCTTTCGGCATTGATGTGAAGACTGTAAGCTAGTTTCCTTCCTGCATGCTACTCTAATTTCCGTCGAATACTACTAGCTATCCTAGTTGTTGTTCCACCCAATCGCTCATTATTGCACATTTGGATTTCTTGCAGCAACTATTCAGCCGTTGCGTCACACAGCCGCACCTGCAGCCCGCCTCGTCTGGTCTGCCAACATCCTTTCCATCAAGGTGCTCCGTTCCAGTGTGGGATACCCAGTCAATTCATCTATACGGTTCTGTTTATGTCAGAGATGACTTGGATCGCAAACGAGTGTTCCTCTTTCGACGTGATCCACACAACGCCCAACTAGTCAAATCCCCGGTAATGTAATTTCCTGCTGAAATCAATCAATGTGGAGGCCATTGCTCTTGCTCTCTCGTACTCCTTTCTTTTTTTTTTTGGTTTCAGGCAATTGAGTGGCTCTAAGTATTCTTTTGGTTGGGTGATATAGCGACATACGATAGGAGGCAAATAAAGGGGAATGAGTCCTTCCTTCATACTCCGTATTATATATAATATATAAGAAGGTGCGCCATAGTCGTCGGTGGGCGTATTATTATAGCACTTGCTCTCCACCGACCTCATCGTCCGGTGATCGTATCTCACGGTATTCGACGGTTATATTCATGACTTCATATTAATGTCAGAGACAGCTACAATACCAGTAGGCACGGTGTGTGAGCTAGCTAGGAGCAAATGAACATTTTAGTATGTGCTCATGAGGCTTAATTCATTAGTGAACCTCAACAATCAACTATTGACAATCATATCTTACAATGCAAGTTACTGCGTACTCCCTGCCCTAAATTATAGGTCTTCGTTCGTGCACAAAGGAGCCCGGTATTCGCGTTCTTCAGCTGATGATCTTTGTATGTGCTGTGCTTATGGGGGAAAACACAGAAGTGGTATGAGCGAGATGGCTGGTGTACGTTCAACGTTCAGTTTCACGGTAGGCTACAACGATTCTCCGGCTCACTGCATCTGTGGCTGGACGCTGCTGGAGCCAAAGCCGAACAGCGACACGGCATGCCGCATCTCCTCCGGCGCGGCGAGTCCGTGATACACAAGCGCAAATGTTCTACTGTGCCCTGCTTTGGTCTCAAAAAAACAGGTGACTGCGGGCCCACAGATCGAGTCCATGCATTGCCCATTTTAAGTTTTTCCTTTTTTTGGATGGGAGGAGTATGGGACACGTTGTAGGAGAAGATCGAGTTCCTGTACTCATTCGGAGCAATCACGCCACTACATGCCTCCTCCCAGACATAAGCATCAAGCATCTTCGAAGCGTGCACAGGCCTAAGCAAACCGTGCCTCCCAGACCTGTGCACGCATTGGTGAACTGACATCAACCATCTTTGTAGCGTGCACAGGCCTAAGCAACAAGCTCCACGAGATTTTCCTCCATTGCTGAGAGTGGACCAGGCACCCGGCTACGCGTCCAGGGCTCCAGGCACCGTCGGCCTCACTTCCTCATGGCCCTGTTTAGATCACTTCCTCATGGCCCTGTTTAGATGTTTCGCGAAATTTTTTTCGAGCATGTTCCCTCACATGCATGACATATTAAATGTAGTCGAAAAAAATAACACATTATATGGATGTAGTGTACTTCGGGAGACGAATCTAATGAGCCTAGTTAGGTCGTGATTAGACAATAAATTGCTACATTAAACATGTGCTAATGACGGATTAATTAGACTCATTAGGTTCGTCTTGCGATGAACTGACATAATCTGTAATTAGTTTTGTAATTAGTCTATATTTAATACTTCAAATGTGTGCCCGACATACTGTAAATTTTTTTCGCGAAACATCTAAACGCGGCCAATGGACATCATGGCCTCGTGGTTGGTCACCACAAGGCACAACAGCAGTTGAAAGTATCTGAAGCGTGGACGCCTGAGGGCACGTACGACGGTCGGCACCAGCCGTAGACATGCAGCGGAATTATGCACAACCCCCCCTCCGCGGACGCACCATCGACTCCGTCGTCGTCTCGTTCGTCGACGAGGGAGGCGCGTGCTCCGAGGCTGTGGCGACGGCTCGGCGCGTGCTGTACGACCTGCTGCGGGGAGACGACGGGGGCACGGATCCGCTGCGCGCGCGGGCAACTTCTTCTTCCAGACAGAGGCACGAGGCCAGTCATCACCATTGCTGCCGCCGGACCCGAGCTTGAACCCCCGCCTCCAGTCATCCTCCGCCCACACTGACCCCAAAATCGAGCTCCCAGACATCCACTTCATCTTCCCAAGCCGCATCCCCATCACTCCGGCCATCACCTCGCCGGAGCTGAGCTCGCCTCCGTCGGCTCCACCACCTGCAACTCTGCCAGCCGCCTATGGTCCTCCTTCGACCTCGCCTCCTTCATACAAACCCCTCATGGTGATCCCGTGGTGCCTCCTGGCCTGACCTCGTCGCCGGCGACGAGCCCTACCGTCCGGAATTTGGCCCTGTGTGCTCATGGTGCCATGGATTAGATCGCCGGTAGCCGATTCGAAGCTGAGGCGATGCGGAATCGGTGGAGGGGAGAGCACGGGAGGGATCTGCGGTGGAGCTCGTAGCCGGGAGGGGGATCTGCAGGAGAGCTCGGGAGGGGGATCTGCGGAGAGAAGATCGAGAGATGGCCAGATGCTATGTGCTGGCGGAGAGAACCAGAGAGATCGAGAGATGGCGAGATGGTGCTAGCGGTGGGTGGGCCCGGTGAGGAATAGAAGGAAATATAGAGAAAGGAAAAAAAGGAAGTGAAAAAAGTTGAAAAAAGGCGGAAAAAAAGAAAAGGGAGAAAGATAACACCATGTATGCAACGAAATGGCTACAAAGATCAAATATGCATTAGATCATCATGATTTATGTGTCAAATGATGAATTAAGTATCCTGCAGACAGCTAAACAGACAACTCATTGTACAAGCTGTCTGTTTAAGCTGTCTGTTTGTGTAAAAGGACAGCAAGCTGTCTACACGGTTGTACTTGCCCTGAGGATATGTGCTTCCTGAAGCCCTCTGTTCCCAATGCACAGCTATCCTAAGGCTAACTGGGCCATCGGAAGAAAAGAAGCTGCCTGACTACATTCAGTATCTGGATGGTACAAGGGGGTATGACACAGAGGCAAGCAATGCTCTCTATATAAAAGAGCTACACTTCCTCCCACATTTGACCGTATCATGTAGTACAGAAAGCATTTACGCGCCTCGACGTTCGTATTCACGCCTACAAATGTCAAGATTATCTTTTGGTGGAACTGACATCAACAATCTTCGTAGCGTGAATACGAACTGAGCAGATACGGTCCATCCGATCTGTAGCTCAGCGCCTCATCCCGATTCGCATCAACCATCTCCGTAGCGTGTGCACAGGCCTGAGCAACCTCCACGAACTCATCCTTCACTTCTGAGAATCGAGGCATTGTCAAGCTCACTTACTCATGGATCACTTCCACAACATAAGGGCTGAGTATCTAATGTTGTAAAACACGTCGTCAACGGTTGGATCTTCTCCCTCTCACGTCTCTCACGACAAGCACACAAGAATAAGTATAAAGTAGACAAGAGATAATATAGGTGGAGCTTCTCTTTATTCCTCAAATCGATGTATTACAATGGGGTTGCTCCTCCGATTATATAGTCCGAACTAAGGCTAGAGATTATGGTAAGAGCCCACAAGCAACCGGACAAGGACTAGAACTTCTAGTCCTCCTTTCCTTCTTGGAAAGTCCGGTTGTTTTACAACACTCCCCCTTGGGCGATTACCGCGAATGCATATGCCTCATCAAAAACTCCATCCGAAAACCCAGTGGGAAAAACGGTTCTTAGAGAAAAGAGTACATATCAACCGCAATTGTATTGCACATGTTGCCTCATCAAAAACCTTACGTGAGAAACCTTCAAGTAAAAACTCACAAAGGGAAAAAGAGTACAACATTAAACCTTCTGGCTATACACAATTCTATATTTACTATTCTTCATGAATAGTAATGAATCTTCAAGATTAATGCATGATTTCATGATTCTTGCACTAATGATCTTAAATAATCAAGTGGTATACCTTCATGGTAAATTCAAAAATTAATCATCTAGTTGATTCCTTCTGAGTAACAACATGATAAAAAATATGCTCCCCCTCATGTCGACATCCTTTAAACTTTAGTGTTCAATAATGTCTTAGTTACATTCTACATAAATGTGTATGAGTACAATAATTAGTCCTTCAAAGACTTAACTATGATAAAGAGCAATGCTTCAAGCATTAATAACCACTTATTAATTGTGCAACACAAAATAAACTTTATCCTTTCAGAGGAATATGGGGCTAATAAGTTTCAATTCACATATCTTCTAGATATTTGATTTCAGACTTCAATATTCAAATTTGAAATGATAGCAACTCTATCCAAGTGGATTCTAATTTATAACCAATGATCTATTCAGTAGATCTTCAAATATGGCTTATTCCACTTTAGATAAATCAGTCTTCACTTTGGTATTTGAGGGGATAATTCAAATCACCAATCACCAATATACCTTCTGTGGTATGTGAGAATACTTACTATCAATACTAGATAGCTATGTACAAGTGCTTAAATGGTACATTCAGAACCATATGATTCTCACTTTATTCTTAATTTATTTGGGTCTATATAGAGTTAATTTATATCTCTGAGATTATTGGTGTTCATTCAGGAAATGACTGATAATTCATTCATTGACTATATCCTTCAAGGATTTTGTAATTCTTCAAGAATAGTATTTCTCTTATGTGAGAAATCCTCTCATGCAAGAGAGAAGTGATTTACATGATCCTTTAACTTGAGTTCTTCAATGAACCATTTTAAAAGTGTTATTCACAATAAGTCATTCTATGACTTTATTTCCTTCCAGGATTTAACTCTTCTAGAGATTTTAATATTCATTCAGAAATATTATCTACCTTAGACATTTAATACTTAGTATGAGATTTAATTTTAATTCCTTCGAGGAATGATGATTCCTTCAAGGATCACCTATGGATTTTCCGAATCCATCAATTAACTGCATAATATTTAATTTATTCTTTCCATTTGCCAGATAAGCAGCATAATATTCATTCATACATAATGGGAGTTTGTTAGTCTTTTGAAAGACCTATAAACCATTTCATTTCACTATATCATTATTCCATAATGACTTATGTAACTTGAACTTGCAGGTTCAAGTATATTCTTAATGATTTAACCTCAATTGCATTTTTTCATTGACCCGATATGAGCGCTTCATGCGACTCTGCCATGGACTTTATTTGTGGATCCCTGTTCTCGTTTAGAGAAACATTGCAATGATAGAGGTAATATTGTCGACATTCATTCTATTTCTCCCATATCTTCAGGATAAGACTATGATATAGTCAAATAATATCTGCTATCCCAACACAAAATAGTGCGCGCGCTTTGTAGTGTTAGGCTTTCATCTTCATGATGACCATTCTTAATTTGTGAGGTATTTGACCATGATGGTCTTCTTTCCGGAGTTCTATGGAGGTTTCAGTAAAATTTGTATGACAAGTTCATTTAATCCAAAACCAACAGGCGTCCCTGTAGATTTTAAATTAATGATCAAGTCATTTGCCATGGTGAGTATATTATTAAATACCCGGGATATACCACACATAGCATTATGTTTACTACAAGTAAACTTAACTTCTGGTTAATAACTTCAGGTTGTTTCTCCTAATCTCGAGTTTCCCATTTGTGAGTATTCATTATGTGCACATTCTCACTGGGATAAAACCCTTCGAATACTTTCACTTCAAGTGTGTTTCCACATCAGGTGGTGCCCTTCATGAGCTTCCTCACATTTAAATATTCTGGCATTATACTCAGCTTCATGCGAGTATGATTTAGTGCGTGTTTTTATTCGTGCTTCAAGCTTTCAAGAATATTTTATGAAGATCATTATTCTATTAAATACAAGGCATTTATATAGGCTTTCTCTCCCCCTAATGCCAGTATTACATCTTCATAAATAATAGCATACTTCCAATAATATCCCCATGAGCTTTAAATAATGGAATTTCAGATCCATATTTTTAAACTTCAAGTTAATGTCCATGTATGCTAATATGGTGAAATTAATAATTTTCACGCACCTAATTTCAAAATTTAGGGGTTATTTGTTATGCAGTGAGCTAGACTATATTTGGATATTATGCAATTTGGTATGTTCTGCATACCTACAAATTTGCAGTTCTAAAAAGTCTACAAGACTATTTTATTGTCTAACTTCTTTATTTAGCCTAAAATATTTCGATTCAAATACTCATACGATATACTATAAGTAATTTAGAAAAATAAACTTCATGTTTATAGTTTGCAACATTAAATCTACACGAAATTTCTTTTAATTGCTTATTCATTCAAGAATTCCCCATATGCCTTAAGATTTTGAACCCATAAATACGAAATAGTTTTCCACACAATGGACTAGCAGGTCCATCTTTTATTTGTTCGCAAACTCATTCTAATTGAGTTAATCAATTTCTAATTGATTGAATAAAATCACTATTGTCCCGATTTCAAATTGGTTTGCTCCCCCTGATCTCAACCTACTTGATTAGAGATAATATGATGACTACTAGTCACATTATACATCTGCATGAAATGCACAAACTGAATCAGCATGCAAGCTGATTGTGATAGTGTATTGTGATGACTTGCTGATCATCTCGACGGTGAGAGCTACTACTCAACAGGAGAAGCTTGAGTATATGTATAGCATGCGAGCTAATACAAGAAAACAACAGTATTGTGGCTTCTAGCCAACATAAAGCGGATTTTTAGTATAATACCCATGCAAAGGCTAATAAATAATGTAGTAACATGCAGGTTCCCACATTAGTGTGAAAAAGCTATTAACTAGTCATTCTTAGTGACAAGTGGTATATATGGATTACGAAGGCTATGCGCAGAGCTACAGACTTAGTCATTATAATGACCACAGCTACAGGCCAACTTGCGCGTTGGTTTGTCCATCAATCTAACAGGATGCAGCTCTAAACCAACAATACTACAAGATTAGGGATATGCCTATTAGATTTTTCAAGTTTATCCATGCCTCTAATACCCTATTTTCTACCCTTTTTCATATCATAGATGCACTTCAGAGATGTTATGCTTCAAGCATCATCTATGAGTTATTTCAAATATACCATAGAATTAAATTATACTGCTAGTATATATAGAGAATGATAGAAATCCACATAGTTGTACTATTCAATGTACAATAATATGGCTTGGGTTGAATAAACTTCAAGTTACAGGGCTTATATATTTTAGTACATAATTGAGTAATATACAATTTCTAGACTAGATTGAATCTTCCGAGTTCAATTAAAAAGCATGTACATTATTTATTAATGTGCTTCATAAAAATTCAGTTTTCGTTCTACCTTCATGGTAGAAATGCACAGTAACCGTAACCTTCATGGTTATTTGAGGTTTTTAGTGGAAAATCTGTTTCAAATAATTATCAAATAGGCAGTTCAAAACAATTATTTACAATATTCAGCATGTAATTCTTTATTTATTTCATGAAATTAAAGTTATTACTTCAGGTAAAAATTGCTACAAGCAAGTGGGCATAAGATAAGGTGAGAAAAACCTATACATAGGTAAGAACACTAATATATTCAATTTGCCATTCTATTCTGGGAAATATTGTTAAAATTTTGCTAAACTTCTAGTATGGAGCAAAAAGTAATTGTTCTCTCTTCGTGAGCATAACCAAATTCTTCATGAATATAATTAATAATGCACCTTATGTAGAAAATTCTATTTATGTATGGTTAAAGGGTGAGTATGAAACTTCTTTGTTCCAATGCATCTCCCCCTGATCCTAACATCACTTCAAGAATGTATCTTATTTTCCTTCCAATTCTATAATTTATGCATCACATAAAAATATTTTCTATATTGAGTTTATGCGTATTCTTCTTGAATTGCAAAAATACCTACGCGGCAAATAATGTGATTCTTCAAGAAAACACATAAATTTTGTATAACTTCATGTTATTTATAAACTCAAATAGTTGGCATACAACTTACGAATTTACCGCTATTGTAAAATCATAATGCCATGTTGGAAGAAAAATACGTTGTTTCACATGGACAAAATAACTTTCAAAGTTATATAGCATTTATTCTTGAAATTATACATTACTATACTTTAAACCAATGATAAAAATTTCTTCTAGAAATAGTGGACTTCATGTCACTTCCTACATTATTCATGCAATTGCTACAAGCACACTTCATGTGTTTAAATGCATGAAACAAGTGCAAAATTAATTAAGGTTGGTTAATCTATTCAATATATTTGTTATTTTTCCAGAATTAGCAAAAATTATGCCACATTTATCACTGCTAGGAAAAAAATGACACTCTCAAGGGTGTAACATGTCTAAGGTTCTTCAAGATTTGAGAGAGGTGATAAACCTAAAACCATTTTCTATGATTAAAGTTAAAGTTCTAGCCACTTCAGGGATTAATGGTTCAAATTTTCAGAATTACATATCCATTAAACATGCTAGAAAAAGAATTTAAATATGAGGCTCAAAAGGGGTTCAAAAATTTAGAGAGCTCATATACCTAAAACCATGTTTCTATAATTAAAGGCACTATTTACTGAATTTATGCACCAATATAATAAATATTTCATAAAATCAGCAAATATACTTCATAAACAAAATAAACAACGCTAAACTACAAGTTTAAGGTTATCCAAACTATTTCCCTTTTCGGTCGTGAGTGGGCACTGCTAGGCAATTGAAGGCAGGATGGTGGGTCTGCGCAACTGCGGGCTGTGCAGAGCAACTGGACGGATTGGCGCGGCTGTGGGCAGCGCGTGTGCGCGTGTGTTGTTGAGTGGAGCCGACTTCAGGCGGGGCTCGGCAAAGCTCTCAACGTGCATGTGCTTGGATGCGGTCATACGGACGCCGCGGCCCGCAGCTTCAGGAATCGGGCTGATTCGAGCACCTTCCGAGCCTGGTATGCGATATATACTGGCTAGGATTAGGAATCCCAGCGTTTCACGTACCCGTCACGCGTGCGGGCGCAATTTGCAAGGATATTTTGCACGTACGGCTTCGGGCGGCGGCGGGGCAGCGACACAGCTTCGGGCGGAGCATGATGAATTGGATTCGGTCCTACAGGCTTGCGCTTGCCATATCATATCTTGATTGCTTCAACAGATATGGATACGAATTATCTCGTTCTTGCCCCATTTTTTTTTATATGGATTCAAGAGTGCATATACTTCTGTCTATGCGAGGTCGTGTTCGGCAGTTCAGGCGCCGTGTCTTTCGCAGTGGGATCTACTGCTTCCGACATTAGATGTGTACGTGGTGTACCGTGGCTCATCAGGAGTCGCGGTATCGCACAATTAACAGTAGTGCAAGCAGTGCTAGCTTCAAGTTAACATGCATGTATCAACACAAATTGACATGATTAATGTTTTATTATTGCTATTTGCCATCAGATGCAAGCTGACTCGCTCCACGTAATCCTTCTAAGTACAAGTACGACATAAATAGGATCACGTACAGGTGACCTATATATTATAGAATGCAGATATGCTTGCCTTAATCTTTGTTAGTTGCCAATGCCAATCGATATGTATCTACCAGATTATATTATGCCGTGACTATGTTATTCTTTTATGGGTTCAAAACAAGAACACGCATACATGGCCGTGATAACATTACGTACAAGCTTTGTAGTCCATGGCCTTCATGGCCGATCTATATCCCTAGCTTCTAGCCTTTTGATGCCGATCTATGCCACGTCCGCTTACAGGCGGTACAAAGCCGGTCAACATGGCCGGTTGGTTGTAGATTAGAAACAAACCCATCTAATCTACTATTTGTTCTAAATAATTCATACCTTCTAAAGGATGCCAATTTGATCTACTCCACTTGCCGCGTAGGGCAGTTATCAGTAGATACATACCGCGTAGGGCATTAGGCATGGTCGTAGACATGCCTGCTTGATGACGAGTCGGTGCAGATCCGTTCGCTGGCGACGTTGATGTAGTCGACGTCGTCGAAGTAGTCGTCGGCGAGGGCGACGGTGAGATCGCCGGCGTCGAGCTTGATGGCGACTCCTCCGGCGTAGTCGACGAAGAGCGGTCGTGCTGATAACGTGTTGTAAAACACGTCGTCAACGGTTGGATCTTCTCCCTCTCACGTCTCTCACGACAAGCACACAAGAATAAGTATAAAGTAGACAAGAGATAATATAGGTGGAGCTTCTCTTTATTCCTCAAATTGATGTATTACAATGGGGTTGCTCCTCCGATTATATAGTCCGAACTAAGGCTAGAGATTATGGTAAGAGCCCACAAGCAACCGGACAAGGACTAGAACTTCTAGTCCTCCTTTCCTTCTTGGAAAGTCCGGTTGTTTTACAACATCTAAAACATGGACGCCTAAAGTCAGAGGATATGCGGTTCCTGAAGCCTTCTGTTCCCTACGCACCAGCTATCCTAAGACTATTTGGCTGGCCATCATAAGAAAAGAAGCTGCCGACTACATTCAGCATCTGGAATTCTGGATGACAAATTAAGATGCAAGCTCTCTATAGCCACACTTTCACCCCCACATTGACCGTATCCTGTAGTACAGAAATCATGTACGCGCCTTGACGTTCGTATTCATGCCTAGAAATGTTAGAATATATCTTTGGGTGGAACTAATTAGAGTAGGTGAACGGATAAATTCATTAGTCCTTGATATATTGCTCATTCAATACAGTATCAGAGTCAGAGACAACCATGAGCTGATCACATGGACACTCAGGTTCTGTAAATCATTGGACTCCAATCCTTACATACTGATCTCACATGACAATGCCACCCTACCGGATTGGTTCTTCTACGGCAATTCTGAATAGACTCAGTTGGCAGAATGATAGTTGTTTGCCCAAATTGGCATAATATCCAGTCCATGTAACTACGTAGTACCATAGTCTAACATGGCCAGAGCCACAAAACAACTCCAAAATCACAACATGGCGTGTGTGCCAGGAGCCAATCGAGAGCACGGGATCATGGTAGGGCCAGAGGCTACAACGATAAATACAGGCAAGAGTGTGCAGGGGACCATAAGAGTAACTGGAGAGAGATAAGGATGCATATGTACACAAGTGCTTTGTTTGCCTTGCACAGTACCGAACCTATCCAGATCTTGCTCAAATGGTTTTTTCATGGAAAAGCCGATACCTGCAACCAAAAGATAACATTTCTGAGCCAAAAGGCAGGGTGGATTTCATTGATACTGCAAATCAGAATGTACAAGAAACATCATGATCCTACACTGTTAAAAGGGCAAGCATGTACCTGCCAAACTCTAGCTTCTGTGTGACAATACCGTGCAGCAGAAGCTCCGAGTCAAACACTTGGAGACCTGCAATGATTGTACATAAATTGTTCCCTGAGATCGAGTGAAATGGAGGAAGAGAAAGAAATTTTGGAAGAGAAATTCAAAACATGTACCCCTCTTAATTAATGGTATACAGACACTGTGGTCTTGTTCACAAGAGATCACAAAGCCCCCCTCAAAATTCTTGTTCTTCATTCCAGAGGCTGTGAGTCTCTCCAATGGCTGCAAAATCAAATTAGCACTAAATAAAATTAATTAATTAGCCAATGCAAACTATGTAACCAAGAATGAATTTGAAATGTATTGAGGTCGTACAAAATTATTAATGTCATGTGATATTTCCTATCTTGTCTCATGGATATATGGTTATGTATATAGATTAACAATTGTATACCTGACCATGAGCTGCCAACACTAAACTTTTCAGAAGCTCCTTGCTAGGCTTGGCATTTGGTGTGATTAGTACTCTTCTACCCTAAAATGAATTTTGGAAAAGTCAGTAAACATTAATATAGTATAAGTATTACAAAAATAATGCCATAAAAGTATACTGTAAGACGTAAGTTGAAAGCTGCCTTGACATAAAAGATAATACAATTATCCTCTGTCATCATGCATTTCCTCATTTCAATTGTATTCATCACAGCTAAGAATCTAGTGGCAAACCTCAAGCAATTGTTTTTTGCAGGCTCTGCCTATTGAAACAGGCATGCTAAATCCTAGCTCCTTTTCCTTCTTCATATCCCTCATAATGTATTCCTTTTCATCAATGAAGCACCTTGCTTCACCACAGCATTCAAGCCATGATGGTGTGACTATAGGTATCCCCCTAGCCATTGCTTCTAGCATGTTTCTTGTACGGGCAAACTTTTCAGCAACAAAGTGTGTAGCCTCTGTAATAGTCGTCGCCACAGGTAGTCCAAAGGGTATCAATATCTGCAAACGTCCAAAAAAAAAAGACAGGAACCATCAACAAACCTACGGATACTGGTTTAATATGTAATGTATTGAAAACTACCTTTGTTTGCATTTTGATGGTTTCCTTGTCCATGCTTTGGCTGAACAGAACACGGACTTTGGACATGTTTCGCCTTCGCCTGCTAGATTGCAAAACTGGAGATGCTTCATTTCTCAACAGACTGGCAAGTTCTCTGGAACCTGGAGATTTCAGAAGGCCTTTCCTCAGTGCTTTATTTGAAATCCGTGTCCTAGATTGGGGACATGTGCTATTTAGCTCTCTGAGTGGTATTCTGCTTGTCAAACTAGAGTTATGATCTTCTTGTGCAGATGTGGATCGTTTCTCAACAGTTGCGCTAACTGTTTTTGCAGTTGATGAGTCTGCTACTTCTCTACTTTTGGATGTAAATGTAGTTGAGCTGCCAGCTTTATTGAATTGAACTTTCGAGCTTCTTGAGATAAACATATAGGACCTCTTCCTTCTAGGGTGGATTACAGCATCAGAACCTAGAATATTTGAATCACTTGGACCAGATCCCTTGGTTCCTTCGGACACCTCATGATTCATGGCTCCTTGTATGCTGCCACTGTCCACACTTCTTGCTTTCCCTGCCATTTGTTTTGGATTCTTCACTTTTTTTGACTTGCTGGGATGCTTTTTCAAAGAGCTTAAACTTCCACCAATTTGCTTTTGAATTGGTGATTCAACTGAACATATCTTATCGGCTTTCCTTTCTTTTTCTAAATTTGTTCTTAGAGAACTTTCAGGGTGTGTGTTCTCCCTGACAACACAATTGACAGTTGAGGCATTGGACAATGCTTCCATGGCTTCAGCTGCCATCTGAGTACTTGGCCCAATATCATATGCTTCATATAAATCATCTGTAGAACCAACAGGCTCTAGCTTCTTAAAAGAATCCATGCCTGAGTCACCACCAATACAATCTGATACGGAACCATCCCTAGTACTTGATCCTTTGCCACCACATCTCTGGGAGGCCAAATGTTTCACTTGAGTGTTAGCATGGATCCTTTGTTTTTTCCTGGAAATTGTAACAGCTGTGCATTCATCATTATTCAGAGTATCAGCCCAGTCAAAAATACCTGATTTTTGGAGGGGGCTATTATACTCAGTCCTTTTGGCCAGGCACTGAGCTACTTTTGTACCTAACATAGAAGCTGACTTTATCGCACTAATGGGGTCAGTGCTTGTTTTCTGAGTTTCTATATCATCCGCTACTTCCTTATCGAAAAAATCATCTTCTACTAGCAGCCTTTCCACAGTATTAATAGCAGTGGCCTGCGATTCATCACCAGGCTCCTGTGAATTAAGGTAATCTAATCTTCCCTGAACTCTTGCGCTACTCATTGTACCCAAGTTGTAATGGCTAACGTAGATAGGCAAGCAGAACCTACAAAATCAAAACAGTGCATAGAGTTACCAACACCAGATAAATAGTGATCTGACTATCGAATTGTTATCAAAATCCGAGCATGATACTGAGTGCTGAAATAGAATCAAACTCAAATGGTTGAATGATGCATAAACCAAAGCTGCATTAATGAAAGGAACACTTTTAAACTGCCAAAGCATTCAACTGCAGATATTCACACCCACATGTGCATGCAGAAAAATTTTTAATTACAAGAAAGATAAATGGCACATGTTGCCCTGTCCAGGAGTATGGAGAAACATGGCAATATAGACAACCGCAAGCAGAGTTTCAAGATAAGTAGTGCTAGCTGCAAACTTAAAATGTTGAGATTCAGAGCACATGGTGCTGATACAATAATGCACATCCATTTCACGAAAAATGGAATTCAGATAGAGAAAAGCTTTGCTAACACTAGTAGAACGTACAATCACAATATGGCAACCAGTTGTCAGAAAAAAAAATTATATTAGACATCAGAAACAGAGTTTAGATAACAAATCAGCATCTTGTGGCAAATCAGTAATGACGCAGAACTTCATTAGAGCATCAACAACTACACAGACCAGTCTTATATATCTGAAGATTGAAGCACCAGTAGTGATAGCCGCTACGATCTTGTTGAAGCAATCACAAGTACTAATTCCACAAATGTATCTACATGACAATCTCACGCTCGTTGCGCTCATCACGAAGCAATCGCTAAAAAGAGGAATCATCAAAAGCCAGCGGGGTCCGTGCAAACGGGGAAGGGGATTGAGTTCAGGGCTGGAAGTAGGGAGGGGATATGGTGGAGGTGCACGGAGACGATTAGGGGTGGAGGCGTAGAGCAATCCGGAAGGCGCAATCGGAGGGTGCGATCAAAACCCCCCACGCACGCGGCAAGAGACGAACGATTCTACGGCGCGGAGAACACGATCAAAATACTAGCAAAAAAATCCGCGAAAAATATTGGTCGGGAATGAAGGGATTATACCTTCGTTCTAGCCTTCGAGGGGGGCAAGGTCTGAATCGAATGATCTCGCGTCTTCGCTTCGGCACTAATCCGCCATTGATCGAAGCGAGCGATTAGGGGTTCGATGCGGTGGATTGGTAATGCGATGAATGGGGGGAGCGGAAGATAGATGACGAGTGCGCTGCGCCAGGGAGGCGCTTGCTTTGGGAGAAGCGTACTCGGGAAGCCAAAAGCCCAAAACCGCGCCTCTTCTACCCTCTCGCTCGTCTTTCTGGAGGGAAGAAATGAATTTGGTGGAAAATTTCGGACCGATTTTTTCGGCGAGTGCGCGAAAGCTCTGTTTTTTTTTGTTGGAAAAACAAGTTCACGCGCTCGGCGAAAATTAATTCAGTAAAATTGGGACAGGATCGTTGTGAAAAATTCTCTCCCAGATATTTATTGATAAATTCCCAGTCTGAGTGAATGGTTCAGGAGAACGATGGTATAGTGAACTAGTGGTAGATTACAGAGTGTGGAATTAGCTTATGCGAAAGCATTCCTTCACAGTAGACCGTTTGTTAACATAATCTTAACAGAACTACAGTATAAAGCTTTATCAACTCAAGTACTCAACGATCTCAAAACCCAGACTAGAGAACAGAGGATAATGCAACGCATGTTAAAAGCTAACCGGGAGCTGGAACAGGGTAGAATACATGATCGTCACCAATCAAATGATAATGGGGTTGCATCTAGTCCTAATTCATCTAGTTTGTCATAACAGAGTTACTCCCAACATGCATCCAACATCAAGCATGTAGCATCGTTGCGCCACAAATGCAAGTGAGCACATGAGAAATCGGCACCAACTGTCCAAATCTGACAACCATCAGCACATGGAAATATAGTTGCAGTACCATCAGCATCCTTCTTCTCTAGGATTCAGCTACATCCTTCGATCATGCCTACGCATCCATGGGAGCCAGTACATGTGCCGATGAAATCCAAACAGAGGTTCAGGTTCACAGAGTGTTAAAATGCTACTCTTTTCGTTTAGCCACAAACAGTTTGCTCATATCTTCAGTAACAACGTTGCTCCTGTAAAGCAGTGACAAAAAGATAAGCCTTACTTATGGATAGAAAATACATAATGTGAATAATTGGTGAAATCACTCTGCTCTGGGGCTGGGCCCATATGCCTCTGTTCACTGAAAGCATTTGATTGTGGACATCAAGGGCGAGAAAAACACAGAATAAGATTGGCACCACACGACACCAATGAGACAGGAAAAGGGGAAAAAACTAACCTTCCACGAAGCTGCGGAGGAATTAGAGAGTTCCCCGCAGCATTTCTTACGGCTTGGGGTTGTGGTTGTGGTTGCGTCCTTGGAAATTTACTGCGTGAGTTATGAAGAGCAGATCCATTTGATTCTCTCTTCCTTGATGCATTCTCTGCAGGGGGAGCAAAGAGATCTGCAACATCTGGGAGGTCTAATGATGGCGTGGGCAGGGAGACATTACTCGCACTGATGGGTGCTACGTTCCTGAAGCAAATAAACAAAATCAAGAAGTTAAGAACTCACCAATACCATATCAAACCTAGAAAGCAATGGCAGGGAGGACTGGTAGTAATGTACTTGCATTTAGCAAATCAGATAAGTAACAACAATTCAGCATGCATACAACTGAAAAAAAAATCTGGAAGAAACAAAAATGCCAGACACCAATATGAAAAGGAGGGCAATGAAATATAACAAGGGAGGCAAACTCATATGAAATAAGGTAAGGAGATGAAACAGCAGGGAAGTACCTGCTTTAGATCCAACATAACCTGTAATCTTTTCGCCCAATAAACCAACACAGCACAGGACATCTAAAGATCCAACTTGCCCTCTCATCGACAAGATAAAGATGCTCTTTCTTAATAGTTGGAATTTGATAAACTAACAGGCCCATGGCAAAGGGAGCATAACAGGCATATAATCTACTGTGGCTCATTCCAACAACTTGGCTGTCTTATGTTAGTATAGTTCCAGATTTTTTTATATTGCCATGCTAAAATAGAAGAGCAACATAATCATCATCAAATTATGATACATGGTGAGCATTGAGAGGCAGGACTGTGGAGAATCCAATGCAGCACTGATAGTGAAGAAATACATTATTTCAGAAGTCAGCATGTTCACATGTAGTTCTTTAATGACAAACAAAATGCACCCCACATAAGGTTTGTTGAATTTAAAAGCCAGCATTAAGTGTTCCAAATATTGCAAAATAGACACATTGTTGTGGTTTACTAGATTTCCCTGAGCAAGCTTTATCATTGTAGTTCCACTGCTTAGTTTAACTAAATCTGGTTACCTTAAGTGCTGCTAAGCTTTTGTGAACTGGATACTGATACTTTTATACAAAAAAAAATGTTGAAGTGGAGGTGCCTTCCCTGATTTCTAAAGAGAAGGGCAGAAGCTGTGCTACATATCACTTCTAAAGCATATCCCGATGAGTGATGACTTCGTAAACAGAACTGAGAACTCTTCTTCGTGGTTTTGAAGTCACGTAAATAAATCCCACCAATAAAAGGAGCACATTGAAACATATGCAATGCATACATGCCAATTATCATTTCGAACTGAACCTCCACTAGCATAGAGCCATAGATCATAGATGATGTGCTACTGTGAGCTATTTGGGAAACCATGAGTCGCAGGCTTGTACTGATGCAGGATTTGCTGGCTGGTCACCAGCCAAGCAACACCCGTTCCCACGAGCGAAACCCTAGAGGGTCGAGGCAGCAAGGACTTACTGGCTGTATCCAGCCGGCGGCGAAGGCGGAGTAGGCTGAGGAGCGGCGCCCGCGGACGTAGAAGGAGACGAAGGCCTGGGCTGCGGGCCGATGGAGGAGGCCACAGGAGGAGGGGAGGGCGCCGCGGCGGCGGGAGGCTCGCCGGCGTCTTCCTCGTCGGAAGAGGCGTCGTAGGCGACCAGCGACATCGAGTCCGGTCTGGGTCGGGTTGCGCCAGGCCGGGTCTCCTTTAGGTTGGATTTTGACGTGGGCTCTGGGGCTACTGGGCCTACGAAAGCGAGCATAATATGGGCCTAAGTTTCAGCTGAGTCTCTCTCTCGACGAGCAGTGAGCAACATGCTCCCAGTATGGGCCTAGTTTCTCTCAACAACTTTTTTTTTTCTAAAAGAGAAGTCTCACTTCATGAAGCTCTTTTCGAACCGTTTAATTCCATCCACCAATTTTTTTCACCGGTCCTATAAGAAGAATCTTACATGCAAAGCAGTAACGTGTATTAATGATCAAACTCATTCCATAACCCGGGTAAATTTACGAGACGAATCTAATGAGCCTAATTATGCCATGATTTTCAACCGTAATGCTACGTTAATCATCTGCTAATTATGAATTAATTACTATTATTAGATTTATCTCACGATTTTCATATAAGATTTGTAATTAATTTTATTATTAGTCTATGTTTAATACTTTTAAATGGTAAGATTGCAAACAAAATCATCTTCACCGGAATTGAACACCCCGACCGAAAGATTTGTGAGCTGAACTTCGCCGCGAGTGCTTTAGCAATCCAGATACGCTGCAGGCTAAAACTGCACACACAGCTGCGACTGACAACCGTGCGTTGCATGAATGTGCCTGAGAGGGAACGTTTACGGTGACAGAGTTGAGAAAGCTGCAGGCTGCAGCTGCCCCCGTCCGGGAAGACAGAGCGATACTTGCCGATGCTGCTCCCCAACTTTTTTTTTTCTTTCTTTTTGAGAATGCTGCTGCTCCCATCTCCCATAGCCAGCGATCAATCGATGAGCATACAGGCTTCGGCGGCCGATGCTATCATAGGTCGGAGATGAACGCTCGGCTTCCTCGATGGCTCGATCTGTTGCTGATTTCATGGTATCTCGTAACATGTCTCCGTCGCTGGCGCTGGCGCATCCGTATAACCGTATGACAGCATCGCGATGCAGTTTCAGTAAGTACTTCAGTTCACTCCAGCGCACGATCATCGCCTCCTTGAGAAAGCGAAAGCATTAAAGCAATTAAGCAGAGCAACCAGTCCGGCCAGCTCGGGAAGCAGGCTTGTCCTTCGTCCTCCCCCACTCCACTCCCACTCCCACTCCCACTCCTTGCTCGCGTGCTCATTAATGGCGGACACTGCTGGTTGGCGCCATCCATCTCCATTAATGCCTCCACCCATCTCCGGCCGTCCCGCCCCCATCTACTTATTCAAGCTGATCGAGCTCTTGGTTCCAATCCAGGCTAGGCACGTTGCATCCATCCATCCATCTGCCACCCACCCCCGCCTTGCCCGCCGCGCCGCGCCCCAATGCCGGCTGCCGGCCAGCTGCGCCCCCGGGATCCTTGAGCTGGAGGTGGGTGGCGACGTAAAGGCGGCTGCTTGCTTTACTGGCGTCGATCCGCTTACTTATCCCGGCACCGGTGCCGCAGTTCATGGATTGTGCTTGATTTTGTGTTTGGCGTTCTCTGGTTGTAGGTGGAGGTGGATGACCAGTTCTCGGAGTTTTCTGAGGGGAGGATTCAGGGGTGTTGTGTTAGGTCCGTGGTTGGTGAGCGGCGTTTGAAGAGATTTCGCGCGGGGCGGAGTCGTTGGGTGATGCAGGAATTGGACTCTGGGCGGGTGGGAATACCTCGCGCTCAGGGTGTTCGATTAATTGTCTCTGAGAGCACACACCTGTGAGTTGAGCCGCTCTCGGTATACTGCTTTGAGTGGTTTCTGAATTCTGATCGGTTCCTGAGGGAGATGGTTGGGAGCGTGCACATGAATGGATCGGTGCACGGTGCCAACGGCACTGAGGAGCGGCTGGACGAGCTGCGCCGGCTGCTCGGCAAGTCGGAGGGGGACTTGCTCAAGATCGTCAGCGTTGGTGCCGGCGCGTGGGGCAGTGTCTTTGCTGCTCTCCTACAGGACGCCTACGGCCACTTCCGGGAGAAGGTGCAGATAAGGATTTGGCGCCGCCCGGGGAGGATGGTGGACCGCTCCACCGCGGAGCATCTGTTCGAGGTGATCAACTCGAGGGAGGACGTTCTGAGGCGCCTCATCCGCCGGTGTGCCTACCTGAAGTATGTCGAAGCACGGCTCGGGGATAGGACATTGTATGCTGATGAGATATTAAAGGACGGATTCTGCTTGAACATGATTGAAACACCACTCTGCCCTCTGAAGGTCGTCACCAACCTGCAGGAAGCCGTCTGGGATGCTGACATTGTGGTGAACGGGGTGCCATCCACCGAGACGAGGGAGGTGTTCGAGGAGATTAGCGAGTATTGGAAGGAGAGGATCAGTGTTCCTGTAATAATTTCCCTGGCAAAGGGGATAGAAGCCTCACTGGATCCGATTCCTCGTATCATTACACCCACTCAAATGATCAGTTCCGCAAGTAAGAATTTCTCGCCTCTTTTCTTCTTGTTTATTTTAAACTGTGGATCACTTAGTCTCTGAAGGAAGTTGAATGGTCTTGGTTGCCGAAAATAGATTTATGACTGTGACATGAATGATTAGTTGCTTGATCAAAGTGTTTCTAGTACTTTGCTATTTACTATTGTAATGATTAAATGGCACAATGTTAGGTTAGTGTACAAAATGCTGTCATGCGGAAAGCTAATCTGCGTAGTGCACAATATTTGACAAGTGCGCCTGATTTCTATAGTCCATGCTAATAACTTCAGTAGGTTACCTACCGTAATTATCCATTTACAAGTACAGGAGGACAGACTGGACCTATTTGTTACATGTCTGTTGCCATAATCAGATAACCTGCATTATTATGCCATTAGCTGCTTAGCACAGTTAATTTGTGGATATGCTCTCACCAACAATTCTTTTGACTCAATCATAGTATCAAATAGTCTGCTCCATTTGAAGGCTGCATTGAATTCTGATTAATGTGTTTACTTGTCTGATTGATGTGTTTGTAGCATGATCATGACATGGTGCTTATCTTCAATGCCCCTTATAGGAAGAATGGTCTTGATTTTGACATGCACCTGGTTGAAACATATAATCAGTATTTTTTTCTTTTTGCTGTGCTTAATACTTGACATGCGTATTTGAACTCCACAGTACAGGCTGATATTTTTTAGAAAAACAATGCAGCTGGAGTTCCAACTGAGAATATACTCTATCTTGGTGGACCAAACATCGCCTCCGAAATTTATAACAAAGAATACGCAAACGCTCGAATCTGTGGATCCAACAAGTGGAGGAAGCCTCTTGCTAAGTTTTTGAGGCAGCCACATTTCATTGTCTGGGATAACAGTGATCTTGTCACTCATGAGGTGATGGGTGGCCTGAAAAATGTGTATGCAATTGGCGCTGGTAAAACTAACTCCTCTGTTTTCATTAGCTGTCAACATTAGTGTATTTGGCATTCTACTCCTTGATGTTGAAGAAAACACATGAAACATGGGAGTTTTTTATGATTCACTGTGACCTCTTGCCTTAGTAGAGGCAGGGTGGGGTACTCTAAAATAAGAGGCTTTCTTAGAATTTCAATAAAAGAAACAACCGAATTGGAAAACCTTGAAAAACAGGGATATAGAGTTAAATATTTGCTACTTGCTTTTTGATAATCTACATTCTTTTACTCGACATTGTATTTGTCATGAATGGCCATAGACACAGGATAGCATCTTCTATACTCTTTGTTACAACATTTTTTAAGTTCCTGTTTCACCATATTTCTCTTTATGTTTCAGGAATGGTGGCAGCCTTAACAAATGAGAGTGCAACAAGCAAATCTGTTTATTTTGCTCATTGCACATCAGAGATGATATTCATTACTCATTTGCTAACAGAACAACCTGAGAAACTTGCTGGTCCTCTGCTAGCTGACACTTATGTAACTCTCCTAAAAGGTCGCAATGCATGGTATGGGCAGATGCTTGCCAAGGGAGAGTTGAGTCCTGACATGGGTGATAGTATCAAGGGGAAGGGAATGATCCAGGTAATATTATTATAACAATGTTCCGTCATTTTTTGTTCTGAGAATCTCTGATGAATGTTGAAAGGCGAAGATTGCAGGAGATACCAAAGCTTCCTGGAATTTTATAACCTAGACTTTAATGGTGTGTTTCACCATATTGCTTTATCGTTCCATTGGGCAGGGTATCTCTGCTGTTGGTGCTTTTTTTGAGCTGCTCAGTCAACCCAGCTTAAGTGTGCAACACCCAGAAGAAAACAAGCAGGTTGCTCCGGCTGAACTATGCCCAATCCTGAAGCGGCTTTACAGAATACTGATAAAAAGGTTTGTGCTCTGTATCGCCAATGCTCTCTGTATAACTGGACTGGAGAACTTACAGTGTGCTTGAGGAGTGAGGACTGCAGCCAAATTGAAAATTTACCACTTCTCGCTCCTGCATTTAACTGCTCCACATTACTCTTCTGAAGTTCTGATGTTACCTGACTTATCGAAATCTGCAGGGAACTCCCAGTAAGAGACATCCTCCAAGCCTTGAGGGATGAAACGATGAATGATCCCCGCGAAAGGATTGAGATGGCACAAAGCCATGCATTCTACCGCCCATCTCTCCTTGGGAAACCATGAGCTTGTTAGTCTCTGTATATTAGTAGAACATAAACGAAGCGTGGGCCCGAGATAGAATTCGCCAAGCTTCGATCAATGCTTTGATCGAGCTTGGAGCAGGTGTATCCGCACTGCTGCTGGCCTGTGTTTGAGGTATAGGGGCTTTGTCGTTGTGGAATTCTTCGCGCTTCTTCATTGCCATGTTGTACAAGAGATTACTGAATCAATAAATGTTATGATCGCCCGCTGCATGAACTATCAACAGCTTTTTTTTTAGAGGAATGAACAGCCAACAGTACTCGCGCTTCAGTGCGTGCATCTAGACCGCTGCTTGTGCATCCAACGGATGTATCCGGCCCAGTGCACGGGATATTCAGGCCCAATATTTGGTGCTTCAGACTTCTAGCCCATAATCAGGCCTGGTAAGGCCCGTCTAGCCTTGGATATTTCCTCTCTCTCTCTCTCGTCGTCTCGGCGGCGTCTCGTCCGTCTTCTAGAATCATCTCGCCGCCCACACCACCAACACCAACACCAGTCACCACTCCCCCATTCTCATCCCCACCGTACCGGAAGGCGAAGGCCCGGCGCGGATCGAGCGATGGCGGCGTTGCCTACCTCTCGGCCGGGGGAGCTGGAGCTTCTGAGCAAGAACAAGATGTTCGGCGGCGAAAACCTCCGCCTCCGCCACCAGAGCACCACCCTCGGTTGCCCCATGACCTTCTCCATCTACCTGCCCCCGTCAACGCCGTCCTCCAAAATCCCCGTGAGTACTGCGCCCTTCCTCCCCGCTTCTCTCGGGGGGGCTAATCTGAGCTGCGGAATGTGACGGGCGCTGTGGGGATTGCTGCTTTGCAGGTGCTGTACTGGCTCTCGGGCCTCACCTGCACTGACGAGAACTTCATCATCAAGTCCGGCGCTCAGCGCGCCGCCGCCGCCCACTGCATCGCCCTCGTCGCGCCCGACACCTCCCCACGTACGTCGACATTAAACCCCCTGTTCTCACCGCGTTCTGTTTCTAGGGTTTATGCCTGTGCCGTACATCTCGGCGTGGTCACAAACCAGGATGATTACGATTTCCTTACATTTGTTGCGCGAATTTTTCGGGGGCTTGCACTTTGGGAATCGTAATATCGCTCATTGAGATCTTAGCGCATTGTGGTGCCTAGTTTTCCAGATTGCTAAATTTACATGTACAATTAGAGGCCCATTTATTGCCAGGATAAAATCTGGCATATTGTCACACTCCTTTGAGAGATTCCTTGTGCAACTGGTTCCTACCCAAGTGCGAGGACCAGAGTTATACTATGAAGGTATTAGTAAGCACATTTTTTAATTCCACAGACATAACCTTTGTCAAATGCCAGTAAATTTTAAAAATGCTGCCTGCCAAAAAGGGTAGAGTAACCTGATAGGTTCGCTTATTGGGGAATTGACAAGCAAGGTTCTGAAGTTACATCACTCCGTAAGTTGTATTTGTTTATCGTCCAACCATCGAATTGGCAGCGATTTTGCAGCATATATGGTCCATTGACGTGGCTTAACCAGCAATTATGCGGTACAAGTTTGAGCCATTGATTCAAGTGAGCTAGCTGATCCTGCCAATTAATTTAATAGCAGAGTTTATTCTGTGCACATCTTTGCCCCTAATGGACCCTTTTCATCACCTCTAAGGATTTGGATCTCAACATTGATTTGATAAATACCATGCTGCTGATATTGGCAGCTTAAGGAACAAGGGTTGCTACTCAAACTGTTGAGAGTGGCTTGTGTAATCAGTAATTGCACCGTTGTAGATCCTTTTTCTGGGGTTGATATGAGGGAGACTATTTTATCAGAAAAACAGACGATGACAGTTTCTCCCTTTAAGTTCTAGACTTCTTGGGGCATCCACCAAATGCATTGTTCCTCTCCAGCCTAAATGTGCTGTACAGTCGAGTCTAGTAACGCTCATTCCCTGATTTTCCATATAACTATGGTCCTGTAGATAATTGACTGCAGTGTCTGTTGCTTTTCATGTGAATGATTTTGTGTATGCTCAACGTGATCCCACTTCTATTAATACTTTTTACCCTTTTTATCATTTAGGATACACTTTATATGATTATTTTGTTACTGCAAAGGAGTTCTATTTTCCTACTGATCTTTTCCTTTGGTTCATGCAGGCGGTTTAAACATTGAAGGAGAGTCAGACAGCTATGATTTTGGTGTTGGTAAGGAACAAATGATTGTTACTAAATAACTTTGCTAAGTTTTGAATTTTGTACAAATATATGGTCTGCTGACTTGGCAATTTCCACTCAAGTCTAAGTGTTCAACATGGCAAGGTATCCTGTGATAATTTCACTGTGTCATAACCCACCTCCCCTAATTGTGCTGCCAATCTGCCATCAATTCAGCAAGAGCTTATAGAACTAGTCTGAATTAATTCAGCATATGATGCTGCTACTTTATGGCATGTGTGAGTTTGTTGTAACCAGGGTGGCATGTATGTGTATGTAAGATGTATACTCATGTTGCATTGGTTAGCACTTTAACTAGTCCAATGTCTACTAAAGTTAAAGGCAAACCATGGCACGATAGAGTGCCTTCTGATGATACGAATTATGTATGGTAATATTGAGGTCTCATGAAGACAAATGCACCCGAAATAAATGAGAAATAAATCAGATCTAGAATCATGATAACCTCCAAGTAGCATGGGTGCTAACTACGTAAACCTAAATCATTTGTGCTTGCTTTGGTTGGTGTGCTAATTAGTTCTTACACATGTTCTAGTATTGTATTAGGAGTTAGGACATCTTTCTTACCTAGTTATCCATGGTGATTTACATCAGCATTTTGTTCAAGCAATTTGTAACAAAAACTCGTATCAAATTACAAAAGAAGGATATGAATATGAATAAAAAACGTTTGGGTTCAATTACAATGGACTGAACTTGTTAATGTATTGATAAATTAACAACAACATCAACATTCAACTTCCAAAAAATAATGACATTGACATCAACTTCCATATTGATGTATCTGAAGTTCAGGATAAGAACACTGCTTACTGACTGTAACCCTGGTCACTAATATTTTTATGGTTCTGCCTAAACAATTCTTTTGTACCCTTTACACCCACTATTGTGGTCTTGTTGCGTGGTCACCCTGTGTTAACCTATGTGGATTTGGCGTCTTTGAAAGGAATATGCAGGATTGCTTGTTTGTATTGCCCTGTGTATGATCATGGTGATATAGTAACTATACAAATCATGGTTAGATTCTTTTATGTATTTTGAGGAAGAGAGGAAATTAGCATGTTATCACAGTAAGTAGGTTGTTGTTTTGCTCTAGTAGTAAGGGGAGATCTGAGATCCATTATATTCCGTGAAAACATTTCTGATGGAACGTTAGAGAAACTCCACTATACTAGCAGATTGAATGAATTTTATTTCTACACATTTGTTCAGATTTGCTTAATGGTTTTTCCCTTTCCTGACTAGGTGCTGGGTTTTATTTGAACGCCACAAACGAGAAGTGGAAAAATTGGCGCATGTATGACTATGTTGTGAAAGAACTTCCAAAAGTTCTAAGTAATTACTTTGCACGACTTGACACTTCACAGGCATCCATTTTTGGGCACTCAATGGGAGGCCATGGTGCACTGACAATTTACTTGAAAAACACTGATAAATACAAGGTATTATTCACATGACATTTTGTGTATGCCTAGATAGACCTTTCAAGTTGACATCCATGACATTTGTATTGTATCTGACTCTGATTTTTGTGTTTATCTTAAATTTCAGTCAGTATCGGCCTTTGCTCCAATCGTCAATCCGATAAACTGCCCATGGGGTCAGAAAGCATTCTCAAATTACCTGGGCCCAACTAAATCAGATTGGGAGGTATTCTCCTTTTTAGAAACCATTTGTTTCTCTCTGATATGTTTGATACTTATATCTCTCTGATATGTTGGATACTTATATATCTCTGATATTTTGGATATTAATAAGTACCTGATTGCTGTAGGAATATGACGCTACCTGCCTGATTAAAAAGAACAACAAAGTTTCAACTCCTATCCTAATTGACCAGGTACAATGTTCGACTTGGATTCACTCGTGTAATGTTTCTGCTGTCACGATATTGCTATCCCAGCTAGTTTGTTTTCTTCTATATTTTCACAACTTGAAAGGAAGTTTTCATTGTTTAAAAGAAATGGAGGAAAGTTCTTTTAAGTCGATTCTGTTGACATATGTCCATGTGACCAAACCTGAAACCAACTGTTGCCACACATGTCTTTATTTGATGGATTGACTAGTCATTTAGTGCTTACATCTGATATCTCATTCTTGAAAGTGAAACCTCACTTGACCACTCAGCCTATCAGAGCAACAAGATATAAGTGGTTGAAGATCTATATAGCATTATAGATGGATTTTTTTTCCTTGAAGGTGCCACTGAGTCTGACTCAAGTACCTTTACAACATTATAGAGTTGCCATCCTGCAAATAGGTATGCGACAAGATGGCAAATGGAGACCTAACAACATTTTCAAATTGGATGTTCACATTTTCTTTGATATGCTGTTGCACATGATTGAGCACAGCCATTTTGATGGTCTTCTACACTGTGGATCCGATTAGCTCATCTAATGATGAGATCTCAGTTGATTAATTTAGCATTTGTAGGACTCAATACATGAACAGTATTCAGAGTCTATCAGGGTCACTTGACTGTGGAATGGACAAGTATTGCCTGATTCGACTGATTTAACTTAAAATGTTTGTTCTTGATTGAACCGGGTAGAAGTGTAGACCTACGTTGCACAGATACTCAGATACGGATACGGTAATGCGATACTTGGATACGTTGATACGCCGTTTTTTCAAAAACACGGATACGGGGATACGTGAATATATATATAATAAAAATAAAATTGCATACCATTTCTTGATAATATTGCAACACTAAGGGAAACATTTTAGTCTAGTGCGAAAGACCATTGTTACATAACTTAATGATATAAAAATAGGTAGGTAAATGATAAGTCTAATTGTTGCTTGGTGGAGGTCCTACGACATCAACCCCCTTGCATACCATTTTCTTGATAATACTGCAACACTAAGGGAAACATTTTAGTCTAGTGCGAAAGACCATTGTTACATAACTTAATGATATAAAAATAGGTAGGTAAATGATAAGTCTAATTGTTGCTTGGTGGAGGTCCTACGACATCAACCCCCAGATAGATCCAAAGCCCCTATATCATCTAGTATCCTCTTTAGGTTTGAAAATCAGCACCACCATCAAGGTCGAACTTAAAGGTATCTCCTCCAACATCCCCCATAGAAGATGTATTTATGGGCAGAATGAGGGGTTGGAATTTTTAGTGTCGGTGAAGAATCGAAGAAGCGTCGACTAATTATCAGAATTATTTTATTTATTTAAAATTAATTAAATTGACTGATACTTGTCCGACAAGAATCGGACGAGTATTAGCGTCCGGACTCCGGATAGTATCGGACGAGTATCAAGTATCTGATACGAGGGCGTTCGCAAGTATCCGCGCATCGTAAGTGTAGACTCCTAAAGAGTAGGGTAGGGTCAAGCTTATCAACTATTTCCGATAGATTTTAGGGGCTGATAACTGTCATACATCACCCACAGTGTGATGCTGTTTGGAGAATTAAATGTCTGTTGAGTCTTGAGGCTGCTGCAATCAATTTTTTTTGTTTGTTTATTCCACAGAGTAGAAGTAGAAAAAGTCTATTTCTGTGAGTGCTTATCTGCTGTGTTCTTATTGACAATTTGTCTAGGGGGAGGATGACAAGTTCCTGGCTGAGCAGCTGCTGCCTTGCAACTTTGAGGAGGCGTGCAAGGCTGTTGGGGTTCCTCTGAATTTGCGCATGCAGCCTGGATATGACCATTCATACTTCTTCATCGCTACATTCATCGATGATCACATTGCGCACCATGCAAAGTTTCTGAAGAGCACTTGACTTCAAGATCTCCCTCCTGTAATGCGAAGAAGCCATCAAGAGAGACAGGGAGGCAGGTTGTGTGGTTTAGAAGCGTCCGCTTGCAGCATGTGTCGCTATGTCGCTGCCGACAGTCTTTTCGATGTAGGCGAACAATGTAACCACATGTGAATAAGATGAAAGACTCGGTCCTTGCCGTCTGGTGTAGCAGGAATGGGGATCTCGATGGATGGTGCATTTGAGTGTAGTTTCCTTGTCTTTTGTTGCGCGCAATTATTGGGCCTGATGGAGCCATTTCTGGTGCAGGAAATGATTGCCCATGTGTGCAATTGACTCTTCTTTGCTGATGCAGGGGGGGGGGGGGGGGGGGGGGGGAAACATGCACGATCAGCCTGGTTTATATGACTGTATCATTGTCGCCCTTTGGCGATACTTTGCCAAGTTGCCCGTTATTGTCTCCAGTTGCTCGTGTGTGTCGGCTCGGGTTGCTCAGTGCAGTGGCCATTCGCCGCTGCATATTTGCAACATGATGCAAGCATGCTGTAGCCTACGTGAGCCATTCTGGGCGCTGGACCATGAGGGCGAGGCCCAGTCGCCGTCGACTATTGTCCCGTTCAACATGGTGCATCTTTGCACCGACACATTTCTGCACCATTAGAAAATTCAGCTATGGTCCCGTTCGCTCTTGAAGCACAAAGATCGTGATCTGATCTCTGGTCATTGTCGCTGTGCGATCTGCTGCCCTACAATGGTACAACCTCAGCTACAGTGAGAGAGGAGGTACGTAGTGTGTGCCTTGCTTGGCAGCTGGTTCAGGTTGTTGATATGCAAGCCGTCTGTTGGGCCATTCGACGCGGCGTCCACACGCAAACATGGAAGGCACAGGCACGGTACACACAGTATCTTGAGCACGGGTACAGCAGATTGCGTTCAACCACCGGGACCGAGCTAGGCGGCTCGCCGGACTCGCCGCTTGTCCATGGCGCGCTCTGGACCCCCGCCGGGTCCTCAGTCCTCACCCTCACCTCGCAGCAGGACCGGGACCTTGGCCATTATGCAAAGTTTTGTCTTGAGGCTCTCGTGAGTGGTATCAATCCAGAACGCGACGGGCCCTTGCACGGACACCCACCAACGGCCCAAGCAGTGTTAGCTCGACACGGCAATGATGCAGGTGCCTGGCGCAGACGTCGATGCGACCGGGAGAGACACGAGCTTGCCCCGTGCCCGTCTTGTGCCGGCGTGTGGCGTGGGCGCCGCCGCTCGTCGATTCTCCTCCTCCGGGCATTATTACGCTACCATACATGATCGATGTGCTCCGGCTCTTTTTTTCAAAAAAAAATCACATCACATCAGGCAGGCGCTTTATTACCTGAAGAAGAAGCTGCATCGGCATCTCTGTTTGCTCACGATCGATATCCGCCAATCGATCTCTTAGGTCACGCGAATCTCTTGGTGCTCAAGCTGCCTCCCCAATGCCAATGATATCCCTATCCTCCCCCCAGACATGACGCGACGCCTATCACTTCTCAAAAGAGAGACACACTGTTGCTGATCCCCACACACACCCGGCAAAATTAAACTAACAAAAAGGACCCTGTTTCGTGCGTGTAAAAATGGGGGGGAAAATGTAAAGGATCGGATGGATGGCGATGTGGATCTTTGCAGCAGCAGCAGGCGACAGACAGGGGGGCAGGGGATGGAGCTGGAGTGTAGCGAGATGGAGAGACATGGGCGGCGTAGGCATGGCCCTGCCCTACGACCTAGCCGATCTCTCTCTGCTCTGATCGGTGCACGGATTGGATTGGCGACCGCATGCATCTCTTTCACCCCACCGCCTCTCTGCCGCCTCGTTCCGTTTGCGATCCATCTGCCCCTACCTAGGGCTCGCACCTGTCCACCCCTATTGCTAAAGCTTACCACTAATTAAGGATCATGGGGGAAAGAGGCTCATGGCCAGTCCCGATTGCCATCATGCATGCCCTCGTCTCGTGGCAACTCATGGTGATAAGATTGGTGATGTGGCACTGGGCCACAACTTGTCGCAAGAACTACTCGTCACCTGTCATGTTAATTATCCAGGGTATAAACATACCTTTAGGGTCTACTATTAGATTCTATTCTTGGTGATCGATCCATTATATTGCATTTGTGTGCTTCATTTGGACTCCTTTTCTTTTATTTTTTGTTCTTTTACCACAAGTCTTGAAATGTTAAGGCAAAGGCCTGCGTATCTTTTGCAAGAAAATTGTTGAGGCAAAGATAATTAAACAGATTTTTCTCATAACTAGAAGACGCTCAATACAATTTGCCTGTATGTATGTCGTCGACAGACGAGAAACAAGTTAAGTTGCCGATTTCCTATGTTACATATGGTACCATATCGGCGACATACCTACGTATGTTATGTGGTTCAAATGAAAGATGTCACAAAGGATCTCTAACAATGGTAGTACAGAGCATGCCGCTTTTGGTGTCCAGTAGTACAACGATTCGGACTCAAATGGAGTACATTATTGTCTCATAGATCGATCATGCCCCTTTTCCACCCCTCTCCTGCAGCTAGCAATGATATGAACATTGCTCCCTTCCCACCCTCAGAATTGGCATGTCACCCTTTTATCCAACTGCTCCTGCTGGCCCCTACTTTTTTTATAACCTGTGGGCTTGGACAACTTTACTTGCACCCAGGGTTTTTTTTTTCCCGACCGGTGGCCCCAAACCGCCGCCCACCGGTAGCGGTTTACCGGACTGGTTTGACCGGTAGCCGCCCCAAACCGGTGGAATTCAAATTCTCAAATTTAAACCTAGTGTAATCGGTTGTGACCAGTTTACCGGTCGGTTTGAGCGGTTTACCGGCCGGTTTGACCGGTTTACTGGACCGGTTTGACCGGTTACAGACGCATGGAAAAAATAAATTTATAATTTTTTTTTGCATGAGCTATGCACATATTAATGTCCAAAGTAATAATTTATAATTATGCATACCAATGGGTGGGGTGTTAACTGAGTGTAGGAGTTGATGGGCCTTCACGGGCCGCGCCTGTTTTTTCTTTTTCTTTTTTTATTTAACTTTGAATTCCCGCAAACTATACTAAACGAATGAATATTTGAAAAAAATTTACACCATTACATTTGTCGCAGCTTGAAGTATTTTTGGGAATTTTTTTTGATTTTTTTTCGAATTTTTTTCATTTTTAAATTCAAATTTAAAAATTTTGAATTTGGCCGGTTTGTAACCGACCGGAACCGGTACCGGTTCGGACCGGTTACACCGGTAACCGCGGTTTCCGAACCGGTTCCGGTCGGGATTTTTAACCCTGCTTGCACCCATTGGAGTTTTTTTTTTGGGAGGGCTGCACCCATTGGAGGTGATGCGTGTAGGGATAGCCCACCTCTGCAGAATAATTTCATTTCACTGCTTAGGGAATTAAGTAATGTAAAAGACCGACATGGGAAAATATTAAATTCATAACTAGGTGAAGAATAATTTGTCACACCTATTGTCTACGCCCAAATTTTATATGCATCCTAACTTTCATTCAGTGGTAATCTCACAGCTTCCAAATCTTGTGATATATATACTAGTTCCTTTTATAATTGTTGCCATGCTTCTCTTTCACTTCTCATTAGTTTTTTTTCCTTTTGTTAGATTAATAATAAACGCTTTAGCCTAAAAGGGATCATTGTGATCTTGTAGGGGAATTAGGAAAGATTCAACAGCCACTTATCATGCAAGGGACCGCTACCTATTATTGGTCACTAGCTAGAGCAGTATAGCTATACAGTGTTGATCTGGTTTTGACAAAGAAGTATAACTCTTTCCTACTGCGGGCTATCTGTTCGGCTATCCACTTACTTCGTACCTGAGCTATCTCAACAGTCAGTGTGTGTAGCAAAGTAGTATTTTTTTTTTTTTTTGGCCCTAACTCATGGATAGTGGTATAGTCTGCAGATTCATAACCATTAGAGTGACCATGTTTTATTAATTTTTATGTGTGTATGCTGGTTAGGCGTAGGTTGTGAATGCATTTTAAGGTCTAATATCATCTCAATGTAAAAAACATTGAAAACTAATAAAATATCTTTTTAAAAATACTAAAATAAAATCTTATGACGCTGGTTCCTATTATAAATATCGGCATGCTTCTCTTCTGCTTTCTTATTTTTTTTTGGATTAATTCAGAATGAATTAAGCTTAGCCTAAAAAGGAATATTGTGATGTGGTATATATATGCTCCACTAAAATAAAAGCATATTACGTTTGGTTATGTTATGTCGATCTCTGCGTTGTCATCATAGATTTGCAACCTCTTTTTGTACATTTCAGCTATAATTATTGAACAGAAACGTGCATATCATATTGGACCATTAAAATGTACATGATGAAGATGGCATATCTCTAGCATACTAATTAGATTGTGCTTACGTCATACAGCTGCGAAGTATGATTAAAGGAAATAGTAGGGTTGACAACGACGCCAGGCAACCTAGACTAAAAAGAACAATACTTGGTCTTTGTAAAGTACTACACTTCATACATATCCGTACAAAATAGACAAACATACTCCAACATCGAACATGGTACCAACTAACTCCTCCAATTAATTATATACAACTGGAAATAAATGAATTTTTGAATGGATAGAAGTTGTTTTTTTATTAGAGAGATTGCAAATAACTCGGAACAAGTTGTTTGTATAAATTGTGTCATGTAACTATTTACATAAAAACTATAAAGTTAGAAGTGAAGTACTATTCAGAGTAGTCTAGAAACAAATCCTAGTGGATTCGCATTATACATCTTCATGAAAGTAACTGAATTCATAAGTTATCTTTTACACCAATTGATTTGCAATCTCACTGGTTCTTAGCTAGATCTGCTGCTAACACCAGCGTGAGGTAGTGAAAACATGATCACAGAGAATAACTTTTGAACTAAAAGCATCTGATAGAATATTAGAAAACGACACCAAACGAACATGTTTCATCCAAAGGGAACTGAAATGATAGGTGTGTGCACCCTGAAAGATGTACATCATTCACCTTTTGTATAGTTCTTTCATCGACTCAATGGATGCATTGCTTATAAGTTAATTATCACATGAAAAATCGACACGTCATTGAGCATAATCCAATATGTTTGTTTTGAGACAGCATCATCCAATGTGTCTGAACAAGGATAAAACAAAATCTAAGCGATGTTGACCTCCCTTTAGGTAGAATATATAGAAGAATTATTCTATTTTGCTCATCAGGAGATCACATACTGTTCATCAAAGGATACGGCATCAATTTTATCTTAGTTGCTTGATCTAAACACGGAGTGTAAATGTGGCCAACGGAAGTTTTTACAGCATTGCTCTCCAAGCATGGAGAATCATGTGTTCTTGTCAGACACATATGACCTTTTGTGTTATTTGAATGGCGATCAAAAACTGGTACCAGAGATAGATTAACAATGACCACACATTCTAATTAGCCCATAAGAAATCCGTGGGGCTCCATTCTGCTACAAAACAAGGAAGCACATGCAATCAATGCTGAGAGGAACTATATATTCATGAAAGACAAGATCCACTGAAGACGCTTGGACAAATGATGTCTTGATGTCGATTTCAAACAAAACCCAACAACACGTTTGTCACGAGAGGGGCAGGGAGACTGTCCCCAAAAAAAATCAATTATCAAATTGAATTATCGGTATTCCATCCTGCTAGGGCATATTATACTGAAGCTATAGCAAACCAAACCATGCACGACGAGGGCACATCCCAAGGCAAAGATTTTTTTTCCCCACAAAATCAAAATAAATTAGAAATATAACTCCACGGTGGGGCTCTCCGGCTGGGCCTTTAGGCGACATGTTGCCGGGCAAAACACGGTCAGAATTCGGTTCTAATGTATCCGGCACCAGCGGCACGCACCGAACCAATCAAATCTCTAGCAAAAAGGGTCACAACAGCGCAGCATTTCTGCAGTGATGAATATTTTGACCTTGCAAATGGGAAACCGGCCACCTGCAATGTACTTGTAACTATGGGAAGAAAAGGTTGCTGCCTATTTGATCATCAAAAGATCTTCAGATAGAAAGCATGATCGACGAGCAGATTTATTTTGTGTGTATATGTATGCTGTTGCTAGCTTTGCAGATGGTTGCATTGGCTAGCAATTGATGTATTTTTTTCTTGACCTCGTTCTCATATGGTTGTTGTACTCTTGTCTTTGTATGTCGCATTCTTTATTATTTATTATATATATATAAGTTGCTAACTGGATGCATGTAACTAGTAGAAGCTAGCAATCTAAACAATGGCTGCATATACTATATGCTAACTGAGATATGGTGTTTGTTGTCAAAGATTCACTGATTCATGCTCCATCAGCAAAAGTTGGGATTGATTGCATGAAAGCAAGCTAGCTAGTAACATGATCTAGTTAGGCTTGCAACTTTATGTAAACTTCTTATAGCTGCACTGCATGGTTAGGTTTAAGAGGACACTACTTTAGTATAATTAATTAGGCATATCTAGTAATCAATCTAGAGAGAAGTGTCAGTGAGATCCAATGAGGTATGCATTAAAGATACTATTCTCCTACATGATGTTGTCAATTGTCAAAGCTGAAGGTCTATAGAAGCTTGAAAAGTCGAGCTTTTTTCGGTACTTAGGCCGTGTTTAGTTCCGTGGTGAAAAGATTTTGGAAAAGAATCTTTTCACATTTAAAGTATTAAACACAGACTAATTAAAAAACTAATTGCAGATTACGTTTGGAATTCGCGAGACGAACCTAATGAACCTAATCAATCTGTCACTAGCACATGTTACTGTAGCATTACTGTAGCAATTTAGTGTCTAATCACGGCCTAATTAGACTCATTGGATTCGTCTCGCAAATTCCAGTCCATCTATATAATGCGATTTATTTTTTACCTACATTTAGTACGCTATACATGTGTCTAAACATTCATTTTGGATTTTGGATTTTGGAACTAAACAAGGCCTTAGCTTGCTTGGGCAGGGTGGAGTTTAACATGCACTAGTACATGGGAAATGCGGCCATATCTTATATATGCATGCATGAAAGCAAGAGTTAGTTTGGGGGCTCTTCTTTGTAGCTTTCGCAATATATCGCAAAGTTGGTAGAATGGACGGTACAACACCGATCTACAATTGAACAACAGGCGGTTAATTAGCTGCTCTCTCCAGTCATAAATAGCCATTATAAACTTTGGTTACAAATAAATTTATATATATCAATTTTATATAGGTGAAAACGGTTTCATAAAATGTAATACATAGTAAATATTATGTATGTAAAAAGACAAAACGACCTACACTTTGGAATGGAGAGAGTACTAGTTAAAGTTATGCTTTGAAGATCATATCGATGCTCAAAATATCACTTATTCATGACTCGTGCGGAGAATGGTTATTCACTGGTGGTTATATATATTTCAGAAGTTGAAAATTGAACACAGTAGTTTTTTCTTTTAAAATATTTGTCCTTGATTTGAGCCGTTGATTTCCTGATTGCGTGCCTGTATCATGCATGGAGTACCCATCAGTATCGATGATTTAATATATGTGTAGTGTAAGTGTATGACAACAAATGCATGTTACGTAGGAAAGGCTGGAGCGCAGCAACCACACTTTCCCTGGATGCGCAAGTTGCATGTTTGTGTGATGTCAAATAATTAAAGTAGCGGCTCAAGTTATAATTGCAACTTGTGCGTTCATGGAAGAGAATAGCTTACCTTGCATACCTAATTGGTGGAGTGAGAAATAATATACAATAGTGCACTATAAATGTCCTAAGTTTCTTCCATATGTGCTCATGTGCATGCTGTCTCAGGATCTCTAGCTCAGCACAGCCAAATTAACAAAGACAGCACGAAATTTCAAACTTTTATTTTTGATCATTATATTGATCAGATCAGTTAATCCAGTTCAAACCTTGCTGACGTGCTGCATGAAAATCAGTTGTCGCATGCAACGCGATGGTAAGCACGCACACGAACGCTTACATATGTATAGAGATATTTTACATTGACAAGTATGTACGTGCAGCTACTTCCACTTATTTGTGCACTATGCTTGCACATAGCTGCTACGACTACCTCATGTCATTTGTTAGGTCTATGGTTAGGCATTTTTGGTAGATTCAGTAGTGTATAAGCATCAACTTCTCTGCACAAGTTTTGTGGAACCACCCAAATTAAACCGGCTTAAGTGTGTTACCCATCATTACAATAATTAATTCTAGAATCGTGGTTGAATCGGGAGTTACTCGACAGACTGTCGAATTATACCATTTTAAGTTGACTGGATTAATTATTATAATAATGGGTAGCGCACTTAATCCAGTTTAATTTGGGCGGTTCTGCCACGAGTTTGATGCCCTCTTTAGTTTCCATCGCGACAGTTAGCGAATGAATAGTCTTGTTCTTGTACACATGAACATTGATTGATGACAACAATGTGATATGTTTTCCTTTTAATCTTTGTTCTCTAAAACTTTAGTCAATGATTAGCCAGAAATTAAAAATCAGTCAGATAAGATTAAATATGTCTCTTGGCAGATGGCAGGCATTGTCATTCACCATTCTAGCTAGCATATTCTTAATTGTCAGTCTGGTTACAGCGTAATTAAGTAACATGTCTAGTGGAAAATGGCAAGAGATTTTGAGTTGATTTGATCGATAGTTCCAATATTGTTTTTATTTGCTTTTCAGTTGACGTAAAAAGTTAGCAGCACAAAGTTCAAAGATGCCGGCAATATGATGACAGAACACCAGTGAGAATTAACTTCTGTCTACCTAAACACTGGACAATTATCAGGTGGTTTGGTTGCTGGCTAAAGTAGCAAAATCATGTCAAGTGCTGCGCTACTAGTTGCTGTCTTAGATATTAGACCACCTTTTAGGGTTGGTTCTGATGGCATCTAGCTTTTGACTACTGCTTGCACTACAACATGTACACAAGAAGTAGTAATATTGGCAGATTACATATAAATGTTGGGTCATCGGAACGCCAGGTCACTAACCCAATCGCCTAAATTATAGTACACACATCCTTGTCCACTTTACTCCTATTTTTGAGCATGTATATACACTACATAAATACGGGAATTAATGCATCCAGGGGCGGACCTACTACTACCTCCGTTCCAAATTATAGATCGTTTTGGCTTTTTTAGATTCATCATCTTTGTTATGCACCTAGAAAGACATCATGCCTAGCTTCGTAACAAAATCTATGAACCTTAAAAAGCCAAAACGACCTATAATTTAGAACGAGGAAGTACCTCGAATCTTGAGGGATCACGACTTAATAGCAACTAAATTTACAACACTTAAATGTTGAGAATTTGTTGATTACCTTAGCATAAAATTTGAGTGAATGGCACCACCTTAAGAGCAACTATATAAATTTATAAAATTTAAATATGTTGAGAATTTGACGATTGCCTTAGCATAAAAAATTAAGTGAAGGCGTGTGCGCTCACTCAAGTCTATATAGGTCCGCCCCTAAATGCATCCACACGCATACGACAATATAGTTTTCATACTTGTCACTGTTTTCATAGTTTGGTCATATAGACCAACGCACTAGATTGAGTGGTTATATTCATACTTCAATTTAGTGAGTGTTCAATTCAGTCGCTCTCTGCCATCACGTACATATCTCTCACGCATGCATAGATGCCGGCTTTGGCACTATTGATCCGCCGATGAAAGCTAGTCAAAAGGAGTTGGAAAATAAGGAGGTTGCCGCCCATGGGTAGCTCGACACGGTGGCTGATGTATATATGTTCACGATCGCACACCATGAGCAAGATGATAAGAAAGCAAGCACGTACACGTGGTGCTTTACTTGGACCAGCTTGTGTGCACAGATATTTTCACCGACTAGTTACTGCTACTAAAAGCTGGCAATATATTTTTAAAAAAAAACACATACAGGGGCAAGTACTCCATAAAATGCATGCGAAGTCCAGGACTTAACTTCCAACAAAAAAAGAAAAATTACTTGTATCTCAGTTCACTAAAAAAATAACAATATAGCTGTACATATCTATGAAATATTTATGTGAACCATATGTCCACATTTGTGATTAATTTTCTAATATAACACAACCTAGTAAAGCCACGTGTGTGGATGCATTCAAGGGCGGACCAGGGTACTTGGCAAATAATTTTCCAAAAAAATATTTTCTTATGTGTGTGCCAAATAATTTTAAAAAAATTCTGAGTACTTTCACCCTCTTAACATTCCTGAGTACTCGGAAAATAATTTTTGAAACATGGCTTAACAATTCCTGAAAGGGTTTGAGTTCTCGATTCACCGTTGATGCTCACTTTTTTTTTGGATTTATTTCAAGATTTTTTTTGAACGAACGGCACACGATGTATGTGTTTCATTGATATAGCAGAAAAAATACAAGACTATGTCCCTGAAAGGCCATAGTCAGTTGAAAGAAAAGAAAACTAAGAAAAAACATCTAGACAAATGACGGGTCGGATTGGGGCATCGACACCGCACACACTCTGCCCGGTCGGATTGGAACATCGACACGGACCTCAACAACCCCTGAGATGCAGCAACCACCAACATCATACCCTGTAATCGCCAAGCACAACGTGACCCTGCATCGATACGGAGCCAAGAGTAGCAGACAGCAGCACACCGAAAAAGCCACCGCTATGCGGGACTCTTCGCTGTAATGCCGTTGCAAAACCACGCACCACCTGACGTGATAATATCACCGAATCTGGACCTCTCGCTCAACGCGCGGGGGCCTCGCCACATCCGCCGTTCGACGCCACACACCGCATGCGGGGGCCTCGCCACGCCCGCCTCAGACTCCTTATCACAGATCCGTTTCTAAGTTGCCGCCAAGGTGGTGGGCGAAATTGCCCCGTTTCCCCAGATCTCCATCAATCCACCGGCACGTCGTCCCATGTCGATCTCATAACCTTGCTTCACCCGCGCTTAGTCTTCATTGCCAGGCCGACGATCGAAAGAAGTCGCATGCGCCATCTTTCGACGATGTACCGCACCGGATTGCCCAGCAATGCTAGACAAACCGCCGCGATCCGCTGCAAGCCAAGTCATCCAACAGTGCCGATGCCACAAGCGCCGTCCTCCGACGCAATCCCACGCCGCACTGACGGTTGCTAGGCAACGCCAGCCGCCGCGGTCCGCTGCAAGCAGCCACACTCAGCACCCGTTTGATGACGACTTCCGACTTTCGGCCTAGCCGTGAAGACCTCGACGTGGGCCTCACAACACCCATTCAGCTTGCCAAGTGACGAGGTTGTCGCCCTGGCCGAGGCCACCCATGACCGCAGAACCAGAGATGCTAGACGCTTGTGGTGGGTCTCTTTGAGATGACGCCTCCAAGGAGGGTACGACGCCGAAGGCGCCGCCGTCACTCGTCCAGGAACCAGACAGGGTTTTCACCCAGCGGACCCCGTGCAGCAAGGTTGGACCTCCAACATTTCAAGATTTAACAGCGCTATTCTTTGAGTGGCAGACGATGTGTCCGTCGATAATGAGACATCAGTAGTAACTTCATCAATCTCGAGGAACTGCGGCTCAATCTCTCAGAGATGCTTATAGTAGAGGTAGAGTTGTGTGTATTTGATATAATTATGTGTACATACATTTGTGAGCATTTTTGAAAACAAAGAGAAGAAGGCAAGAGTGTTAATACAAACGTACTATTCCAGTATACCACTATAGCAACTCATGAGTTTGTCGACCTGCCATGCCACGCGACGTTGAGAAAACAGGAAAGTAGAAGATCCCAGAGACCCCAAAACCAAACAGCATAGTGGGCCATGCCCCCACAGCCTCTCTGAGTTTGTTCATCATGTCAGGACTTGACACGTCCGCGCGGGTCCCGCTGGCCGAAAGCCACCGCGGAAAATGTCAAGAAGGCCACGTGGGAAGTGGGTCCCCAAAGTCCACTTCCGCGCGATCTTAAGGCCGGGCCGCACCGGCGATCGCTCTCCGGCGCCTCCCTTCGCCGCCAAATCCGGTCTCTCATACTGATGCACATGCACGAGCATCTATCTCTGCGTGACAGTGTTTGTCTTGCTCACACATCAGCTTGCTCAGTCAGGGCATGCACACGCGCACGAACAGAACAAGAACACCTGTGCAAGATGGCGTCTATCATTGATACCGAAACGGTCGGTTGACTCGTCAATTGCTTATTTGCTTGGCACATTACTTACTGTATGAAAACAAACAGAAATTCCTTCGTACTACTGCAACATCGTACCGAAGAGAACTTTGACAGTACTTTACTGTCTTTTTCTAATTGATTGATCAGAAATTGCAATGACAAATTCGATCATCAACGGAACTAATTTTGTTTAGATAGTAAATGGTTAATTTCCAACACCTGCAACAAAGAAAGATTTACGCATCCATTATAAATTTTAAATTATACTATGTGTTATATGTAAACTTCCATTTATTAGTTTGACCAGATAAATGTCAAAAAAGTAAAGCACAAGGGAAAAAAAAAGAAACACTAACTAAATCCATATGCATTGATATGCCACGTAGGCTCAAAACACAGTATGTGTTTCAGCTTTCCAGCTCTGCATATATTAATGTGACTATTGTCGACGAATTTGTGTGGACGACATTGACACAACGGTGCATTGCAACGGACGGGCGCCGTCAAGGTCAAATGCTTAAAAGTTGTCATTTGCCAACACGATGAATCAATGGTGGTGCCATCCATCCACGATCCACCATTTCCTGGTGTAGTGGTTGGCCCCAACTTGAAGGCCAGCCCCACGGTGGACCGTGTTCTCCAAGGGTGCCTGTGACAAGCACCACTAAACATGTGTGTATTTTCACTTTATGAGCCAACTTTTATTTCTTGGACTTCCTTTTCTCTTTAACAAAACGATGGGGAGTGAGGCGTCCAACCGAACCATTTCAAATGTCGGTGTGTTAGAGGCGGCGAGCCATTTTGTTGGACGAGGCTTAAGCCCAAATCAAATTAAAAAAATACAATTTGGGGGGAGGACTAGGACGCTAAGTTACACGGGTGGCTAGGGTACCGGAATCGAGCGACGATCAAACACCATATGGTAACGTGAGAGATATTTGCTTGTCCAATTGATATCCGCTTTGTTGTGCCATTGATTCACTTTTTGCCCCTCTTCTCCAAGAAGATTTTGTAATGACATGATGACAACGTCAACAAGATAGTCAGTCAGTTGTTGCCTCATATTATCTGTTAGATAGTTCGCGAGGAGGGGATCATGTGGGGATTAATTCCTCATGCAGGGGAAATGGGGAATTTTTCTCCCTGCAGGGATGGGGATGGGGAGCCGAATTCCCCACTGCCATCTCTACCATGGTGCTGTCATAGGATGGTGGAACCATGCATACCACATACAACGATTACCAGCTAAATAGTTTGTGGGGACGGCATGGGGGTATGGATGGAGAGAAATTATTCCCCACAGGCATTTGCGGGAATGAGAATGGGGAAGTCTAGGTCAGAGATGACCAGAGACGAATTCTCCGTTGCCATCATTTACCGTGGTGTTGCCATGGTATGATAGAACAATGCAGAATGCAGACAACGATGCCTGACCGCCCGGAGCTTAGGACCAAAAGTGATATAGCAAAACCAAATCCAGAGAACCAAGATGACCAGCAAGTTGCTAGCTTGTGGGGATTCTTTAGCACGAAGAACTTGTTGTGAGTGGCAGGCAAAGGTCCTTGCTGCCAAGGCCGCCGTTATTTGTAAGACTTTTGTTAGAAGCAAAACTTTAATCACTTACACCGACGACGTTACGTTACAAAAGCCAAGTGGTTTTATTTCACACGCAGGGACGCGGTTTCAGGGTACATGTTCTAGATCTTTTGGGTTTGAATAAGGGCGTACGTTCTAGATTTCTAATCACGCTACGTACTAGTTGCTAATTAGCCACGTGATATGGAGAGAGAGAGAGAGAGAGAGGAGAAGAATCCCCTTTGTGGTGGAGTCTGCCTACCAGCAGGACAGGATGGACGTGCAGGTGACGGTCAAAGTGGCCGCTGCTTGGGGAGTGCTCGGCCGGACCGGACCACACCACACCACACCACTTGGTCGCATCCCGATGCGTTACCGTCTGCCGGTGCCCATCGTGTCGGTTTCACCCGCTGCACTTTAAATTCCTGACACCAACAGCGAGATGCAAGTCACAAGCAAGCGTTCTGATCAGCTAGCTGTTTGTCCGATTTGATCTCCGGCCGGCTCCGCTCGCTGGAGCTGGTCGATCTGGACTCCGGGGCGTCCACACAGCATTGAACGAGAATCGGGGCTTGCTGTGCCGCGTACGCATCGTGTACGTAGCCGGGCTGTGCTTCCACACACACATCGAGCAAATGCGACGGTCCAAAGTCGTACTCGTACCACAAAGGTGGTTGCGCATGTGTGCCCATGTTGCCATCACCCAGATGCTATTGGATTCGGGAAACTAACTTGTGAGGACCCATCGCTCGCTGCTCTCTTTCCTACTCATCAATTCCCAGTCTCAGACGAACAAGCTCAGCTCAGCACAACAACGATGGCCAGCAGCATCTGTGCTTGTGCTTCATACATGGGATATATGGGAAAGGAAAGGAAGGCTGGAATGTCAAGTGGGGCAAGTGATGCCAAACATTTATTCATCTGAAAGCTCCTGGTCCTCTGGAATTATCAATTAATTGCTGCTACGAGAGAGGAAAATAGAAAGAAATATCCCAAGTAATCCATGTCCATACGATTGAGCTAACCGAAAGATCAACCCCAGCTTGCTTTGTTTATTCATGTGATTATATTGATGCTTTATTAGGGGCCGGGCAGGGCAATGAGGTAAGGAAGGCTCCTTCACAGAAGGAGAGCTCCAATCCAACAGCATATGACCAGCGACCAAAACATACGGATGTCCTGTGGGTTCGGGCAGGGACAGGCGCATGCAAGCCATGTGACTGTCTGAGGATGGCCTGAGTCCACTGATGCTGGAACAGAGGATCCAGCCCGGCCCCTTCTTTTCTATGAGTTGAGATCGCCTCTGTCGCCTCCATTAGCTTGGTACATGTTCCCCCTTGCTTAAGCTAGGAGCTACAAAGCAAGAACACCGTGCTCTAAAAAAAAGAAGCTTTCGCAACGCACCACTAGGGCATGTCTCTGTGTCCGAATTTGCAAGCAACAAAGCTGAGCCGGCAGGCGGACAGTCGTCATACGGTTTTTACCAAACAGCTAGCGCCCAGGACTGACTTGGTTGACCGCACCACTTACACGCCGCCCCTCGCACACACACGCTGCTCCTCTCCTATATAGAGAGCCCCCCTCCCTCCCTTGCATGGACAAAACCACCACCGCCTTCAACCTCTCCTCCCTCCGTCTCCTGCTCTTGTTGCACCTCAGGAACTCCACTCTACCAGAAGCCCTGCCTTTCAATTCCAATTTTTCCAAGCTCCCTAACTGCCCACCGCCAAACCTGCCAAACTCCATCCTTTTGGTTGGGGTTGTTGAATTATATATATATAAATTGAAGAAGATCGAGCCGGCCGGCCGGCCACCATGAAGCCATCACTGGAGCACTGCTTCAAGCTGCTGCTCCTGCTGGCGCTCGGCGGGGTCACCATGCACGTGCCCGACGCCGACGTCCTCTCCTCCCTCGGGGCGCTCCGCCTCGACGGCCATTTCAGCTTCCACGACACCTCGGCCATGGCGCGCGACTTTGGCAACCGGTGCAGCCTGCTGCCGGCCACCGTGCTCCACCCTGGCTCGGTGTCTGATATCGCCGCCACCGTGAGCCACGTGTTCTCCATGGGCGAGCGGTCACCCCTAACCGTCGCCGCACGCGGGCATGGGCACTCGCTCATGGGTCAGTCCCAGGCTGCCGGGGGGATCGTGGTCAGGATGGAGTCGCTCCGGGGTGACAGGCTTCAGGTCCACGGCGGCAGCATGTCACCCTTTGTCGATGCCCCAGGAGGAGAGCTCTGGATCAACGTGCTTCACGAGACCCTCAAGTACGGCCTGGCGCCCAAGTCTTGGACGGACTACCTCCATCTCACGGTCGGTGGCACGTTGTCTAATGCGGGGGTCAGCGGGCAGGCGTTCCGCCACGGACCGCAGGTCAGCAATGTCAATCAACTGGAGATTGTGACAGGTCTCAAACGAACCCATGCAAAGCATTGAACTAGCTAGCTAGGAGCACATTATGAAAGATAAAACAGTAGCTGATTTCCTAGTCATGACAACCAAATGCAGGAAGAGGAGATGTTGTTACCTGCTCGCCAAAGGAGAACTCTGATCTCTTCTATGCTGCTCTTGGTGGTCTCGGTCAGTTTGGGATCATCACCAGAGCAAGGATTGCTCTTGAACCTGCTCCCAAGATGGTAAGTCAACAAGCAATTCAGTTAAATGAGCATTCGATTCGTTTCAAATAGAACATGCAGAGATTTGGTAAATACATACATGGATATATACAATGACAGGTGAGGTGGATCAGAGTTCTTTACTCGGATTTTGCAAGCTTCACTGAGGACCAGGAGATGCTGATCATGGCAGACAACACCTTTGACTACATTGAAGGTTTTGTCATCATAAACAGGACAGGCATCCTCAACAACTGGAGAACGTCCTTCAAGCCACAGGACCCAGTCCAAGCAAGCCGTTTTCAGTCAGATGGAAGGATTCTATACTGCCTCGAGCTAACTAAGAACTTCAACAGTGACGACGATGCTGATATCATGGAACAGGTGAGCTCATTATTTCCGTTTGCACCAAGATGTTGACATGTGACTTCATTGATGTTAACTGTAATATATATATGTGTGTGCGTTTCAGGAAGTTACTGCACTACTATCTCAACTTAGATACATCCGATCTACTCTATTCCACACCGATGTCACGTACCTGGAGTTCTTGGACAGGGTGCACACATCTGAGGTGAAGCTGAGGGCACAAGGCCTCTGGGAAGTACCACACCCGTGGTTGAATCTTCTAATCCCAAGGAGTTCAATCCACAGATTTGCTAAGGAAGTCTTTGGCAAGATCCTGAAAGATAGCAACAATGGTCCCATACTGCTTTACCCAGTGAACAAATCAAAGTAACTAGCTTCACTTGCAAAATAACTGTCTCAAATAAGTTAATCTAGTTGCGGTTTAGGTTGCTCAATTGGTCTATTCATTTTGATGCAGGTGGGACAACAGAACGTCAGTAGTCATACCAGATGAGGAAATTTTCTACTTGGTGGGGTTCCTTTCTTCAGCACCGTCTCTCTCAGGTCACGGCAGCGTCGCACATGCAATGAACCTGAACAACCAAATAGTAGAATTCTGTGAAGAGGCTGATATTGGGATGAAACAGTATTTGGCACCCTACACCACACAGCAGCAGTGGAAAGCCCACTTTGGAGCAAGGTGGGAGACATTTGAACGGAGGAAACACACGTATGATCCCCTAGCAATCCTAGCACCAGGACAGAGGATATTCCCAAAGGCGTCATTGCCGTTGTCCTTGTGACAGTTCCTGATATTTAAAGGCTTTTGTAGAGCATATGTTGTACAAAAGTGTAGGTAAAAAGTATCCCCGTAAAGAAAATATCTACGGAAGGTAGCTAACCTGAAGAACACAGCTTAGTGACTTTTTAGTGCCCGAAGATACCTCAAAGCAGTACTTCAAAGTGGAGCAGCGTCACCTGAACTCTGACTGCTGGATGAAATTTTGGAGGCAATCATTGGAGGATTGTAGCGGTCCAAGTAACACAAGGAACCAAGCTGTTGTTACAGCATGGATATGAGCTGTGCTGATCAACTGATCACTAACCAGAGTCCCAAGGAACTCATGTGGAGTTGTTTGTATTTTCAGTTAACGACAGTGCAGTAGCATGAGATTGGATCCTTGATTAGCAAATAACACTTCCTGTTATTTCACATGTAACTAGCTAGCCTCTCATCTCAGGAGTGCCTGCATAAATGCAGCAGGTTACTTTAGTGTATGATTCAGAAATAATATTATATGCTCGTGCCAAAACAGTCAAGTCACCTATCAATCATGATGTCTGGAAACAGAAAACATTTTGTAATTCTCTTGACTTGTGCATTAAATATTAACAATCTATAGCACAAATTTGAATAAGAAACCAGAAATGAAGAGCCAGTTATTGACTCTAAATTAAATGTGAAACGGTAGATCTCCCATCAGCAGAATTATAGGTTTTCATGATAAGTCAATAACTAACATATCGGTTTTTATATCATATAACAAGCAATAATTAATGTGCTGTCATCTCCTAATTATTGCCAGCAGGAAACAAAGAAAATTCAGACTCCTAAAAGAAAGTCAGTACATCATTTTAATTAGTGGCAGTCATACTCTGTCTTAACCAGACCTTTGATTCTGTAGTAATCCATATAGAACTGCATGTACCATGCAGGTTCTGCTCATGATGGTACTAACAGAATATCTCATATACAAGCAAATTCATAGCCAACAACAGCACAATATTCAAAGATGCTTATGTCAGATATATTGGTAGTTCAGCTGCAAACGAAATCTAAATGTGAGCATACTATAGAGTAGTGAGATTACTAAAGAATTGCAATAATAAATACACAAAAAAACAATTAAAAACGTGTAGGAGTGTTAATGGAAACCGCGACGAAGCCTAGTGAGTTGTTCACATGTCTGACTTAAATCTACATTGTGAAACTTGACTGAATCAAACGAAATTCTAAGTGTTCTGTTTTCACACGTATGAAGAGTACAGTTGTTTGGTGACGTCCATTGCAAGTTAGGAGATGTGGATATAACAAGATCAATATCACTGTTGAGGTTATGAGAAGTTCCAAAAATTGGAGTACTGCTGGATAGAAACTGTGAATTTAGATAAAATGTCCTAATGATATCTTCTGCGATAACTATGTGAGCAATCTTATCAGCTGCTAACATGATACTCAATATCAACCAATTCTACTCTATGAACAGTTAGCCCATTTCAAGTTTATTCTCTCATGAAGCCATCTCATGTGTAGTACAAAGAACATGTGCAGAATGCTTAACACTGCACAGTTGAGCCCTGCTATTTACCATTTCAACCACCTACTCCATTTATCTGTCATCATACGCAGATTTCCTTTCAATTTCCTATAGATTACGTGTACATCAGTATCTAATCAGTTCATGCACTACTGAATGAAAACACATCCATCACTTAAAGTTATCTTACTTCAGCAAAGGGAAAAGAATAAAAGGCAAAATGATTGAAAGAGAAACCATATCTGTCTTGTTGTTAGTTTTCCATACCTCTATTATCACTGTCAGCTATGCTAACTGATGGTTGTACACCATGGATCCCTTTGGTGACTGATAAAAGACAGCTCATAAGGACAAATATCACACTGTAAAACTCATACGTCATGAACATAATACCAGACTTTATAACATGTCGCGTTCATCAGTTTGCTTCCAGATTAACTGTCGCAGATGAAACTACTGCGTCATAGATTTACCTAACATTCAAACTACATTTTCCGAAGTTATATTGATGGCTAAGAATCCAAGGAAAGGAACATGTCCTCTTCTCCTAGTTGGTAATATGTCATCCAATCCATGTCAAAGATTAATTGATTTTCAAGTTTAAACTAAAATATAAGGTCACTCGCCTGAAGTTACTTTAGCTGACTGCATTGTTACTGTCAAAGTCTAATCCACCTTATCCTTCCAAGATCAACCGAGAGGCCACATCAGAAGGATTCGATACAATCCACAGCAATAATGCAGGCAAAATTCTAAACGCGCACGCGCAATTCACAGCTCCACTACACTAGCAATGACAAAAGTATGGCCTATGTTAGCAATTTGTGGGGATCAAAACGCGACAAAAACAACAGTAGAAGCGCGAAGAGTAAATGGCACTTAACCTCCCGAATATACCAGTAATATCCTCCGCCCGGGAAACATACGCAGTAGAATTCGTGCGATCCTTGTTGTATCTGCGAAATTCGACCCGACAGGCACAACTCCGATGGGCGGAAATCGACAGCCCAATCTATCAAACAGAATACACGGATCAGAACAGCAAAGGGGGCGGGGCGACTGAGAGGCGAGTCGAAGGGGAGAGGGCTCACGCCGTGTCCGACGCCGGCGGGACGGCGGCGAGGGACGCGGGGGGCGCGCGGAGGCGCGGAGGCGGAGGAGACGGGAGGAGCCGACATGTGGCTCGGCTGCTCGCTCCTTCTGGAAGAAGAAAGCCATCGCGCCTTTCGAATGGCGCACGCGCCGAGTTCCCATCACGGGCTCCGGCTTTGGCCTTCTGAAGCCCATAGCCTACGAATTGGGCTTTTTAAGCCCATAGTGCGTGATGTATGGGCCACTTTTACTTACTAAATGGCTTTTGCTGGATTGTGCGTGGTGTATGGGCCACTTTTAGTATGAGTGCGTCTTATATTGTTGAAACACGTAAGAGCATCTCCAAGAGTTTCTCTGAAAATCACTCTCTAAATCATCATTTAAAAAGTCATTTGCATAAAAATCGTTTTCTATATCTTCATGTTTTCCAACAGCTTCTCTATATCTTGCATGCACTCTAGAGAGCTTATTCTCTTTTCTATATTTTGCTAGCGAGAAATCCGGAACAGAGAGTGACTATGTTTGAATAACCAAATAGAGAGGCTGTTGGAAGGTACCTTTTTAATCAAAATCTCTAAAATTAGCAATCAAGAAGGATTTAGAGAGTCTCTTGGAGTTGCTCTAAGACGCACGTTCTCGATATTGCTATTTTAAGGGAACGTATCGTATCAGAACTCAATTCCCGTGAGAACTATGAGAACTCACATCTAGGTCACGTGATCTTGATCCAAAGGGAGAGGTGGGAGGGGGATTTGCAAAACTATGATTAGCATGCATTGGAGGGGTGGTGATTTTGCAAATACCCCCTCCCACCTCTCTCATTGGATCAAGATCATGTGACCCATATGTGAGTTCTCATAGTTCTCACGGGAATTGAGTTCTCCTAGGATATCTTCCCATTTTGAAATGGCCAGTAAATGGCTTTGCGGTAAACTTTTGAGTATGATTGCTTTTCCGAATAGCAACTCTGCTGAGGTAGTTTTGTGATTCTGCCAAACAATAGATGATTTTTCTCCCGAACAAAACACGGCGGGATATTTGGAGATGCGTATAAACTGTCTTAATATGATGGCTTGGAGACTAATGTTCGTAGGGGGCTGGAGGAAGGTTCAAACCAACGACGCAGCTACACTTGATCAAAATGGGAACGGCAAGGCAAGGCTGGTGGCAGGACCTCTGAGTACCGGTTCATTTTATGTGTAATGCTGCTGTATTGTACAAAGCAATACTCCATGTTCTAGTTTTTCAGTCTGGTTCTTGTAATGCTCTTCCGAATTGCTGCGCTGCGGTGTGGTCATCGGCGATTGTAGGCTGCTCCGTTTTGAAATACAGTACGGCGATTGAAGACTTGCTATAAAGCACTGATGGCGTATTATGTAATTTGTTTCTAATGGAAATGGGCTAGGGCATGTTTTGCTCGACCATCTGAAAAACTATCCCTTTTTTTCACCAGTACATGTGATGTTGGTAAGTTTTAGCAAGAACAGTACAAGACGTCTCATACACCAATACATGTGATGTTGGCAAGTTTTGGCAAGTGTGGAAAACTCTACTATTTGACAGCAACTAGAGATGGTTAAAGTCATGCTGAGATGCTAGATCATTACTGTTGTCATGGAACTGAGATGTCAAAAATCTTATTATTTGATCACTGACCTCTCAGTCAATGAACCTTCACTGTCAAAGATCATTGTGATGTGTCCATGACTGCATCCATCAGAAAAAAAAAATAGATTATTACTCTGGTCTAGTCTGGTCTGTCTCAGCTTTTCATGAGAATTTGGCCTGAAAGATCAATTCATCAGCAGCTCGGATTCACAATGAATCTGTTCCCTTCAGGGAAAATAAAACCAATTGAATTTCCTCCTAAGAACTTACTCCAGCCCCATTTCAACTTTAAAAAAAACTACTACTACTAATACACAGCAACACCTAAATCCACCAAGGCAAAACAAGACAATAATTAAGAGCTCAACAGGAAGGAGAAATGGAATTTCTCTGCACAAGACCAGATTTTATATATATGAATATAGATATCAAACAATGTCCCTTTTTACATTTGCACAGAGGGGCTAGCTCCTGTATCACCATCTCTCCCTATATGGAACCTTGCTGTCTATTCGACGAATGTACTGCAGCGAGGAGGGCGGCACCCACCCCTGACCCATCCTCCGTTACACTCAGCGCCACAGTCCGCGCCACCTCCTCCCCTAGGATCTCCACCAGGGCCTCGTCTAGGTACTCCCTGAACACCGGGTAGCCCTGGTACAAGCCACCCTCGATCGCCACCACTGACCGCCGAGGCTGCCCTCGTGTTCTCCCGCTTGAAGCCACACCACTCCCGTCCCGGCCCAGCTTTTTCAGTATTCCAACAATCCCCGCAGCGGCTAGGCGGGCAGCTCTCCGGGTGACAATGTCACAAACTTTGACAACAAGCCTTCGGGTTTTCAGAGGAGTGTCAGGTACCTGCAATGAATCACCAAAACCATTCAGTATATTCAGGTAACCCACATGTTGAGTTTGAGTTCGCGGAGATCAGGAAAGCTGACCTTCAGATGTTCTTGCAGTATCCTTCTGACTTCGCTCAGATCTGGTGAATCGTCCTCGCGGATTGCAGCCAGAAGGGGTGTGCTGGAACAAAAACAATACATGCCAAACATGTATTAGGAAAACATATTAGGAATGGTTTTTGTGAACAGGCTTTAGTTAGGCACTGATATTCAGATCAAGGAAATCAGTTGAGTAAAGTTTTCCTTTGGCAAAATAGCCAAAGTCGTCCCTAAACTTTGCACAAGGGGTCGGGTTCTTCCCCGAACTTTCAAAAGGGTCAATCTAGTCCCTCAACTCTCGTTTTTGAGTCAAAAACGTCCCTGTGCTGATGTGGTGGACATAAGACGAAGGTGAAATGTCATTTTTGCCCTCTCCTCTCATATATGATTCATCCCTACTGCTGCAGTTCTCTCCAATTAAACCCGTGTTAGAACAGTAACTTTAATGAAAAGTTAGGAACAATAATCTGTGTAGGTGAAGTGTTGTTCGCAACTGTTTCTCGCAGTTGCTAGGTACATGAACGGGGAGGCATTAACCAAACCGAGAGGGAAGCTGTGTCTCGAATACTTGTACCAAGGGCAAAAATGACAATTCACCTTCATCTCATGCCTGCCACATCAGCATAGGGACGTTCTTGACCCAAAAACGAAAGTTGAGGGACTAGATTGACCCTTTTAAAAGTTCGAGGACTTACTTGACCCCTTGTGCAAAGTTTAGGAACGACTTTGACTATTTTGCCTTTTCCTTTAAAAGCTCATTGATACAAGAAACATTCTAGTAAGATGCTTGGCTGAGCAGCGATAGTCAAACTAAGATAAGCACTGGTGCTTCACTTGGGAGCAGAATGAATCTTACCAAAAAGAAAGGGGGGGAAGATGCAGTAGCCTAAAGTTCAAAGGGGCAGTAAAACACTAGAGCTAAGTAATGCACAGATAAAACACAATCAATAGGAAAAACAAATAGCAGAAGAAATATTCAGAGCATTTTTCAAGGACTCTGTGCAGACATTTTCTTTGAGTTTTAGTATTTTCGTAATCTAAATGGATAGTATTTCATCTGGGACTAGAAAATAAAAGAAACAGTTGAAAATATAAAATAGTGTGGCCTTGCACTTATTACAGAGTACCAGGAAAGCAAGTCCCCCATCAAATTATTCTACCTCCCCAGTCCTCTTCCACAACACAATAATGAGTAAAGCAAAGCATAACAGGCATTGAATTTACCTCAATGTGAAGGGGGTAGATAGATTATCAGCAGAGTCACCAAAAACATCTGATTCTAGAGCCATTCGATGGAGCACCAGTCTTGCAATTTCCCCAAGATAAATCCCTGAGATCATTTTCTCAAAGCCCTGTATCAATGACAAATTTGTTCAGTCATATTTACTAACCAAGGATACAAATATTCCATACGGTATTTTACACTACACAAAGTGTCACCTGATCATTGCGATTTTGTGTCTCATCATCTAGGGAGATGTCGTAAGGAGTTCTTGGCAAATGTGACGACCAGAAATTGCCCCATTCCATGTTTACTACCTGATGAGTGGAATATTTGAACATCAAACATCAGAACCATTTTTTTCTCTCTGCAGGAACATCGGACAGGATAGATAATTTGACTACCGAATAGCGAATAGAGTGATAAAGAATATACCATGCCACCGGAGTTTGTAAGAAGACCCTGGCATTTAATAATTGCATCAGTGCGCTCAATATAGCAAGCATTGGTGCCAGCCCCGATGATCACAGCAGCCACTGTATCCTCATCATGATAATGCCCGAGAGCTAATGTCCCCACAGTGTCATTCACCTGAGTAGAAGTAGCATGAAGATAAGTATATAAAAGGTGTTGGTGCTACACAAGAATTAAAAGGCAACAACTATAGTAGAACATGCAGATTGAGAATACGCATGACAATATTCCGTAGGTAGCTCATAGAAAATGTTTGGGGAAAAAAAAGCAAATTCTGACTTCATCAGGAAATCAAAACTAAATAAAGTAACTTCAAAAAATTAGGAAAGGCTGGTCTCAGGAAAAAGGACTTGACGGCGCACAAATAGTATATCTTACAAGCACACTCACACAGCTATGAACAAATAAGCTGCTGAAGGATATGAACATTGTGTTCACCTTGTGAAGAAAAAATCTTATGCATGGAATTGTTCAGGGTGCAAGGATCATACTCTCAAACCAATATCCATTGAGAGATTTAAGTTCATTTCGCACAAGCAAGGGCACCCATATTGCAATGCACAAAACACAAAACATGTTCCATATTGACCAGTGTGTAAAACAGGCTTGCCTAATGAGACAAAATGATCGAATCAGACATAGTACCAACAGATGTAGGCAACAACCTACCAGAGCAGTGACTCGCACATTCAGTCCACTCCTAGCAAGAGCTTCATTTAAGCAATGAGCCACATCTTTCCCAGCCTGCCATTGCATAATTCACATCAGTAATTGCATAAAACTTAGAATGATAAATTGGAGATGTGGGTTTCCTGTTATATAGGTACATAACAGAGATAGAAAGTTGAGAAATAAGGTGAACATTCACACAAAATCAATACTTGACTGTGCGGTAGAAAACAATTAGCAACTTTACATGTATGTATCAATTTTCTATGTGCATCACATGTTGCATTCTTCCATATAAAAAGAGTGTATCTACCAAGTATTACAAATACAATGTAAAGAAGGTGTCAAACATCTACTGACACAATGGTGCATGGTTCTGATATAGAAATAAGTTTCCTTACCGCATTTTCAATCGAAAATCCTTTAGTCCACCTAATTAATGACCCTGAAGACACTGAAGTTTGCCTGACTGGGAAAGAAAATGTGAAACCTAGAGCCCTTTGTTCATCCTTTCCATCTTCTGTTTCTACAAAATCCTTTAATGCTATGGCAACAAAGTTGAACAGCTCCTGCAGTTGAACGAGAAATCAGAGGCGCATGCTAGAAACATACTTTATGTCAGAATATGGAAATTGCATGAAATAACAAGCACCTCAATTGTACCCCTGGTCAATTCCTCAGGGATGGGAAGTTCAACCTTCCGACTGGTGACCACAGACCCCGCACCAACTTCCACCCTCAACGCTCTAAAGTTTGTTCCTCCGAGATCGATGGCATAATATATGCCTTCTTCATTTCTGTTAAGAGTACAAATCAGAAGTTAGTATGGGCGCTCTGTTCTGAAAACAAAAGTAACACAAAATGATCTCAATGACAAAACCATACAACATGAACCGCACAACAGATTTATATACTAAAATGATTTGAAAAGGACAATTATCAATTTACTCCTTGACTCTGATTACAAGGGTCACCTCGGCTCATCCAAGCTTTAAAATCATTCTACTATTTCCTACATCTGGGATTGTTGGAACAGCATGAAACATTTCTCCTGATAACAAAACCAACCTCCTCACAGTAACCAATTCACACTAGTAACCCAGGAAACTCATGCTTTTGTCTTGCAAAGTTGCAATACAAACAAGCCATGCAAGAGAGAATAGCCGTTTGTGCATGCAACAACAAGCAACGGATGTGAGCAGTAGCCATTTCTTTGTATCAAAATTATGTGCAGCACCCTTGACAACAAGCCACACGACAACACCATGCCAGCTCAATGGCAACTCCATGGATGCATCTCCCTTTTGTGTGCTCTAGCGCTAACGCATCTCCGTTATTTGTATTCCAACAACTAGTGTTTCTCACTTGTGAGTGCTCTAACGTATTGCCACATGACAACACCAATGCCGGCTCAAAGCCAACTCCATGGATACATCACCCTTGTGTATGTTCTACGGGCTAGAGCATCTCCCTTGTTCATGCTCTAACAGCTAGCACGGCTAGCACGCCTCCTCACACCTTTCCACTATGCCTTTGTACTTTAGCTATCTTACATATCTAGCACGCTACCGGCCACCAGAAATTAAAGAAAAGAACACGATATCATCTGGTAAAGGTGAAAGAAAAGAACATTGTGCGTTGCATTGGAGTGCTGGTTTTTATGTTTTTTTTTATCATCACAGTATAATAACCCTTAGCAAATATGAAAATAATCATAAATTAAAGATATCAAGTTCAAGCATACTGCATTCTACAAAAGGCTATGCAAACCTGGAAGAAATTGTTCCATTCCCGTCACAAAACAGAAACCATACAACCAATCATCACAAGAACCCACACTGTCAATGAATGAGAAAATCCATGAAACTAAACTCCAAACATGTGACAGAAGCAAAAGAACAAAAGACCAACCAAACCAGTGTGTATCCATCTGTCATTCAGATGGTTCTACTGTCACGCTAAGCTGTTGCAAGAGCAGCTACCTAAAACAAAAGCTTGAACCTAGACAGCTGCCACAAACCAGTAGGATCGAATAGATTCCATGGGGAACTAAGAAGGCTTAATGTTTGGTTCGGCCTTCGTCTTGATTGCTCAGCTTGGAATCGGATGAACTGCGGCAACAGCACAGGCACACAGCCTTGAACATAGAAACATTTCTGCATTATGGCTCGCCACCATCAGATACTCTTGCACACCGAAAAGAGCGGCCTCCCCAAGCAATGATTCCCGTCTGACAGAGAACGTCCCATGCCACATTGCCATTGTGGAATACAACCTGGCGCCTGTGAAACCAATGCCGGGCGCATAAAAGCGTAGGCAGATTCATGTCCCAAGATGCCATGCTCCACACCCCCTTTATGGGGGGTCAGGACACCAAACCCCTCCATGAATGCAAGCGTCAACCCAATAGTGCTTGCCCCAGGCGGCATAGGGCCACAAGAGAACTTCTTGGCATCTGCCGAGATTAATGGTCTAGCCCCGGAGCTGCACCGGCACTAAGGAACAGCACTGCAGCGCTGGCGGCATCAGGCATCAGGGCTGTTGAAACCCACCGGAGAACGGCGATTAGACGCAAGGCTGTAGGTGGTCCTTGTGACCTCCGGTGGAGACGGAGCAAGAAGAAATGGGCATTGTTCTGTCCCGTTTGAACAAAGATGGTAACTTTATGACGTCGTATTTGCGGGAATTCCACGAAGAAAATCGACGAGATGTGCGCGGCATTATACGGAATCGAATAAAGATGGCGGCTTTATGAACAAAATATATCAGCAAAAGTAACGGCCCAAATTCGTTTGCTGTTGGAAGAACACATGAGAAAAGCAGAGACCCAAATTTGTTCGCCATTACACAGCAGCGCCGGAGAACAGCAGCAAAATGAGAAGCAGAATCATGTGTAACGAACTAACGATCCCCAAGTGAGCACTGACCACTGAGATGACTAGTACGAAGAATGGCACGCCCAATGCAGTGCGTACTGGGCGCAAACAAATTAGAAATGTGCGTCCTATTGCGCCGCCGCTTGATTAAAACAAACAAGCCGATGGAAAAACCATAGCAGGAGGGAGAAAAAATAAAAGCGCACGGCGAATCCGTACGCGCAGCATTTCGCAAGAAGGCCCGAAGGGAAAGCGAGAAATGCGGTTGGCTCCACATCAGTCGGAAGCAGGGGTGGAACAGAATAAAAGAAATCACATTGCGTACACGCACCGGAGCAACATCGAAACCGAGCAAGATGGCGAGATGCAAGGGTATGATCCAACTACCAGCATGTCAGTTAAGAAACAGAGGGGAAGAAAAAGGACTTTATTTTGTGTGCGTTCTAATCAAGAATCCGGAAAAGGGACCTCAAAAGGGGAGGAAGAAACAAGCGCTTCAAATCAAGGAGCCGCGAGGGGTCCGAACGAGGGAAGGCAACGGCACAAGAGGCAAGCACAAGACAAGAGGCAGGGAAGGAGGTAGTACCCGGTGGGGAGCGCGTCGACGAAGGTGAGCAGCATCTTGAGCTTGCTGCCGCCGTCGGAGGCGAGGCCGGCGTGCATCTCGACGACCATGGCGTCGACGACCTGTCGCAGGCGCGCGGGCGGCGTGGCGCAGCCCTCCTCGAACTCCCTGAGCAGCGCGACGGCGCGCCGCCACCGCGCCCGCGCGGACGCCCTGCGCGCCACGAGCACGGCGGCGATCGCGCACGTGGCCGCCGCGCAGCCCGCCGCCACACCGAGCCCGACCCGCCCCATCCCCCCACCCGCCGCCCGGCCCCCCTCACCCCCTCCGGCTCCGAGCGCGCGCGGCGGCGGCGATCACGGCATCCCAGGGGGGTGCGCGCTCGTCGGCCCCCCTCCCTGGGAGGCGCGAATCCACACCACCCGGCCCCCGCACGCGCGCCCGGGACGCGGCGCGCGACGGAATGGCGAATGGGACGGGGTGGGATGGGATGGAACAGAGCGGCGCGGAGAGGAGAGAGGGAGGGGCGGCTAGGCAGGAGTGGGGAAAGGAAAGAGAGAGAGGAGAGAAGGGAGGAGAGAGAGGAGGGGGAGAAATAGAAATAGGGGGAGAGGAAGCCAAGAGCGTGGCCGCGGCCTGGGCTTGCTCTTTTTATTATGCCCGGGTTTCTTTCGCTTTCGCCCTCATGGTTTGCTCCTATTTCCGCTCTGCGGCAGCCGCCACCTGTCCCTGCATCTCTTGGCGAAGTGAAATGCTCTTTTCCTCTCCTCGCGTTTGACCTGCTCGGGGGGGTGGGTCTTTGTTCTCGCGCTGCACCTGCATTCGCGTCCCCCTCGTTTTAAAATAAAGCACGCTCGATTTGTGTTTGTACTAGTATAGTACGAGTATGGTTGAATTTTGCATGAGAGGTGGTTCGGATTGGTCTGTCGTGCGAGACTAATATCCATTTTATTTATCCTTGCGAAATTCCCTTTCTCTTTTTTGTACGTGGTGTTGGCAACAAATGCCAGCACGATTAGGATGATGCACGCTATTTTGAGCCCCGTACGTACTGAAAAGGCTCTGCTGGATATGCTTCAGGAGAAGAACAGCCTAACTTGGTGTCATTGTGCGTGAGCGCTTTTAAGTTGGTGTTATGATTATCCGTTTATCAATTGCGTATCTATCTAGCGTGCTGTTTTCTTTCCTTTTTTTGAACTATAATTGTTTTCTTTTTATAAAAAGGATAAACGCAAGTACAGTATTCGAAACGACATTTGGCTTGAGTAATCAAAATAGCCCAAAGCGGGAGTGGTGATGTCAGTGTCAGCGAGCAACGGCGGCGGCAGGTCAACATAACCAAAGCGGAGCGGCGGCAGTCAATCACCAAGCGGGCGCCCCATTGGGCATGGAAATTTCAAACCGTCCCGAAAAGCCGATCCCATTCCCATCCATCACGCTCGTGTTGTATGGAGTATAATATATTTTAAAATTTTTTTACCCCCAAAAAGAAAGAAAGATGACTGATGACTAGTGTGGTGATCGATCCAATCATGCAGGGAGCCCCCTGCGTTGTCCGCAAATTCGGGGGCGGGGGTTGGCGCGCGTGTCGAGCCGGGCAGTCAGCCGAGCCAAACAAAGCAAGCCGAGGCATCCGCTCCGTTCCAACGACGCATGAGCTGACACGCTGATGGGCGAGCGGTGGACCGGGGGCGGCCGGCCGGCACACGCAGCGGCAGCGGCAGGGCCAAAGCCAGCGCGGCGCCGCGGTGGTGGTGGGCGCGTGCTTTGCGGAAGCCAGAGCAGCGGAGCCCACACCCACACCCAAGAGGGGTGGGAAGGTGGAAAAGACGGGTGCGCCCTCGTGCGCGCCGCGGAATTGCCGATATGGGCGCGGGGTGGGGCGGCGCGTGGGGGCGGCATGGCCTTTGACCTCTGTCGGGGCGACGGGACAGGGGCCCCACCCCCAGCTTCCATTCACTCGCCCCCCGGCCGGTTCGGTTCGCGCAGGCCGGGCCGGGGTCCTGATTCGCGCGGCGGGCCGGGTCAGGCTGAACAACGTAACGAGAGCGGTCAGCGGCGGCCGCTTTGACCGGGCCGGGGACCACGCTACGCCGGGTCGTACGCGAGTGGATGGTACTAGTAGAAATGAAATGCGTCGCGTGTCTCTCTGCTCTGGCCTGGCGCCTGCACTGCACGGCCGCGCGTCTGCGCTGCACCACATGGGACGAGCGAGACGAGCTGCATGCATGGCCGGCCGGTACGACTTTTCCGTTTGTTTGAATTTGCTCGGCTCCACGGGACGCGGGCGCTTGACGACGTCAACAGTCAACGGGATTGGCGGCCGAAAGCTCGCACTGTCTCGCTCGCCGCGGCCAAGTCAGCTCGGGATGGAATGGAGGAGGAGCAAACTGCAGAAAGCAAAGCCGCCCGCCGGCACGCGACTCTTGCCTGCCGCTACCAGCCAGCGTGTGCATTGATCCCGCGTGGCCGCCGCACGTGGTCTCGCTCCACCGCCTAGTAGGCACGCTCGGTTCGGGCGGGCTATTAATTGCGGCCGGCACAGGCGCGTGACGAGCGCCAGCGCGCGGACGGACGGCCGGCGCCCGCCCGAGCAGCGGCTCGTGGCCGTAAACAACAACGCCCACCAGGCCATTTTCGAGCTATCCACCTCTTCTCATTTACAGGCACGCGCCAACGCTGCTGCTGGCACTGGCCTGCTGCTCCTACCTTTGCTTCCTTTGCAGTCTACCACACCTAGGCAGAGGCAGGCGCTGTCCCAAACACATGGCATGTGTGATTACGCTCAAGCGTAATTAAAGCTTCCATCGGGGTAGACGAATAAAAATGGACATGCATGCTTACGAGTATGCTTGCGCTGGACCCCAAGCATAAAACGTACAGGTTCAGAGGTTCGCGCTGCAATTTCTTGCTAGTACTACTACACAACTTGAAGCGGAAGGAATTCCTAACCTTTCGTTATCCTCCTTGTTTTGCAATGCAACAAGTCACTTTCTCTAGACCACAAGTACGACGACGCATCATTTTGTCCCAGGATTTTTCCACACTTTTCTACACGCATCCGTCCGTATGTACTACAGTGTTGCTGCCATCACATGAATGACATAATTGCTGAAATCACGCGCGCCATACCTTGTACGCGTACGCATGCATTACTCTCTCTACAGTAGATTGTGCCGCGACATGAGCTCGCACGCACGCATGCCGGGAGCGCGCTTAATTTCTCATTACACCCAAGATAAGCATGCATGCGTGGTTAAGAGATAACAAAAACTATTCCGGCGGGCATGCACTAGACAAGTAAACAAGCACAATTCTGCGGTGATTGTATAGGTTATCCTTGCCGTTTCCACCGGAGGCACATGCACATGAAGGGATCGCATCGTGCTGTCGTGCATGTGTGTGCAGCGCTGCTGGTAATCAGTGTGGGGACATAATTAGCTCAGCCTCAGTGTGTTGGTGAAGCTCCTGCATGCACAGGAGAAGAGACCAAAGACCGGTCAAGAGTTGCGTGCGGTCAAAAGGCCGGGGCATATCGCATAGGGCTCTTCTGCTGGCTCGGAGGAGAAGAAGAATCAGACCGACCGTTAAAGCTCCGCGAGGATTAACGAACTTTCCCGCTGCCGAATGAATGCCACCACACGCGGTGCCTTTGCCGCCACAGGGTGGAACAATCTCTATCTCCTGTTGTGTGTGTTGTTTTTCTCTTTTTGCCCCCCTCGAAAGAGATTTCGCCACTAAACAATCCAGGCAGCTGCCCTCCGTGATATTATAATTTATAACTGATTGTTTCCAGGAAAAAAAATCTGAGATTTAAGCACAAATTGTTTTACAAGTACAAATAAATGTGTGGGGTCTATTCGGATGTAGTACATATTAAAAACATAATATTTGCAACAACACATTAAGACTTCATTAATCTGGTGCCGTTTATTTAATCATTTTGGAGGTAATGAGTTATTTTATGCCTTTTTACTCTTAACTAGCCTGTGAGAGTAAGTGCGGTCAAGGAACGTTGTGCGTGACTGAGGCCAGTCTCAGTGAGAGTGTCGTGAGCATTAAATCTCATGCCACATCAACAAATTTGCTGACATGACAGTGCTTTTTATGATGGGAGTGTCATGGGATGAGAGAGGATGTCATGGTGATGACACTCCCTTGGCACAGTTCTCAAAGTTTTCAGTCTTGACAACTGTGCGATGATACCTTTCCACTGAGACTGGCCTGACATCAGTAACTTAATTTCCATTTCAAAATGAATTGTCAGTACGCAATACTTGTAATTTGACTATTCAACGAGACTTCGTTAGTCGCCTTTCGCAGTCAAGAAAGGCACATTACACGCACGCACAGTCCTATCTCATCTCATCTGATGCTGCGTTGTGCTGCTGCCTGTGTGTGTTTCCAGGAGATCCCAATTTGATTCCAGCCAATACAAGATTTGAGGGGACCAGCTGGGCAACCCTAAATCATTTTCCTGATGGCTAGGGCTGGTCGGAGGGGGCAGTGCGGGTATTGGGAGAGGCAGGCGAGGGCACAACGGGGAAAACGGCTTGGGAGGCAGCAGCAGAGGAGGGGGGGAGCGAAATGGAATGAGGCGGTGGGCCCGCGCATAGTAAAGTGTGTGGGACACATGGGGAGGAGAGGGAGACAGCGCGGCTACAGTTCTGGACAAGAAACAAAAGGCGCGGCGAACCCCCGCGTGGACGCGGCCCATGAGCCAACCCCAAAGCCGCCTGAAAGAAGAGAACAGGAAACAGCGTGTGATTTTTTGGACGCAACAGTGACACGTCGCGAATTGTCGCTTCAGGCCGGTAGTACCACGGGCTTGGCATGGTTGACAAGATTGACGCTCTCTGATACTGCTGCTAAGGTTCTGGGCTCTGGCTTCTGGGGGTGCTTACTTAACAGATGATCTGAGCTGCGATTTTTTACTGCAAAGACGAAGAATCGCCAGCAGCGACACACTGTAGAGTGGTAGTATCATTTCCGGCAAAAGGTCGTAATCATTCGGATGGAACACACAAGCCCAAAGCGAGGCACTTGCGAAGCTTGTCATTTGGAGCATAGTGGAAGCACTGGTCACGTCACTAGCCGAGCTCCTCCTCCCGAAATAATGGAGCCAAGCCGGTACAGCCAGCGGTGGTCAAGCTCAAGCTGGTACTCGTACTAGAGAGAAGAGAAGGATTCGAATCGAGGTAGCCGGCAGGCAGGCGGGTGGACTTTCCATTGTGACTTGAGGCCCATGGACCGGGCGCAGGGAGGCCGGCCGCAGAGGGGGTGCGAGCGGCGACGGGAGCTGCGTCTCGTCGGACCGGCCGTACCAAAGTTCCAGCTGGCTTCCGCTCACTCCCAGCTCAGCTTCCCTTTCGCCTCTCCCTGCTGCTCTGCGCCTTTGCTGCTGCCCTGCCGCTGCGCCTTTTTTTTTATTTGGGCATTTATTTATTTTCTTCTCGCGCTCGAAGACGCGCCCCGAAATCTCACCACCCCCACGCGCTGGCTGGCGCTGCGCTCCTCGAGATGCCGCTTCCGCCCGCCCACCTGCCACGTCAGCTGAGACCCCACCACCCACTTGGCACCCATCAACCACCCAAAATCATGCGCGCACCCCACACGTTCCTACCAACATATTCCTCCACCCCGGCCCAAAGTAGAGCCAACATTTTCAGGAATGGGTCAGGCAGGGTTGGTGTCCTAGTATTTGCTTTCACGAGATAGTAACAGCTTTTATTTCCCTCTATATATCTATCCCGAATTGACAATGATATACGGCCCATTTTAGCATGTTTCCTTTTAAACATGTATAAACATCCTTTTTCATACAATGAAGTGATGGGCGTGCATGTGGCCTAATGGAATGTTATTTAGAAAATACAGTACCGTGTGCATAAATATATGATGACTGACGCATATAGAACTAAGCATAAATATAAAGATTGTTGCCATGCTGCATGCAGGAAGTTGTCCATGACATAGATTGTCTTTGTTGGTTATCTGTGGTATACACAACTCAAATTTTATACAGACCATTAATCATTGACTTGCATGCGCGTATGCCATCATTAGAATCAGGTACCCCTTTCTATATACAACTACTAACACGTAAGAAAGCGACTAGCAATCATGTAGAGACACAATGCATGGTTATACAACCTGGCACATGCTTATTCGAGAGCTTAGCATGGATCGTCTAGCATTGTCCCTGCCAAGTATATTTGTTTGTAGGCTAATGCAGGCTTTTGTTTGTTTGTTTGTTTGTTTGGCTAGTAGAAGTACTTTAGAAAGGTTATATTATGTGGTGTAGTTGTACGCATGTATTCTGGACTTTTTTTTCTTGAAAAAGCTTGAAGATTTCTACACCCGAAGATAGGAATGGGATGAGACTAACCGGGCAAACAAAGTACCAGTAACTTTTATGAACAGAAGTTAGTGGTCAACATGAGGGACAGAGGAATGAAAAAAGGATGGGGGTTTAAGGCGAGGTAGCAGCATGGAGCAGGGGCATGCAAAAAAGAGAGAAGCTTTCTCCCCCAGCCGTGGGACACAGTTGCGGGTGGACGGAACGGAGGAGCCCAGTCAGTTGTTTGAGAAGCCCGCGGCCCAGTCCCCGAGCCCGGGCCCGGGGCTCGAGCTAGCGCCTAGCGAGCGAGTGCTCTCCTTCGGGCCCTTCCTGCTGTGCCGCGCGCGGGCCCCACCCGCCCCGTCGCCCGGCGGTTTGTTAGTCGAGCGCCGCCCGATCGCAATCCGACGCCGTTTGGGGGCCGGGGGGTGGTGCATTGCAGGCGGTGAGCTGGCGCACGTGGAAGTGGTGGTGGCGGGGAGCGTGGCGAGCAGGCAGGCCAGGGGAGAGGGGGAGTGGCCGGCTCGGTCCTTGCGGCATGTGATGGTTTGGGGGGCGTGCGCCGCTGTGCCCGGCGGCCCCAACAAATTAACCCTTTTTTAAACGGACGCGGCCGCGTGACGGGGAGAGGAGACGCTGCTGCCTTGCCTGTGGTGCGGTGGGCCCACCTGCAGCTCCTCTGCCGGACTGCTGCTGCCACACAGCTTAGCTCGTACGAACCACCCTGTTCTGTTGGGGGCCGGATGGATCTCGGTCTCGGCTTCGGCTTGCTGCTGCCTGCCTTTGCGCCGGATGGATCTCCGGCAGCCTGGGATGGCCGCCGCGCGCCGCTGTTTGGGTTTGTTGCCCGCGCAGGTGGAGCAGGCACCAGACTAGAGCGTGGCAGGTCAGTTGCCCGCGCAAATCCAGCTGTGTCGCACGACCGTTCAACCTGGAATGGTACGCAGCACTAGCGTATATTTTGGGAACCTCGAACTGCTCGAACGGGATCTCCATATGGACGCGCACTCCCGAGCTGGGAAATCGGCCCTTGTTTAGATGTTTTGTCAATTTTTTTCGAGTACGTTCTCTCACATGCATGGCATATTAAATGTAGTCGAAAAAATAACCCATTATATGGATGGAGTGTACTTCGCGAGACGAATCTAATGAGTCTGGTTAGGTCGTGATTAGACAATAAATTGCTACAGTAAGCATGTGCTAATGACGGATTAATTAGACTCATTAGGTTCGTCTTGCGATTTACTGACAGAATCTGTAATTAGTTTTGTAATTAGTCTATATTTAATACTTTAAATGTGTGCCCGACATCTTAAAAAAATTTTCGCGTTTTATCTAAACAGGGGGGCCATCGTTCCATCTGGAGCCTGCCGGCCTGCTCGACCCCAAAATACTTGCTGCAAACACAAGGAGTACGTACTACGTGCTGGCACGGCACGTACGTACTTGGTGATGGTCAGAGACTCAGAGAGCACAAGAGACGCTCTCAGAACAAGAGGGTTCGTCTTTCCCTCTCCATCCATCCTCATTCATCATATCGATCCAAACAAAGGTGGTAAAACTTAAAAGCCTGTCGTAATAAGCCGACAGAATTTCCAAGTGGAGTAGTAGTTTTTTAAAAAAAATAAATTACAAGTAGTAGTATGTTGCGCAAATTAAAGGCCAGGTAGTACGTCTACCACCAGTAGCATTTGCTCAAGGAGACAGAAACAATGGGGCCGTGTGGCCGGTATATACAGTAGCACTAGCATTCAGCGACGCGCCAGCTGGATGCCAGCAGAATGGGCTTGGTAAAAAAGAACGCCGAGGTAAACAGAGAGGAGCACGAGACGGTGGTAAAAAAGTGGAGGCGGCCTGCAGGGTGAGCTGGCTTTGCAGGGAGGGCAGCTGGAGGTGGCAGGGGTTTGGAACGGATTGGATGGACGTGGTTTTGGCCTGCCGCAAGTACAGGCCAGCTCCTTGTCCTCTGGCGGTCTGGCCAATATGAGGCTTTGTCGGCTTTACAGCCATACCATGCTCATGCTCATGCTCATGCATGGCCACCCCCACACACCGTCGGCCCGTCGGGGGCTGCGTTGCGTTGCATTGCAATTGCATTTGCATGCAGCAGCGGCAAAGAGGCCCATCCGATCCATCATGCACGCACAAATAATCTCTTCACGCCCACCGGCCACCGCAAACGGGCAAAACTCAAAAAGTCCCCAATGCATTCCGACTATAGATGTCCAGATGGGCCTGACACGATGAACGGCACGATGCACGACACTAAAAAACACAACACTAACACGACACTAACACGATGTCGTATTGTCAGTGCCGACACGACACGATGGTTGGGCCGTGTTTGGGCCGCAACCTCGGCACGCAGTGCCAACACGAACACGACACGATTTTTGACCAGGCACGATGCGACACGATTACCTCGATCATAGTACTGTAAAATAGATGTCTCTGTTAAAATATTTGATGAGATGTATATATCTTTATATGAATTTATGATGTTGATCAATGTTCATATAAGTTCATGCTGAAATGGATGAAATTGATGCATATCTAGATGAATTTGTGATGAAATATATAAAGTTTGGAATTGAATGAGTGGATGTATAGTGCCAGTGCCGGCACGAGCATGATGGGCCATCGGGCCCATGTGCCGGCACGACACTATAAAAACGACATAGTGTAGTGTCTGGACCAGAAGGTCGGCACGACAGCACGACGCGACACGACACGATTAGTGTTAGTGCCTATTAGTGTCAGTGTCTAATAATGTCAGGCCAAATAGTGTCAGTGCCGTGTTGTGCCGGGCCGTCCATTTGGACATCTATAATTCCGACGATAGCTGTAGCTGGTGCTGCTCCGTTTGCATGCAAATACTACCTCCGTTCTGGCCTTGGTATGAATCTCGACACGTGGCCACGGAACGGTAGCATATAATGCAATGCGAGCGACCAGGCGATCGGGCCGTTGGTTTTGTCGGTGGACTCCCATTTACTACTCCAATGCATGCTGCATGGTATGGTCACCACTCAGCACTAGCCGCCCCGGCAACCGTACGCGCGTACGGACCACACCGCAGTGTGTCAGTACTGGCACGCGCCGTCCTCGCAAGCGCGCGTCGCGTCGTCGATCCAGCCAGCAAGGCAGCAAAGTATATTATTTAATATTTATGGAGCCGATAGATCGACGCGCCCGCCCGGGCGGTACATCGATTGATCGATCGATTGCCAATTTACCGTATCGAATTCTCGAATCTATCAATGATCGATTTAAGGCTGCCGGCCATGCAAGTATCGGATCCGAACGTTGGGTGCGTGGTGGTTGCATTTGCTACGTACGGAGTACGTGTAAAGCTCGATCACGCACGCATTGCATGCATGGTGAGCAGTTCACCGGATCGCATTGTTGGGTACTCCGTACGTGCAGCTGCATATGTGTCCAACGGTGAAACTTAAATCGGCCGAACAACGGACGGCGCAACCTATATATGCTACGGCATGTACCGTGGACGATCGCATCGCGTGCACAATCCAAGCCGGACGCGCGAGGGGGCGCACGTACCTACAGCCACGCGAGCGCGTACAAATTTAGTTCCCACGGGCGGCGTCGTCGTGCGTTCCGTACGCTCCGGTCGTATCTACTATACGGTACGTACGCCGCAAGCAAGCTTTTGTTGACGGTTCCTCTCGTAAAGTTTTATAACCAGATCTAGGCCGGCGAGAGTTGCTTGCTTAGTTATAACCGTACCTATAAATGTATCCTCTCTCTCTCTGCACATTATTTGCTACATACTCACTTTTTTCTCACTAACGAGCAATACTTAGCTGATGTGTAAAAGAATGTGGGAGAACGTGGTTGCCCATCCTAATGCATACCACTGCTTTTGTTCGTAAATATATATATGATGTTTATGAGTTATGACAAGATAGTTAAAAATGAACTAAGCAATTTGTATTAAACGTCATATATGTATTAATGTATATTTCAGAATGAATGAACCATATATAACACGGGCGCAACGTACCAAGAAAATTAAACCACACGGCCATTGCCGTGTGTTGCAAGAATATATAATTCTCTTAGGGCTCGTTCGCTTTCATTGGAATGGTTCCACCCGGATTGAGATTAATATAGTACAAACTTTATGATACTTACAGTGAGAGACTGGGATTTATTTCAGGTAAAGAACCAATTTACCCATGATAGGGACAATACGAGACCGGGAATCAATCCACTAGTCAAGAGGTGGGGAACCAATCCGGATCTTTTGTTGTCACTATCGTGAGTAAATTGGTTTTTCACCTGGAATAAATCCCGGTCTCTCATTGTAAGTATCATGAAGTTTGTACTATATTGATCTCAATCCGGGTGGAACCATTCCAATGAAACCGAACGAGCCCTTAATAACAAGCCACTCCGCCGTCTTTAGATTGTCTATATGAGTCTACGACAACGTACCGGTGGAATTCCATGAATTCGGCGACACGGACCACGTACGGGCGGCGATCTTTTGATCGAGTATAGACGTGACACGTTTAATTAATTTGCTGCTGCTGATGCATACGGTCGAGTATACCTAGCTAGCACGTATAGCTGTAGCTTGCTATGATGCTAGCTAGAGATGCCATTTCTGGGGAGTACGTAATAGTACATGCATATACTCCTCCGATCCTTATATATACGGAGTACTAGTGTATGTATAGTTCGTATGGTATGTATCTCCGGATGTTCGTGCATGGGACATAGTACTACTGTTCGTGTGCTCGTGCTTGTTGAATTAAATGTAGTACCAGTATAGTATATATATATACGCATATATGCCTACCGCGCCTGCATGCTGTGTGCATATGGTCGTCGTTTGCAGGGAGCGTGTGCAGCAGCAGCACGTTGCCATTTCGTGGCCCCGCCGCCTAGGCCAAGATGTCAGGCCGGCTGGCTGTCTTCTCCGATCTTCTATTGCGATCGATCGGCTCAGCTGACGACGATATATCGAGTGCCATATACTCCGTATAAATGTGTGCTGCGGAGCTTCTGAGCATGGACGGGCCTAGCTAGCTTGGCAAAATTCAGGATGTCTGCCTCTGCCGGGGGGACGCGGCCGGCCCATTCATTCGCGATCGATCGCGCGCGGTGCGCTCTACCGGCACGTACGGCCACGGCCAAGGACATTGATCACGCGTGGATCCACACCGTACCCATCCTTATTAGGACCATGCCGGCATGCATGCCACTGCGGAAAGCAGCCACATCTCAGCGACCGACCAGGCTATTTGCTGTTTCACCGGCCGTCAGCTTCCTTGCTTGGGGCCGCCGGCCAGAGTCATCACTAGCTAGCTATATAGGTCAGACTAGAGCTAGCTGACAGCATGCAGCTAGTGGTTAACTGGCTATATATACGGAGATGACATAGCTTTAACTTAGAATCTAAATGATTATAAGGAGGAGTCCATGATTGCGAGCTGGTTTGATTGCTTGGGGTAGGCGTTATATGTTAGTGTCGTCCACACCATATCGATCAATGGAGGCTAGCTCCATACCCTCCCATCCCATCCATCCAGCAAAGGAGGAATTAATTAAGATCGTGTCCACCATATCAACAACAAAAATCGCACGTTGTATGATTTCATCTTGTAGTCCCACACATGCATGGACATAGGCACATAGCTAGGGCCCCGGCCCTCCATGGACATCACAAACAGTGATTGAAATCAAGCTTATTGCGCGCACCAATCTCACACCCAATCCTGCCAATATAATTGCCAAGCATTGCACAAAAGATATATTAGCTGTAGCTGGCTGCTTTATTATTTGCCCTCAACAGCTAAAACAAGCAAAAGCTAGGTAGGTAGCGGCTAGCTCGATCGATACATAGCTTAGGGCGGTCTCAGGCACTTTTATAGCTAGATATGCCGTGCTCGACCGGAAGCATGGGCACAGATCGCCTACAAATAGCGAATTACGGGCCGGCGCCGGTTTCTCTCTTTTTTCATTTTCCCTCGTGGAGCTACTTGGTGGTGGGAGTGGGACCGGTGGGCCAGCGATCGACGCAACCATACACACCACTGGGTCTTACGTGGCTTGGCGTGTTGCATGGTGGCGCCGCCCGTCGCTGCTAAGCTCGAACTGCAACGATCGGAACAAGACCTCACCAACCACTTCCGTGCGCCCCGCCTAGATGGCCCATGCTGACTGCGACGCCTCGGCCGGCCATGTACAAATTAGCTCAGTGCCAGTTTTATGGGCACATTTCATAGACAACCACATCAGCTTTTCAATGAGATGAAACTGTGTCTCTCAAATGCAAAGTTTCATCTCACGGTTTTATATGCTAGCATATCATTTAAATTTTTCAATCAAGCGTGACCAATGAGAGTTGGTGAATGTGTGTAGATGAAACTCGAATTCTCTCAATGGAGTTTCATATCATGAAACTCAATCCTTCTCTTTCCTCATAAATTACATGACATGTCATCACTTTTGCCTATGTGACATGTCATTTAATAAGTATGAAACTTGCACTGATAATGGCCTTAAAACCCTCGTGTAGCTAGCTAGCAAATCTGATGTGGCTGCTCTGTGTACTCGAGATACGTACAGTGACAGGTCCATTTCGGTTGAAGACGACGTCTCTGTCTGTATTTATATATTTGTACATGCATACTGTACGAGATATCACTACCGGTCGTTCTCTTAATTTTGTGTCTATTTTTTTTGAAACTACTTAATTTTGTGTCTAGTCCCTCGAGTTTGGTGGCTCTTGATCAATGTGTGCTGGGGCCTGCAGGGGCCAATGCATGGACGCAGCGGCAGGCAGGCAGGCAGGTCGCAGGAGGTAGGAGAGGCCAAGCCCCCAGTGGAGTAGTGATGATGTGCATGCTAGACCCCTTCGCCGCGCTCGATCATATGCGTTTGTATTTTGTCGTGCGGAAGAAACATCCATGTGGAAGGATCCAGCTCACGCATGGTACGCTGGGTTGCAGATCGAGTGGCAGCACACTGATCGACATGGGCGCGCTGTTGCGTTGCGTCGTTGCCCCTGCCCTGCTGCCATCATTCATAGCTAAGCTCGCACTTGTTTGTTTCTTTCTTTCCTCGGATACCGCCGCAGGTCTATGCATGCGTGCCGGTCACGTGCACGTACAGGGCCACGGCACCGAACTACTCGACCGTATATATGTACGTGACAGTACTACTGTAGTAAGTGGAAGTACTGGACAAATATCGGTCGGACGTTCGTGTAATCCTTGCGTGTTGGTACATATACCCCCCATGGAGGATCCCACATTTTTCGTATTCCTAGGTGTCCTTTTCTACCCCCTTCGTTAAGGAGGGGACGAGGAGTGATCAGAAATGCCAAAGACCAGATAAAGCATGTGCAGAAACCGAATAAGCACAGCAACAGGCCAGCAAGAGCATGTTTGGAGTGGCCCACGCTAGCCCGGCGGCCCAGCCCAGTCGAACTAGAAAATGCTAGCTTTTCTTGTAAGAAAAAAAGGAGAAAGGAATGCAAGGTTTTTTTAATACTTAATGCAAGGGTTAGTTTCACAATAACTAATGAGAGCCTTGTCTTGTTCGAAAGACCATTCCGCACCTGCAACTCCACTTGAGTTGTGCCGATCCAACAGACCGGGTCCAACGTGCTTGCTAGCTTAGTATCATTCAACGACGGGCCGGTTAGGAAGAAGATGACTGCTGCGTGCTTCCTAGAGCCCTGCCTCTTGATGAACCTGTGGAGCCTACAGGCAATGCGTGCGAACCAGCGCGTCGCTCCTACAGCTCAATGACTAAATATGAGCTGTCTATTTTGTATTTTTGATGGGCTTATAAAAGTTTGAGGCCTTGAAATTCTCTCCATACTTCAGCCTATTTAGATGGCCTCCATTTGTAGGGGCTCTAGACCAAATTTTGAAGGCCTTCACAAAATGGTAGCCCGTTTAAAGGCCCGACTGAAGCTGTTTTTTTCCATTTGGTAAATTAAAACAAAAATAGAGACCCATTTGAGAGTTGAGCTTGAGTTGCTATGATAGTAGCCAGCAATGGACTCGGTGGCCACCGGCAAAGCTCTGATCGCTTTCGAGCGCGAGTAGCAGAGCTGCATTTGCAAGGCATCAAGAGTCTACTGCCACGACATTAATTACAACGATCAACGAGAAAAATAAAACGCCGGGTAAAAGAAACTATTGACAGTTGCTGATCTAGCAGAGAGCTCAGTGGTTGGTAGTTTGGTACCAGGCAACAAGCAAAATTATTTCCTTTAATCTTTTCTGACAAAAAACCAACCACAGTCCAAAGTTTAGCAGAGAAGATGAGAGAGACGTCGTGTTTTCCATTAATACGGCTGCAAGAGAAACAGGTGCCAGTTCTGAGTATGTAAATGGCTCATGAATTCCTCGTACGGCACCCCGACACGCGCACGTCAGGGGGGGCGACGCGGTGACGCCACCGGTTACACCATATGCGTGCCCGGGCGATGACGTGGGGGCGTGACGTGACGGCGGCGCGAGGGAACTGGGAGTAGTAGTATGTACACTGCCAGGGAAAGCGAGAGGTTGGCGCACGAGCCAATTGCGACGCCGACACGCGAGCGACCTGGCCGGGCAGCCATCCATCCACCGATGGTAGCCGACGGCGACGCCCGCCGACCCGACCCGTATCCACTCGCCACGCCAGCGACATGCTGTGCGATCCCCCCGAAAGCAAGCTATAAAGCGCGGGAGCAGCCAGCCACTTGGGATTTGATTTCATTGGAGGAGCGAGCCGTGCGCGCGACGTCGCCGTCACGGACTCCTCATCACTCGTGACTGGATGGGAGATTGATTAGCTCTGCAGCTAGTTGTTTTATTTTTAAAGAGAAAAATATTCGAACGTGCCACCCAGGCCCAGTGGAGAAGAGAGGGGTTTACAATTGGCTGGCTCGTCGCGCTTTTGCTTTGCTTGTTGACTGAACGTCGACCGACTGCGCGATCGGGACTGGCTTGACAAGTTCCAATTTCCCTTGTTCCAACCAGCTCCACTCCCGTTCCACTGAAATCAGCACTGAATCTATGACCGATCGCGACCGCCGGCAGGAAGTAGCAGTAGTGGAATGCAATAAAAAAAAGGAAAAGAATGTACACACACTTGACATGCCACACGTTGCATTTCGCTTGCCGGATACTTCTTAGTTTTTGCGGAGAGAAATTTAGGATATCAAGTCCATTTGGATTCGGCCCATCCATGGGCGATACACCCTGAAATAAAGTGGCCCACCAACTAAAGGATAACTGGGCCTAACTTTCCAACCACTTTTGGGCTTTTGCTGGATAAATAGGCCTTTTCCGTTGGATCCAAATACTCTTCCGTTGGGCCTTAAAGGCCTTCTCCTTCTTCTGAACGGCTGACAACGGATAAGGCAAACGCACGCGTTGCGCTGCGCTGCGCTGCGAAACTTGCCTCTCGCCGTAGCAGAGCAACTGCCCCATGGCGCGGGGCCTCGTCGCTGCTCTCTCCGCTGCCAGCGCGCGTCTCGGCGCGAGCGCTGCGCCGTCGTATACCGGCCGGCCTGTTCGGGCCACCGCCCGGCCGGTGGGAGGGCGCGGGCGGCGGCGGGGCCGCATGGTCGTGCGGGCCGGCGGGCCGCCGAGCACCAACGTGCTCATCCTGGCGTTCGTGCTGCCGCTCTCCCTCTTCGTCGGCACCCTCGTCACCGCCGCCCGCGTCGCCGACGACCTCGACGACCGCTTCCTGCGGGAGGTACGCGCCGCGATACTTGCTGTTGCTGATGGCTAATTCGCTTCGCTTCATCCTACTCCTACCGCTGCGGGAGGTAGCAGATGCTCATTAATTAGCACATGCCAGCAAGTGAGATTAATTCGGCTCAATTTCGTTGCTATATTATATTTGTAACAGGAATAGGATACTAGTACCATGTGATTCATTTGTATCTGTCGTTGCTTGGTTGTGATATCGACACAAGTAGAATGCACCAAATTCGTCAGTAGCAAGCATGTTTGGTTACATTCTTCCAAACATTGGCTGTTCGCAGATGGAGATCAACAAAGCGATACTGGAAGAGAACGAGCCGTCTGATGAAGACATCGGCGACGAGGAAGACGACGACAGAGAGTATGATGAAGAGGAAGAGGCTGGAGAAGATGACGAGCGGCAGGCCCCGGTGGAGATAAAGGAACCTGTTGTTGTTGGTGCAGCTGCCGCTACACGCACCAGGAACAGGCCGAGAAGACGAGTGTAATGAGCTCCCAGGAAAGCCGTGTGTGTTTCTCCCCTGTTCTGACTTGTGAGTCTGGTGATCGACTCTCTCGGAACTATGCTTGCAAGTGCTGATGTTTGACTGCCAAAGCACGCATGCATGTTATAGCCACACCTGCAAGCTTAGTACTTTGAACTTAGTCCTGGCTACATATAGATGTCTGCAAATATTCGATTAAAGAATGCAGCATTACATGTTATGTTAGATGAAGCAAGCGCAGGGTACACAAGCGCGGAAGATTTTCAGGCAACACATTGCATTTGCGTACCCTGCAGCATTGCCTGTCAAGAAGCTACAAGCCTACAATGATCCAATCATATGTACTTTTGTTTCTCCATGATACCGCTGGTCGATTACATGTACTGTTGGTATACCTTTCGTGCCGCCAGTCCATCCGAGGCGGCCCCAAACATAAAGCCATCCGCAATTCCGTGCAGAATCTCGTGGCAACATGTCTGATCATTGCTAAATCAACAGTGCCCCCGTGCGAGAGCATGAGCGTGCGATCGTCACCTGCGATTTCAGGTGGCCAAGCTCGCATGCAGGGACACCGCCGACGTGACTCAAAACGCAAAGGAGGTTGTAGCAGTATTTTATTTTTAAATGACAATTTGCTGCTCTGGTCCTCATGTTCAGTACAAGCTCCCGATAATCGCTGAGACGGAGCAGAGCTGAACCCGTCAGGCGTCGATGCGAGGGGCTCAAGAGTTTTGTCCCGGAGGACACGCACAGAAGCGTACAGTACACGAACGGGATAGTGCTGGCATTCGGTTCCGACGGCTGAGAACAGGGAGCTGACCGGGAGGGATGTCGAGGCCGCCGGCTGACGGGGAAGAAGAGCGCGACGGAGAGGCAATTTCGTCGGGACTTCATCGGCCCACTAGAATAACTGGGCCCGACTTACTAATTGGGCTTTTGCTTATACGAGTCGGTTCGGATCCTGCCCGCCCGTTGCCCATCCGATGGCAACCGTGACCCCAGGGGTGGACGGTAAATGAAATACCGTCCACCCCCGGTCGGGCAAGAGACACCGATGAGCCCCCACGCCGCGGCCGCCAGCTGTTGGAGCGCCGCGCCGAGGAGACGCACGTGGAACGTCTAGCTGCCAAGCACCCGGCCACCGTCGCCTCGCTCGGCCAGCGGCCACTCTCGTCGCCTCTCGACGGCGGCGCCGCGCGTCGGCCTGCGGCATGGCGGTGAGCCCCGACGGCAACAACGAACTCCGATCCGGATCATAATCCTCTCCCTCTCCTCGGACGCGCCTCCTGCTCCTGCAAGCTCCCAGCCGTGGCGGGTGAAGCCGACGCGTGCGCTGCCTCTGGCTGACGGGACGCCGCTCGAAAATGTTGTGCAAGGCCGACGTCGAGCAGGAGGACGTACTGGACGGAACCCACGCTCGCACGGGGCTTGAGCTCAGCGCACCTACTTGTATTGCTCCGTCCGAGGATGGCCGCCGGCCGGCCGGCCGACGTGTCAGTCCGCATCCGGTGGTCCAATCCAACCAACACGCGCCTGCATTTGCGTTGGCTCATCGACCGCGGCTCTCGTCATCTAGTGATGATAATGATACTATACGATCGTGTATGGGTGGCGTGCAGGCAGCAACGGCGGATGAACACTCTAGTCCCGAATCTCGTTCGATGATGAGAACGGATATGCGTGCAGCCTACAGAGCACGGAGCGCCTCGGCCGGAGACGGGGAAGAAGATCGTGCGCGACGGCGGTGTCCCCCAGCACGCGCGAGATGCCTGAGCACAGCACCTCGCCGATGACCACGCCATCCACTTTCACTGGGCTGCTTGCTTAGCCCAGCCTTCAAATGAGCCTAGATATTGCCGACGGGTCCTCTTTCTCGTTAAAAAGCCATCTCATGTCCTCCTATTGGCCAGTAGGTCATCTCACACCCTTCACACCATTATGACGTACTGGCATGTAGGCTAGGCGGCTATTTAGAGGCCGATAGGTCCCTTGACGACAATTGTAGGGCCGACATATATCTATTTCATAATTTTATATTATTCCACCTATTTTGTGTTTTTCCAATGAAATAATATTACAATATTGATGTTTGATGTGACTTTTTCTCCCTCCAACACGCGCACTTTGTTATATAACTGTAGATATGCATTTATCATGACCAAAAACGTTGAGATATCATCTCAAAAAGAAATCAAAATATAATAGGACCTGCCGTTATTGAAGGGCTGACAGGTCATTTTCCTCGCGAAATAGCCATCTCATGTCCTCCTCTTGGCCAGCAGATCATCTCACACCCTCCACGCCATTATGATGTACTGCCATGTAGGCTAGGCGGCTATTTAGAGGCCGATAGGTCCCTTCACGACAATTCTAGGGCCGACATATATCTATTTTCATAATTCTATATTTTTCCACCTACTTTTGCGATTTTCCAATGAAATAATATTACTTTTAAAAATATTGATATTTGATGCGATCTTTTTTCACCAACACGGTCATTTTACCCATTTCTTGTTATCTAACCGAACATATGCATTTACCATGGCCAAAAACATTGAGTTATTATCTAAAAAAGAAAATAAAAAACAAAAAGACCTGTCGGCCATCCAATGACCGACACGTCCTTTACCTCGCCAAAAAGCCATCTCACGTCTTCGTCGTGGCCAGTAGGTCATCTCACACCCTCCACGTCATGATATCGTACTGCCATATAGTTTAGGCTTCTATTTAGAGGCCGATAAATCCCTTCACGACCATTCTTGGGCCGATATATATGTATTTTCACAATTTCTAAATTTTCAACCTATTTTTGCAATATTCCAGTGAAATAATATTATTTTTAAAAATATTGATCTTTGATGTGACTTTTTTTCCTCTCCAACACGCGCACTTTGTTATATAACCGTATATACATTTACCTTGGGCGAAAACGTTGAGATATCATCTCAAAAAAGAAAATAAAATATAAAAGGACATGTAGGCCATTGAAGGGCCGACAGGGTCCAATTCCTCGCCAAAAAGCCATCTCACGTTCTCCTCTTGGCCAGTAGGTCATCTCACACCCTCCACGCCATGATGACATACTGCCATGTAGGCTAGGCGGCTATTTAGAGGCCGATAGGTCCCTTCACGACAATTCTAGGGCCGACATATATCTATTTTCATAATTCCTATATTTTTCACCTATTTTTGTGATTTTCCAATTAAATAATATTACTTTTAAAATATTGATCTTTGATGTGACTTTTTCTCTCTCCAACACGCGCACTTTGTTATATAACTGTAGATATGCATTTACCATGGTCAAAAACGTTGAGATATCATCTCAAAAAAGAAAATAATATATAATAGGACATGTCGGCCATTGAAGGGCCGACATGTCCTTTTCCTCGCGAAAAAGCCGTCTCATGTCCTCCTCTTGGCCAGTAGGTCATCTCACACCCTCCACGCCATGAATCTCACACCCTCGACGTCACGATATCGTACTGCCATATAGTTTAGGCGTCTATTTAGAGGCCGATAGGTCCCTTCTGACCATTCTAGGGCCTATATATATCAATTTTCACAATTCCTAAATTTGTTAACCTATTTTTGCGATATTCCAATGAAATAATATTATTTTTAAAACTATTGATCTTTGTTGTGACTTTTTTCTCTCCAACACGCGCACTTTGTTATATAAGCGTAGATATGCATTTACCATGGCAAAAAACGTTAAGATATCATCTTAAAAAATATATAAAAGGGCATGTCGGCCATTGAAGGGCCGACAGGTCCTTTTCCTCGCCAAAAAGCCATCTCACGTCCTCCTCTTGGCCAGTAGGTGATCTCACACCCTCCACGCCATGATGACGTACTGCCATGTAGGCTAGGCGGCTATTTAGAGGCCGATAGGTCCCTTCACGACAATTCTAGGGTCGACATATATCTATTTTCATAATTTCTATATTTTTCTACCTGTTTTTGCGATTTTCCAATGAAATAATATTACTTTTAAAAATATTGATATCTGATTGATGCCAGCCGGAGGTGATGACAACATAGTAAAGGATGATATTTTTTTGTCTTATAGAATGCGATCATATTTATATAGTGAAGAATGCTATTTTTGAATCTACATTTTCGTTGAGATTTGTGTGAATCTACACGTAAATTTATATAATCATGGCGAACTCAATTTACAATGAGGTGGTATGAACTCAATTTTAGTTAGCCTATAAATTCATAACTTTTCATACTTTTTTGTGAAATGTGAACTCAAAGATAGTTGCAAACTTCTATAACATACTTGGGCAAACCCCACAACCATTAGAAGTGTCGTGAAATTCCATGTCATCGCATCCAGCTGGCATGTCAATCAAATGTGGGAAAAGGGACCTCCGGTGAACACGGATGCAAGTTTGATGATGTGGTACGTGCCATTTGTCAAAAAGGACCTCTGATGAACAAGGGTACAAGTTTGATGATGATATGTGTACCATATGCAAATTAAGTGATTCAAGTGTGAATTTGATGCAGTTTAATGACTCGCCGTGCATTTTACTCTATTTCTTATTCGATCAAAGTTGTTTTTTCTCGGCGCCCGGCGGGTTCCTTCTTGTTGTTTCCAAATCTGAACAGGGTTCAGGACTCGTGGCTCCCCCAGAAACCTACTGATGGCGACCTGCATTATTCAAGCTTTGTCGGTTCCCTCTCTGGAACTGCGACGAAACGAACCGCACGCGTCGGAGCAGCACGTACAAGCAACGCAGGAGCACGCAACAAATTAAAGTCTGATCCCCGTCAAACAGGGCAGGGATAGATAGATCATGGATTCAGCTCCCAGCCGGGTCAAGGTCAGCTGGGCTTGGAATTCCACGAGCCCGGCCAAGGCGTGCCTTTGTATCTGTACACAATTGTACGTGGTATATACAGAGCGGCCGCGATCGGCGGAGGACCTCGCCGGCGCCTCGCATACGGCCCTTGTTAGGCCGCCCGGGATCGCGACCACCACCCGCTTGCTTGCTTGCTTGAGGGTTCGGACCCGCCGCCAAGTTGCGTTCGCTAGCTGGAACCCGTGAACCAACAGCGCCCATGGGTCAAACTACGCTAGTTTTCCGTCGCTACGCTGCGTAGTTAGTGGTGGAAAATTGGGAAGAAAAAAAACCTGATCGGAAATGAATGATGGACTTGGTATCGGTATCGATCGTGTCGCGTGCCGAACCGGGCATAGCCAGCCTACTATAAATAGTCCCAGCATCCCTCGGTGGAATGCAAGCAAAGTTCAGTTCAGTGCAGCGTGCAGCAGTTTGATTCAGTCATCTGCTAACTGCTATAGACACTCTTCTCACGTAGCTGCTGCAAGAGAGTAGCGATCGAAGATGGCGAAGCAGGGTGCCGCTTCCATGCTTGCACTGGCATTGCTTCTCGGAACCTTTGCAGCCATTCCTACAGGTAGCGTAATTCTCAGATGTCTGCTTACTAGTACTGAGCATGCACGTGTACGTATTACACATACAGTCGTGCATGCATGCCAGATCGATCAATGCTAATCAAGTTATTATCACACTGACTGACTGACCCCATGCATCCATCCAATAATGCAATGCAAAATTGACAGTCGTGGAGTCCATCGGCGCGTGCTACGGCGTGAACGGCAACGGCCTGCCGTCGGCCGGCGATGTGGTGCAGCTCTACCAGTCCAACAACATCAACCTCATGCGCATCTACTTCCCGGACACCAACGCGCTCCAGGCGCTGAGCGGCAGCAACATCGGCCTCATCATGGACGTGCCCAACTCCGACCTCGGCTCCCTCGCCTCCGACCCCAACGCCGCCGCCACCTGGGTCCAGAACAACGTCCAGGCGTTCCCGGGCGTCTCCTTCCGCTACATCGCCGTCGGCAACGAGGTCGCCGGCGGTGACACCAACAACATCCTCCCCGCCATGCAGAACATCAACAACGCCCTCAGCAACGCCGGCCTCGGCAGCATCAAGGTCTCCACCGCCGTGCAGAGCGGCGTCACCCAGGGGTTCCCGCCGTCTCAGGGGAGCTTCTCGCAGGGATACATGGGCCCCATCGCGCAGTTCCTGCAGAGCACCGGCGCGCCGCTGCTGGCCAACGTGTACCCCTACTTCTCCTGGCAAGGCAACCAAGGCCAGATCGACATCAACTACGCGCTCTTCACCTCCTCCGGCACCGTCGTGCAGGACGGAGGCAACGCGTACCAGAACCTCTTCGACGCGCTCGTCGACACCTTCTACTCCGCGCTGGAGAACGCCGGCGCCGGGAACGTCAACATCGTCGTGTCGGAGAGCGGCTGGCCGTCGGCCGGCGGCGACGGGGCCAGCACCGGCAACGCGCAGACCTACAACCAGAACCTTATCAACCATGTCGGGCAGGGCACGCCCAAGCGCCCTGGGGCCATCGAGACATACATCTTCGCCATGTTCAACGAGGACCAGAAGCCCGGGGCTGAGACGGAGAGGCACTTTGGACTGTTCAACCCGGACAAATCGCCGGCATACAACATCAATTTCTGAGCGACGGACGGAAGGATTGATGGATGATACAGGAACAAGATAATGAGATATATAGATATACATACTATACTGCACACATATATATCGTGATACTTGAAGTTTGATGAATAAGCTGCCTGTAAAATGCAAAGTGCATCATGCAACGCAAGCACTTCAATTATTTCAAGATGAATAAAATGCATCACTTTATTGGCAAGACACTAAGACAATAAATCCCAGTGACAAGTTTCATTTCGGATTTTTCCAAAAGTGCCATGTGACCAAATGACTTAATTGATGGTTGAAACACCACATTTCATCAATATATAAAAAGTTGCATAGATTGGCAAGTGACAACAACTAGGCTCTAGCTAGGCTCATTAATTATGAAAAAATATTCATAATATATAACCTTTCGTTTGTTTTAAATGGTATACTTTTTCATAAAAAATAAATCAGCGTGTTCAATGAGAGATCATGCCTTTCTCTAAACTATAAAAAAAGGCATGATCTCCCATTGAACCAGGGGCAGCTGCTGCAACTCACATTTCTCTATGACGGGCCTCTAGTAAGGTAGTATCTAGGCAAAAACTTATCTTGATTTCTAATTTTTTTTCTCGAATATGCAGGAGAGTTGTGCATCATTGTATTAAGGAGAAAAGGTCAATAAATTTACAAAAACACCCCAGCGGAGATCGATCAAGCTCACACCAACGCCTACACACAAGAGTATGCAGGAATACAACCAATGGCCTAGGCCTAGCACAACTCAGACTACTCGCCCTTGAGACTACCTAAGCCTCAAGCCCCTGCCAAAACCCATATCTCCCTTTCCTGTCGGATGAGTTCTTGGCAAGTCGAGGATCACCAGTTGAACAGCAGGCACTTTGTTCCTTCCAGCTTCTCCAAGCGATGAGCATGAAAAGAGACTCAAGTCCCTTTCATTTCTCGCTTGGTCTCTAATGTGTACATTTTTTTTGACTTCTCAACTTGTGAAATCAGGATTGATGTAGAGACGTTCATGAGTGGGGGGCACAAGCCCCTTGCCCATTGGATCCATCTTTGGTGACATATGTGAACTGCAATTTAAATGGCATTTAAGATAGTTTATACATTATGTTGGTAGCGAGTTAGAAAACTAACACATTGTATTCATCAAGAAAACTTACTGATAAAAGTGCCATGGCTCAAAATTGTAAATTTGCGATGGATGATCGACATATTTTTTTTTTAGATTAAGGAAACAATCCGGATGATCGACATATGTGGTGAAATGGCTTTAGGGACTCGCATGAGCTCTTATGTATCAACTTGTGACTTATTGGTTGTGCATCATTGCTCTTTCTTTGGGAATCAAGATTATTTTCGTTGGTTTTATTGAGCTTTCATGACCCTTCTTTATGTGAAGTGGCCTTACGCTTGGTCACTTGGTAGCGTGGTTGTTTTTCCTTTCAAATCATCTTCCATGTGTTTTGGTGATGGTAAATATGGTGGGATATTGAGATATCAAGTGACGATGTCCCGTTAATCAATAAATCTCACGCTTACCTAAGAAGATTTTTTCTACAGAATGATGACTGGTTTCTGGTATGTGCAATGTCTTATTTCGTAATTGGTGGAGGCATATACATTATGGCCTTGTTTGGATACATCCAGCTAATTGGATAATTGTTATTTAGCTAGTTACAAGGGGATTGGCTGAGAATTAGTTGGCCTCGTTTGGATCCAGCTAAAATTAGCTAGCTAGCAATTAGCTGATGGATCCAAATAAACCATATGATTGACTCTCTGGACCTTCCATTTTTCCTTTGATTTCTGAAAACCACGGCACTCCTTGGTCACAAAGCGTCACCAAGATACTAGTTTGTCCATTAATTAATAGTATAAAGTATATTTAAAATAGAGTAAATTACAATACTTAGACAAAATTAGCTGTACAATGAAAAGTTCTCTAGCCTAGTGGTTAGAGCACCTGAGTAGCATCCAGCAAACCCGGGTTCGACTCCTTGCCAAATTAACTGGGTCTGAAAAAAATAGGCAAAAAAAAAAAAGGTTGGGTCTTCCCTTACTGACTTCGATAAAAAAATTTAGTTGTACAGTTTTCAAAAGTTCACCTGAAGTATTCAAATAGATATGAGTGACCAAAGTTTCAACCTGATGACTGCACGCATTCTAACATGTCAGTTATCTATCGGTTCCTCAGTATGCTGTTAAGTACAATATTTCGTTTGGCGGGCGTTTTTGTGGACATATAAGGCCAAAGTTGTGAGCTGTCTATTATTTGAATGATTAGTTATCCCGACGATGCTGGTACTAGCTAGTCTAAGGCACGACGAGTACTGAAACGTTTTTCACCCTTCTTGATCGGATCAAGCTTCTTAGCGTGTACTGTCCTGCCGTATTTTCCTTTTTGATCGGAAATGCATCTAATCACCAAATTTTGTGATCCTCCACTATCTGAACTGTAATCACAAGATGATGTATGATGCGACTATCTTTTTACAAGTAATAGAAACACAACCCCTCTGTGCTCTAGCTGGTGCTCTTTTTTTAGGGAAAAAAGGGAGAAATATCTTCTGTACATGAAATTCAGGCAGATTCAGGAGCTTAGTGTAACATCACTGTGCTTCGTCCCGTTCTCCATGCGTATCCACGACACAATCGAGAATGGGTTCTCAGTTATCTCGATGATTCTTGACCCTTTGGACCAGCTACCGTAGCCCCCATAACCAGTGTGCCGTGCAAAACACAGCCACATTTTCTCATACGGGCAGCACCAGTCCAGCCCATGGTTGTGCCCAACAAAGAGTGCCTGTCATCAAAAGGTAACAGTGTTATTGTTTACAAAAAATATTCTGATCTAAAGACCTCAACGTTACCATATCAGAATTTATCGGGTGAAGCTGAAATAATGATTCGAGTCTCTGGCATGATACCTTAACTGACGGCCTCTTGGACAGAGCATCCATCATACCCCATTCAGCTGCTTGTGGCGCCACATCCTCTTTGTTGATAGAGCCAACACAGGGTTTCCTTATTTCAGATTTGGCCTTTGGAGCCACCTTGACATATGCTGTGCTTGGTATATGCCAAAAGATCAGCTCAGGGATCCTGCAGGGCTCAAGGAAATGGGAAAACAACAACAAAGCGTACCAGTATCAGTATGACGACCAGAAAAGTTAATCTTTTTTTCCCCTGATAAAGACAGACAAGTTAATGAACGTACTCAGAAACTATTGTGTCTGACTGACCTGCCATTGGGATTTAGGAACTGAGACTGGCCCTGGAACCACTTCACCTGAGCACTGGATACGACTTCCGTGTACGACCCACCACCGGAATCCAGGAAATACATGAGCAGAGCCGGATCGTCGTGGGTGCGTGAGAGCACTTGCAAGACGTAGTTGGAAACTCCGGGCCACAGGTCCTTGGGCCCGATTGATGAGTAGGAGAGTCTGTTCTTGTTGATTTCTGTTGTCATCAGGTCGATTCGTGGAGTCCCCCGAAAGCTGCATCCTTGATCCTCACCTTGTTTTTCGTTACAAACACAAGCTCAAAATTATTAAGCTCCATCCATCCATCAGCGGAAGAATTCGAGGAGCCCAATTGCAAAAGCGTAGTCATGTTGACTCGTCTCATACTGAACTGAAGCTGTGCTTTCAGCTTGAGGTTACCTGAAGCCGCGGTGCTTGGCGTCGTTGGTGGGCAGCGCACCGGCGGAACTCCGTCAGGGGAGAACCACTCGGGCGGCCACTCGAAGGGCATGTCGTCGTGGTTCCCGAACACGGCCGCCCACGGGATCCCCCTGCCTCTGGCCGCGGAGACCGCCCTATCCCAGTAGAGGCTCGCGTTGGGGATCGGGAGGTTGTTCGCCGTCACGAGGTCGCCGAGGTACACCACGAAGTCTGAAGAATTTCGAAACAGAGAGGAGAGAAGTTTCAGTTCAGAGGAAAAGGCAGCGATTTTGCAGGCGCACACGCATGGGTGGATTGCAGTGGGAGAAGACAAGAGAAGAGCAGAACGCAGGGAGCGAGCACCAAACCGGGGTTCTCGGCGTGGAGGACAGCGGCCATGACGCGGTCGGAGCCGGCATCCTGCGCCGGGCCCCAGTCCGTCCACGCGTCCTCGCCGTAATGCAGGTCGGCGAACAGCGCCACCTTGAACGACCCTCCTGATCCGAACCGCAGCGGCGGCCGCCGGGCGTCGGCGGCCTGAGGGTGCCCGTGCTCCGCCGCCGTCGGCCGCAGCCCCGCGACGGTGAGCGCCAGCGCGGCGGCGAGGGCCGCTAGCAGGGCGCCGGCGGCGGCGAGGCTGTACCACCAGCGCATCTCGGCGTGACGGGGCCCCTACGGGTTTGGTGCGTTCTTGGCGGAGCCGAGCGCTTTGTGCTGTGGCGAGTGAGACGTGAAGCCTGGGGGCCTGGCGTACGTGGCAAACTGGCAGATTGGACCAAAAGGGAGGCAGTGATTGTTCTAAACAAACAGGAGGCAGTGATTACTGCCTTCCGTGCCTGGTAGTACAAGCTTAAGATGCCGTGTGACTTCTGTGAGATTTTAAGCAGCACAAAAGAACGCCGCTGCCGCTCGTCCCTTCTGAAAACGACGTCAGAGCTGCTGTGCTGATCGGCTGATTGCATCTGCATGTCGCAGCGTGCACCACTAACTCACGGTGGATTGCGACACGAACTATATGATTAATAAAGTAAACGCGTCGCTTTACCATTTCGTTACGTAGAGTGGAGTCATCAGATACGAAATGTATGAAAGAAAAACAGAGCCCCCCCGCCACGTACGTTACGTTATGCTGAACGATGGGCACTGAAGCCCGTCAGCAAACAGGGGAGGGGAATATGCTGCGACGGGAAAATGGAAGCAACGAGCGTGCAAGAATATGCTCTAGTTGTTCCCACTGCACCATTTTCTTTCTTTTATTTTTATCTTTTCCAAAGCACGGAACCATTTTGTTAACCAACTCGTTAAAGCCACTGCCATGTACCCACCAGATAGGTGCTCATAATGAAAACTTTTTCCTCGCTACAAATATGTTCATGTTTTTTCTACAATATTTTAATCTATTTAAAATAAATAATGTAACAGAAATAACAGTATAATAATTTAATTGCCAAATTATCAGGTTTATCTACTTAGCTTTTAAGTTGTTTTTCTGCACGTTTAATCCTCCATTGATATCAGATTACATGCCATTTTATAAGTGCTTTTGCCACTCTCACAAACACCATGTCCTGATTTCACCATTTGTTTGCTATAAATTGGTGAACCATCACAGGTTGTTCAGTTCATTCTCGGTATTGACCGCCGCATGTCCATGTTCCTAAAATCCACCAATGTATGATGACAATAACATGAGCTCACCATATATTGTCACCTGCCGTTGCCTATGCTAGTCTGGAGTTAAACTGTTTGTCGTCCTTGGCGTCTTCACCACGAAATCAAGGTATAAAGGAGACAGCTTCCCCACCATCACTTACTCTCACTCTTAGCGGTCCTGTTGTGCTTGTCTATTTTCTAGCTTGTTCTATCATCTTCTCCATCACATAATACTATTAAAACAGCTAAAATCAGCTAACTTTTTACCAACAGAACAGGAGCAGGGTGGGTCAGGAAGGGTAGTGAGGGCATATGCCCTGCTCAACTTCTAATTTTTGGTGGACTAGACCTATTTATGTTGAGGTTGCGAAGATCCACTTAAAGAAAAATGTCATGCTAAATTTATGGGCTTAGGTCCACAATTCAGCAGCTCTCAACCCTATTTTTATTTTTATATACACGAAAATTGTATTAGATTTGCAATTAAGTGGAGGCCAACCATTAAAAACTTCGTAAAAAAAATGCATGTTGTCAATTTAACTTCCAGAGAAGCCTCATTTCGCCGGCATCACAGAAAATGACAGTCCATGTCACCTGTCATCATGGCAATATGGGGTGACATGATGTCCGTCAAAATCACTTTCTAATGAGAGAGAACGATGAAGCATGTAAACCCAAACTTCTTTTTTGCGGGTACTGAAACCCAAACTTTGGGCTCTCCCAACCATGTCCTGATTTCACCATTTGTTTGCTATAAATTGGTGAACCATCACAAACACCATGTCCTGATTTCACCATTTGTTTGCTATAAATTGGTGAACCATCACAAGTTGTTCAGTTCATTCTCGGTATTGACCGCCGCCGCATGTCCATGTTCCTAAAATCCACCAATGTATGATGACAATGACATGAGCTCACCATATATTGTCACCTGCTGTTGCCTATGCTAGTCTGGAGTTAAACTGTTTGTCGTCCTTGGCGTCTTCACCACGAAATCAAGGTATAAATGAGACAGCTTCCCCACCGTCAGTTACTCTCGCTCGGTCCTGTTGTGCTTGTCTATTTTCTAGCTTGTTCTATCCTCTTCTCCATCATATAATACTATTAAAACAGCTAAAATCAGCTAACCTTTTTACCAACAGAACAGGGCAGGGTGGGTCTGGAAGGGTAGTGAGGGCATATGCCCTGCTCAACTTCTAATTTTTGGTGGACTAGACATATTTATGTTGAGGTTGCGAAGATCCACTTAAAGAAAAATGTCATGCTAAATTTATGGGCTTAGGTCCACAATTCAGCAGCTCTCAACCCTATTTTTATTTTATATACACGAAAATTGTATTAGATTTGCAATTAAGTGGAGGCCAACCATTAAAAACTTTGTAAAAAAATGCATGTTGTCAATTTAACTTCTAGAGAAGCCTCATTTCGCCGGCATCACAGAAAATGACAGTCCATGTCACCTGTCATCATGGCGATATGGGGTGACATGATGTCCGTCAAAATCAATTTCTAACGAGAGAGAACGATGAAGCATGTAAACCCAAACTTCTTTTTTGCGGGTACTGAAACCCAAACTTTGGGCTCTCCCAACCATGGTTTTAAATAGCCGGCTATAGCTACCGCTATAGCCCGCTATAGCTTCTAAGAAGGGCAGCCGCTATGCCATTTAGCCCGCTATAGCCGGCTATAGCCCGCTATAGCTGTTTTGACCCGCTAAACACCTTAGCCCGCTATTTAAAACCATGCTCCCAACAAACGTGTCACATCTCTCCAAATCTCATCACACCACGATTACGTAGACGTACACGGTACACGTATACACACGGACCCCTCTCAGCGTACGCGGCTGAGCAAACAAGCACTCAGCGGTCGCAACCAATGCAATTCCTCCTGTACAAAGTACAAACACGGCACACACAGACGACACCAGCAGTATACCAGCAATATACGTATTGAATTCTTCATCGATGCAAGGATTTGTCGTCAGGCGCCGAAGGTGATTGGGTACACCCTCTCCATGTTTGGGTAGAAGAGCCCCCAGTTCTGCTCCACGCCTGCCTCCTTGAGGTTCTCGTTGAACATGGCGAACACGTATGCCTCCACCTTCCTCCCCGGCCGCCGCGGCGTCCCCTTCCACACGTGCCTCACCAGGTTCTGGTTGTACGTCATGGCGTTCTCCACCGACGCCGCCGCGCCGCCCGCCGTCGGCCAGCCGGTCTCCGACACGACGACCCTCACCCTCGTCCCCCCGAGCTTCCCCACCGCCGTGTACAGCGCGTCCACCGTCGGCGTCGAACAGGTTGTGGTACCCGTACTCGCCGTCCTGCACCACCGTCTCCGGCGAGGTGAAGAGCGCGAAGCTCGCATCCATGTGGCCCAGCCCCAGCGTGTAGACGAAGTACGGGTACAGGTTGGCAAGCAGCGGCGCGCGCGTCCGCTCGAGGAAGGAGACGACGTAGCCCATGAAGGAGAGCGCCTCCGGCGTGAACTCGCCGGCCGACGGCGGGAGGTGGACGGCGATGGTGCCCTGCGAGATCGCCGTCGTGACCTTCACGCGGCGGCGCTGCAGCCCCGCCGCGGCCAGCGCCGCGTGGACGTTCTCCATGGCGGGCACCAGGTGCCGCGTGTCGCCCGCGGGGACCTCGTTCCCGACCACCACGTACCGGAAGGTCACCTCCGGGTGGGCCTGGATGTTCTGCCGGACCCACGACGCGGCGGCGGAGGAGCTGGTGGCCAGCTCCGGGAGGGCGTCGTTGGGAACGCCGACGACGACCCTGATGCCCGTGCCGGCGAGCGCGGCGAGGGCGGCCGGGTCCGGCCAGTAGAGGCGCACCACCGTGAAGCCGTTCTCCCGGAGCATGCCCACCACCGTGCTCGCCGCCGGCAGGTTGTCGCCGCTCGTGCCGTAGCACACGCCCACGGACGCCGCCCCTGCATTATTGATCATCCCCGCCATTGTATTGATACACAAGATCGAGTCAGCACGGGCTAAATTATTTATCTCTGTTTTCTATCAGTAATGCAGCAACACAAGATTTAAGTAGCAAAAGCAAAATTAGTATTCGGATTTATATCCATCACAAGCTATGTACTTGAGCATATGCGTGGAAGGATCGATGAGTGAATTACTAGAGATGGAATGCAGTACATGTACATCAGTCAAGAAGATGAGTGAAAAACTGGAAGACGAATTATTCCATCTAGTACTTGGGATTGGATATGCGTGGAAGGATGTATCGATTTGATTGGTCTCATGTTTCTTGCTGCCAAGAATTACGTTGTCAAGTTGTGATGGTGGTAGTACCTCGTACGAATGGTAGTCTGTCTCTGCTTCTCAGTCGCAGAACCAATCAACTGTGAGTGCACAAGACGTTCAGTTCAGATTTCAGAAAAGGGGCGGGCTTAAGGCAGGCGGTTCAATGTTCAAACTTCTTTTCTGACCTTTTCTTTGTAATGGAGGGAGAAAAGGACAAGTAACTGAAAATTCCGGCAGATTCCAAAGTTCATTCTGTTTTCTTTATTGTAGTGCTCTCTGATGGTACATGGTGCTAACTTATGTTGATTATTCTCTAATTTTCTGACTGATGATGTATGATGTTTTACATTCTTCCGATGTTTCCGAGTATAGATACTAGCAGGTCAACCAGTCAACTATAGTACATATGCCGTGTAGTGGAGGAGGTAGTTTTGGCCGTTAAATCAACTGTCAAAAGTACTAGTCAGCTGGTAACACCAGCGACTTTGTAACAAAAAAAAACAATGGATTAGAGAGCATCTGTTGCAACGTCTGTAGCAGGACCGTTAGTTAGTCCTCCTTGTCACGTCCATCTCACCTCTAAAAGGGAACAAAAAAGATGTCCATTCCGACACAAACCGGTAGCTGCTGGCTGCTAGTAGAGTAGTAGCGCACTAGCACTTGAGCCCTCGCTCCGAGCCGCGCAAGCTCGAGTGCCTTACAAGCAACATGCATGGATCATCACTTCAGCAGCGCAAACAAAATGCAGTAGAAATATATGAATAATGAGTATGCAATCTAAACAAAATTCTCCTCATGATGATCAGGCTACTTGATCCGTACTCGGAGATCTAACCCTGGCCGTACGTGCATGCAGGTAATGCCTGAGTAATCATCGGTTGTTGGTGCAACATTTCAGCAGCCAAATGGTGGCATGAATACGTACTCTCGTACCTACAGAAGCTGGTATACAGTCAAGCATCATCGTGGGACCCAGTTGACTAGATTGCGGTCCTAACGGAATTTTGCTTGATGAACAGAGTTATCAAGGGAAATTAAGCTAAGAGAAGGATATGGGTATACTTGTTGTACTGCAGAGAGAGAGAGAGAGAGAGAGAGAGAGAGAGAGAGAGAGAACTTTTGGTGACTTGCTTGTATTCCTGCATCAGCATGGCTTTGATAGTATCGTTATTTTTGCTTGAACACATCAGTAACTATCTATGCTGATAGCGTAACGGGTGCTAGTATATTTAATCAGCAAGATTAAAGTGGTGGTGTTCCAGACGCCACAGCTCTTTCTTGTTCTCAGGCGGCACTCATTCAGAGAGAGGAGAGAGAGAAGAGAGACCTTGACGACGAGCAGGATTAGTATCTACTGACAGGCTCATGTACTGGAAGAGAGAAGCAGGGTTCCAGAAACCAACAAGCAAGAGAGAAGGAGAGAGAGTTACTTGCAAGGATAGAAGCCAAGACTCCGAGGAGCAGCGCCACGTCGAAGCCGGAGAAGAATGGGGGAGAATGAGCAGCTGCTGCACCGCGTGTTGCCATATTGACCTCGCTCGGCTCTCTTCCAAGATGATGACCTCTATCCAACTGAGCTGCAGAGTGCAGATATCTGCTGCTCCTTGCAGTGCCCGATAACAACCGCTTATATAGCTGTATAAAGTTGCAGAGATATGCTATACCTGCAGTTGGGTCCAAACCATGGTTGTCTATATGCGCCGGTCAGCGTTTGGCCAACTTCACTTTAACAAGGACGACCCACTGACTGACTCAGCAGGCAACATACAACGTGCATGAGGATTGAGCATTTGAGCTTGGAGTCGCACTGTCCGGTAGGAGTATAGGAGACCTCACACTTGCACCTGGCTGCTTGTTAATTATTGTCAAGTCAAATTAGGCAGCACAAAGACAAATTAAGCAAGGCATCACGCTTGATCGAGCGCCCGTGCAAACATGACTAAGTTGCACTGGCGCCAAATAAATTGTAAGAGAGATGATCCCTAGTGCTCTCTCCACTTATGCTTTGACCAATCTTAGTTAAAGTTGAAGTGTTACAATAAATCTCGGAAGCAGGAACTCACAGGGTGAGAGCTAGCTTACACATGTCATGGTGAGTTGTCTGAACCTAATTGCTCCTATGTTTGGTACTCCATACCTGAAATTCTGAGGCTGCTGGCTAGCTTCCAAATTTCGGGCCTACATGCGTCGGACAATGTGCAAATTTGGTGCCGGGAGGAAGGATACGTTTATGCAAATGGTCCTTTAATTTGGACTGCAACTGTGCAACGCCCTGCATGCATTGCCATACTTCCGTAACTACCGGTGAAGACAATATTAGGTGCACCGAATGCTTGAACACCTTATCTAGTTCTCTACTGCGTACGTACCATTTTGTTTTTGAAAATACAAATACGTACACTAGCATAGTTTGGGGCTGCCTATAGCACTAGCCAAAATTATTGTCGTTTTCCATCTTCCTCATCAGCACTTCTTTTGGGCTACTCATGTGAACCGATTACTTAATTTACCCAGAAAAAAAAACCCTCTACTGTTTGGTTCTAGCAAATATGGTAGAGCTTAGTTAATATTTTCAAATTAAATTAATTTTCCTAATCCTTCTATATAAAAATAAAAGTATTCTAGCATTTACAATTTATCCATAAATATAAGTATTTTTGAATATCTACCATGCATCTAATTAAACTCTGTGGTTCCCCTCCCATTTGATTGATACCCACGAGGTTTTATTCAGAGAGATGGCTCTGGCACTAGGTGCAGTTGCAGCGTAGTGAAAACAAAAGGGGTCCGATGGTTCAAGCTTTCCATACATTGGAGACATCGGCGCTACACTTGTGGCCCTTTAGTCTGTGGATTAGCTATTAAGATGCTTGTTAATTCTCAATTTTTTATTTCAACTCGTGTAGCACTGTCTACTACATATAATGTTTTGTAGACCGATTCTCCCTCTTTGAGGGGTTCAAGCCAGATTTTCTATCCATTATCAAAGTGGCTTGTGTTAGCCAAATAGTCAGCTCGCGATTGTACCATTTTTAGGACATGAAGGACTTTTTCATTCCTCCTTAAATTGTTCTAGAAATCCTAAAAAATATTTATATTTATGGACGAAGGCAGTATATATATATATATATATTTGTTCAGAGCATGGAGGGACTTTATTTTCTTTATTTCTTGGATTCATACCATTGAAGCCCGTGATATATATGTAGCCAAAACTGCTAAATCTGCTGATTTGTCATTAACTACGAAAGTATAAGGTTCCTGAACATGCATGAATTATCTTACTTTAATTTGGAGGAAAAGTAGCTAAGGCAATTTTATCTCCATCTATCGTCCTATTTTTTATAGCAAAAGATCCATTTTACTTTATTATGTGCTCATGCTGAAAGCTTCAATGACCTTTTCATGTCATCCATTTTACGTACCGATGACTCTGTTTATGCGCAAAGCCTAACTTGCTGGCCGGAATTCGCTTTATATTAGGCCCACTTCCAGGTGATATCTAGGACTAGGAGTACTCATCATCGTTTTGTAACGTGATATTTCCTAGGTGACCAGTCTCTATTGCCATGATAGCTAATCTTCCCTTTAATTTGCTTTACTCGCTCTTTCTCCTTGTTACGTTTACCTTTTTTCACTTGACTAGATAGATGGGCCGGATACGAGCTACATATATATCCATTTCTGTTACTCGCTATCATGTCTGATAATAAAAAAATTATAACGAAATAAACTGTCATCTTTTCTACCGTCGTATCTCTTAGCTATGATGATGCGTAAAGTCGAAACTTGGAATTGCAAGGTAGAAGCAATGATTACATAAAAGTATAAAACTCTCGTACTAGTTCATCAAAAAAGAAGAAAAAGTTGAGATAAACAATATGTTTGTCAATTTGTATGCGTACCATGCTTCATCCGTCTCAAACTATTTGTTTTGGCTTTGGTAGATATATAAGTTTACTATGTATCTAGATATAATATATATATATCTAGGTGTATATTAATATTTATGTACTTAGAAAGGCTAAATAAATAGTAATTTGAGACGGAGGGAGTACTAACCTATGAAAATAATCATAATTTCTAACGTATCCTTTTTAACATAAGACTAGTTACCTTCTGCCACCCCAGAAAATTTAAACTTAAAATTTAATTGGTCCGTGTATAATAACCAAATAAAAAGAAGAAACATATCATTAGGGGTGTAGATTATACCAACTAGAATAGTTTGAGGAGTAATCGAGCTGAATTTTTTGTTGAGTTATAAGCGGTGGATCGTTCGACTCGTGTTGGGTTGGGTGGTGTTGGCGCTTCGCTTTACTTGCTTGCTGCGCGGCTGCAGTTGCACGCAATTAGTGGCCGGTTTATGGTTAAGCGACCGGTACGGTGGAGCCGAACGTCAGGCGGAGCCGAGCGACCGGCAATTCGGCGTGTGGTTTATGGTCGCCGAGAGAGACGTCAAAACGAATTCCTTCCTTCCTGCTGGTTTATCCACCACGCACGCACTAAGCTTGCATTCCAACCGTCGTTGTTGTTGTTGTTAGTGGCGCTAGTGGAAGAAGCAGGTGAGATGTCAAGAAGAAAGTGAAGCAGACACATTCTTCGGCCGGTTCAGTCCAAGCGTATGCATGGACGGGCCTAGGTAGGAGTTGCTACATTCTTCAACTGGGCTTCAATTGCTACAATCTTTGTCTCTCAAACAGACAGAAAAGCCATCTTCAGCTACCACACAACAAGGCAGATGTGTTGTGATTGTGAAAAATGAAGACGCACGCACTGCTTGCTGCTCGGCTGGTCCGGCTGCCCGAGCAGTTGGCCGCCAGCCCCTAGAAGAAGTCGTATCGTTCCCTCTGATTTGCCACGCCAGTTTTTATCGCGGTTTCAAATGGATATAGTCATAGATTTGCAAATTTTTCTTTGAGACCATACTTTTGAAAAGAAGGAGAAAATTATTAAACATAGAAATGAAAAAAATCACGAAGATGCTCAGAATTGATTTCCCTTTATTCATACGTTCACGTTGCACTTTATTACCACTGCTCTAGTGCTTTATTTACTAGGCACATAAAGTAATGAAGAAGGTCGATGCATCACCGGTATCATCTTCATGCATATCAGCATATGCACGGGACGACGACGAGAGGGCACTTTCTTGGGCCAGTTCTTGAGAGTTGCTACATCCATCCTCAAATTGGGCTTCAATTGATACAATCTTTTTGTCTCTCAAACGCCAGCGCCCCGCCCACGCCAGAAAGAAAAGCCATCTTCTTCTTTTCCTACCGGTTCTGGATATACAGTACCAATTTATCTCCAAACTTTACTAGTTGCTTCAAGATCTTGTTACAGTGCCAATTTATCACATCATGTATACTCACAATGCCTGTATGTATATTTATTTTATTTACTGACACATATTATATCAGTGGAAGACCTTTACAAGCAAATTGGCAACTCCACTTTTCAAATGTGTGCTTATATAGTATTGTGTTCTCTCTATACATTAATATCTTAATTTAGTTAACATGTATGTAACTACTTCAACATATTAAGTCTAGGTGAAAGGGTCTCTAGCCTAGTGGTTAGAGCACCTGAGTAGCACCTAGCAGGCCTAGGTTCGACTCCTCGTAGGAGCGAATTAAATGGGTCTGGAATAAAAAATATATAAGAAAATAGGTAGGGGGATTCCCCTGCTGACTTCGGTAAAAAAACATATTAAGTCTAGATTGCCACATAATTTTCTTAAGCAGATAAATAAATGATGTTCAAAAGGATTGAGAAGGATAACGATAAACTCATGAACATACGCTAAAAGAATAATTGCTCAAATAAAATTAATGTATTCTTTATAATATTCTTCTTGTTAGAATTCTACACTACTATTAGAATTTTTTACTTTTTCTAAAAAATGTTCCTTTACATGATATGAAATGGACAATCAAAGTCTTTTATTGGAATTACATGATTCGATGAGACGTGGAAGCAGACGCAGATGTCGACGAGTCAATAGCAGCGAGGGAAGGACCGGGCAGAGATGACCTAACTTGCTGGCGCCCGATGAACAGGGAGGACGCCACGAGACGGCCTTGACCCTCGATGGCCCTCGATGCTGCCACAAGTTGATAGAGACGCAACGCGAAGAGGAAGTGGGGCGTCTAGGATACCCTAGCGGCCATGGCGCGGAGGAGGCTACGGGCCGAAAGGGGTGAGGGGGCGATGTAGGAGGCACACTAGCAAGCGGAGCTGTGGAGGAGAGGGCTATTGCGCGAAGGATGAGGTAGCGTGGCGTCTGGATGAGAGAGGTGAGCCAGGAGGAGGATAGGAATTGGATGAGAATTAATTTCTCCTTCTGAGGCTCGGAATCATGGTAAAATAAAAGTGTTATCAATTATTATGTATTTTTTTTTCAAACTACATTTTTTGTTCTTACAATGCATGGTATCATGGTGTGCGGACGTCTTCAGAGGCTCAGAAAATTACTTTTGCAAAAAGGGAAATAATTAATAAATATAGAAATATGAAGATGCACACTACTGGATCAGAATTGGTTTCCCTTTATTCATTCGTGCACGTTGCACTTTATTACCACTGCTCTGGTGCTCTGCAAGCAGCTTATATTGTTATTTATTAGACATAAAGCAATGAAGAAGGTGGATGCAGATGCAGGCCTCCCATCATCATCTTCATGCGCGCATTATTGGTACCGACCGATGGGTCCGAGGCTCTTAGTACGAAGTTAGAACCGGATCGGGTACACGGGCTGCTTGTTTGGGTAGAAGAGGCCAAAGTTCCTCTCCGTCTCGTCCCCGCCCTTCTGGTTCTCGTTGAACATGGCGAAGATGTACGTCTCGAGCGCGCCGGGCCTCTTGGGCGTTCCCCTCCCGACGTGGTCGATCAGCCCCTGGTTGTACTTCCGCGCGTTGTCCACGCTGGCCCCGAACCCGCCGGCCGACGGCCACCCGCTCTCGGAGACGACGATCCTCACGCCCCCCGCGCCGGCCTTCTCCAGCGCCGCCACGACGGCGTCGGTCATGGCGTCGAACAGGTTCGTGTAGGTGAGCCCGTTGCCGTTGTCCCTCACCGTCGTGCCCGGCTGGAACGTGGCGTAGCCGAGGCTGATGTCGCGCGGGTTCCCCCGGTAGGCGAAGTAGGGGTAGATGTTTGCCAGCAGCGGCGCGCCGGTGCTCGCCAGGTACCTGGCGACGTCGGCCATGTAGCCCTGCGCGAACACGCCGGAGGAGGGAGGGAAGGAGTTGGCGATGACGCCCGACTGCACCGCCGTCGACACCTTGATGGCCCCGAGCCCGGCCGCCGCGAGGGCGCCGTTGAGGTTGCGCATCGCCGGGAGGATGCTCTGCGTCGCGCCGCCGGCGACCTCGTTCCCGACGGCGATGTACTTGATGTTCACGGCGGGGTAGTAAGGGCGCACGTTGCTCTGGACCCACGACGCCGCGTTGGAGGCGCTGGAGGCGAGCTGGCCGAGGACGTCGTTGCCGGTGTCGACGATGAGGCCGATGCCGGAGTTGCGCAGGGCGTCCAGGGCTTGCTTGTCGGGGAAGTAGATGCGCATCCCGTTGATGCCCTTGGACCGGTACAGCTGCACCACGTCGCTCCGAGACGGGAGGTTGTTGCCGTTCACGCCGTAGCACACGCCGATGGATTGCACGGCTGCAAGGTTATTTATATTAGGCAGATCGATCATGTTAATGATGAACACCGTACAGCTAAACATTTCGTTCAAAATCGGCTGGAAAAATGCATGTCTTTTACGATCACTACAAATTAACGGGGCAGCAATTAAATTGAAAAAAAACCTCGCAAATTAGCAGTTAATTCGATCAGGAGTTATGTGAAAGCTGTTTTTCATTCACTTAGCAATTAATGAAGCAGAGAAAGATCAGTAGTATGTATGTACTTGTAGGAATGGAAGCAAATGCTCCAACGATCAGAGCAACTGCGAGCATGGAAGCAACTTGTTCGTCCCTCGCCATTGTTGCCGCTCCCTTTTGGGCACTTCTTCGTCCCAATCTATGGCTATCTCTAAGACGGTCGAGTTGCTCCTGATCGACGAATGCTATGAACTGATATGCAGCCAAGCCATGCACCCCGGGGGGGTCCTTATATACTGCAGTTCGCCGCCCGGCCGGCCGCGTTCATTTGACTCGTACGTTAGCGGATGGATCAAGTTGCATTTGCACGCCCGCGCGTACGTGTCACTCTCCGGCCAGCCGCGCGCCCATTTTCCACAGAAATAGCGGCCTCCCAGCTAGCGCGCTACAAAGTCCACCAATCGTGACTATTACCAGACTCTGTTTCTTCTGCTGCTACATGCACCGCCTGAAGCTAGCGTAATGAGCGGGGCACCGTCGTCCCAAAAATTTCTATACATCTGGCATGGAAATTCTTCTATTTTCTCGATCTGTGGTACACCTGACCGATCAGGTTGCACGGATCGCATGGCGGCTGTCACTCCTTCTCCGGCCGAACACGTCGTCGATCTCCTCCCATTTTCCACAGAAAAAATGGTGGCCTCTCCCGGCCATTGTGGAAACCGGCCATCGTTTTCCTCGGCGTGCTTGGGCAGTGCGTGGTCCGCTAACTCTGTACGTGCACATCAAATTATATATATTCTACCACCTCGCATGGAAATTCTTCTCTCTCCCTGCTGTACACGGAATTTTTCGAGACTAGTAATATAGCTTCCTAGCTTGTGTTTCTCTTCTCCTATCCGTATTTATATATCCACTTCTCGTACGTCGTATTTGTCTACGGTTACGTAGAGATGTGCGGTTTCTGTTGACGAATAGTATACGTGGAATTTCAGGTCTGGGGTGCTAACGGATTGGACTTGGACCCGTGGTTTGTACCCTAGTCGATTTATTTCTGTCTGTTGTTGATTCGTCTTTTGTCAGAGCAGTAGCTGCTAGCTGGATCGCCGTTCGGGACAGAGCCGTGCAACCAGAGATCATTTTCACACACGCTTCTTCTTGTTGGTGAATTTATCCGGCAATGGAGTTTACACATACATGAGGCCAAATTGAGGCGTGGGCTTGTAAGGTTATGGTGCCACCACCTTTTTTTTTTTTTTTTGGTGAGAAGAAAACTTTGCTGCTTGAGTTGATGACTCAGTGGCTGATGCTGAACATTCCTTATAAATCTGAATGTACTATGAAAAGGAACAGCATGATATACGCAGGCATCGTTCACCTCAAAACTAAAGGTATTATGCCCCTTGCAGCTACCCCCCTTCCTTTTTACTTAACCATATCAGTTGGCCGTTTAGTCTATTGCCAGGCAGGCAGTTCGATTGGTCGTTTTAGTCTATTGTTAAGCAACCAGGTTAGTTGTCTGTGTAGTCTATTGTTACCTGTAACCATGCGACTATATGTGAGAACCATGTGAGTTGGTCGTTTAGTCTATTGTCACGTGAGGCACCATGATGGAGCCGACGGTCGATGGCTCAGATTTGGGTGCCGGGGCGGCAGCGGTGCTCGATGAGAGCAGTGGCGAAGCCAGGATGATTTGAGAGTTGGGTATATTCTCATTTCTCGAGCTAAAAGAAATGTGTAGCATCTGTCCATGATTTGTCCAATGGCGCCCTTCATTCACAACTTGATCATCGTGCGGAATGTGGTTAGATGATTTTTACCCCATCGCGTCTAGACTTTTCGCAACGTTTCGGTAGGATTTTTTCAATGTTGTAGTTGCATGATAGCGATGTTGCAATATGTTTGTTTCGATATTGCACAAAATTGAACGATGTTGCACGCAACAGGGCTCCGATGTTGCGACGGGAATTTTTACTCCTCGCGTCTAATGTTGCAAACATATATTTTCGATGTTGTAAATGTGTATTTTTGATGATGCAGCGGCTGTTCGATTAGAAAAATCTCATCGGACGTCCGGGCGCTAGCAACACCCCATGAAGTATTTAAATTCTTTACTGAAATTGTTTTTTTTTCTTGTCTTCGTTGAACTATGTCTGCATCATCGTGCAGTCTCTGCATGCGAGGTCCTGGACACACCTCTAACTCAATCCGCCTCTGCATCATGACGACATTTTCATCGGAAAGTGATGGGATACACCGGGGACTTGTTCGGATACAAGAGCCCAAAGTTCCTCTCCGTCGGTTCCCCGGGCTTCTGGTTCTCGTTGAACATGGCGAACATGTACGTCTCCAACGCCGCCCCGGGCCTCTTGGGCGTTCCTCGCCGGACGTGGTCGATCACGCCCTGGTTGTACGCCCTCGCGTTCTCCACGCTCGCCGCGAACCCGCCGGCCGACGGCCACCCGCTCTCCGACACGACGACCCTCACCCCCGGCGCGCCGGCCTTCTCCAGCGCCGCCACGGCCGCGTCCACCATGGCGTCGAACAGGTTCGTGTAGACCAGCCCGTTGGCGGCGTCCCTCACCGGCGTCGCTCCCGGCCGGAACGTCGCGTAGTTGATGTTAATGTTCCCCGGGTCGCCCCTGTAGGCGAAGTAAGGGTACACGTTCACCAGCAGCGGCGCGCCGCCGGCCGCCAGGAACCGCGCGACGTCGGCCATGTAGGGATGCGCGAACACGCCGGCGGAGGGAGGGAACGAGTTGCTGATCACGTCGAGCCGAACGCATGTCGACACCTTGATGCCGGCGGCGAGCCCCGCGGCGGCCAGGGCGGCTTGCAGGTTGCGCATCGCCGGGAGGATGCTCTGCGTCGCGCCGCCCTGGACCTCGTTGCCGGCGGCGATGTACCTGATGTTGACGGCGGGGTAGAAGGGCCTGACGTTGCTCTGGACCCATGCCGCGGCTGCGTGCGCGCTGGCAGCGAGGCCGGCGAGGTCCTCGTTGGCGACGCCGAGGATGAGGCCGATTCGGGAGCCGCGGAGGGCGTGGAGGACGCGGTGGTCGGGGGCGTAGATGCGCATGGTGTTGATGCGGAGGGACTTGTACAGCTGCACCACGGCGGTCGCCGGAGGGAGGTCGTTGCCGACCAAGCCGTAGCAGACGCCGATCGACTGCGCACCTGCGACGCGTGCTAAAAGTTATTAGTCTTTGAAAGATCTGTAATGCATCGTCTCATCAGTTCTCTATTGAGAATTTGTTCATTCCTACACAATGTAGTGCCGAGCTGTGGAATCCAATAAACAGTGCGAATGCATACAAAAGAGCAACTCCGTGCATAACCGCCATCTTAATTAATTAAACCATATATCAAATGCAATTGGGGAAAAAATGCACACCAGTACGTTTTATACTTATTAAACGTCAGGCAACTACTGATGGAGAAGGGATATGCAACTTCCATGGATTGCGTTGTAGCTAAAACATTTATGATTCTTCTATGTCTGTTCTTCAGTATTTAACAAGAAATTAATGACTAACTCTCCCAATATCAACTCTTGTAAAAAATTCTGTCTAGCATATACAGAAGAATAAAAAATTCTGCTTTCATCTGTCACACTCTTTGATTTGTTCACTACGGAGTACTACATTCTGAGTTTCTGACATGCCACTTTATTGCTATCATGAATTCCCTTCTTATAATACGGGGCTGTATATCAAAAGTAATTCGGTCACGTACCCATAGGAGCGGAGCAGAAGAGTGCAAAAAGCAAAGCGAATGCAAGCAAAGGGGCGGCACCGTGGATACCCTGCATCTTGCGAACAAGCCTAGCAAACGATCCAGCAGTTTAACAGAGGCTATATGCCTATATGTGTACTCCGTATTCCCTATTGCAAATCATCTCCCCTGATTTTATACTGATGTTTGTACAGTGTCTGTTTGACATAGCTAGGAGGTCAACACTAATGGATGGATATCCAACATGCATCTTGTGGATTTATGTGCACATGTTTAATTAATACAAAGGTCGCGCTATAAAGATATCCCTTCATCTAAAAAGAAATTCTTTATTATGGATTGCATACGTGCAAGTATACTTTAGATACGTTCTTCTATCGCAATGATGGATTCTTCAAGAACAGATGGCTCCTTATTTATATAGGATAACATTTTAAATTTATGACTTGCTTGGTGTGATCGCCTCAGTTACACAACAACAAGAAATCAAAAAAAAAATCTTATGTACATGCTATTTTTAATTCTATTGCTAAATCCTTGTCTTCGAATTTAAAGAAAAGGGACACAATCGCCTATCACTGTTAAGAATTGAGGCAAAAATATACATATGTACTTATGGGTAAAAGTACAGATATTGCAGTGTATCCTTTCGTTGAAGCTTAGAGCAACTCCAAGAGTTCATCTAAAATCAGTAGCCAAATTCCATACTTTAGCCACTATGTAAAATACAAAACTCTTAAAAAGGAAAGAGGTCTGCAACAGTTTAGCTATTTTTCATGTCCTGTATTGAAAACTTTGCCACGTCACGTAACTGCAATCAGTTTCCACCTGCTTGATTTATTCGTAACCCTTGAAATAGGAACGGTCACGTCTTCACCAGCCAATCACAGGAGAGGTAGGCTCCTGGGAGGGGATAACCACGCGCGGGAGCCGCGGATGGCGAGCAGGCGTGGCTCGCGAAAAATAACGAGCGTGACAGCCGGAATAGCGTTTGGGGAAAAAAAGAAAACGGGATACAAGAGCAGTTGGATGTGTATTTTGGCCAACAATCGCCAAATCGGGTTTTAAGGAGCATTATACAAAGGCTGTTGGAGTTGCTCAGTGTGCTCAATATTCCACCCAAGCTAGCTAAAATTTCTTAGGAGGATTAACTGGTGGGCCAAGACGATCCCTCCATTTCCTCCTTGCTCATCCCTCCCTTCCTTTCAATAATTTAGAAGAATGCATATGCAAGATATGCTTCTACTCAAATTTTGATTTTACAAGTTCTGATTTTCTTTTCTAAAAGTGGACTTGAAAGTTTCATTGCAAAATTTCAACACTAGAATATTTCAATTAAAAAGTAGGGTTAGGGAAAACCTGTGCGCCTTCAATTGTAAAGCCAAAAGCCCGGCATGGTATCCTCGCCCTACTTTGGTGAGAGGTATGGGTCCTTGTTAGTTCCTGCTTAAGCGCAGGATGGTGTTGAGCTTCATATAGTCATGCTATGAGTTCTATAAGGAAGCTCGACGCCTAAAGAGATAATGTGTTTGCCATCCGGAGGCGCTGGAAAATGAAATATAATGTGTTTCTATCATGTATATAATACCCGAATATATATAGGGACGTAATCTATGTGTAGTGGACGCGTGCAAAGAGCTGTCGGAGTGCACACGGGATATCCCTATTGATCTTCCCATTTAACATGTGTGACATTGGCAGTCCGGCACCCAAGCAGAAAAGGGTATCTGAACAAGTTTTTAGACAAATGGTTCTCAAAATTTAAATTTTATTTTGATGATTTTTTCCTTAAAATTTATGTGAAAGATGGGCAACTTTTTGGGAAAAAAATTCAATAATTAATGTTACAGAGGAGAAAAGTTAGTAAATATAGTTGCACTTCAGTCGAATAGGCTGATAGCAATTCCTTGCATGATTATTGCAATTTGTAATTTTGTTCCTGAAGACTTGTAAGTTTGTAACAGAACAATAACACTTGGGCATCATGGTATAGGAACAAAATTACAAATTAGATGAAGTTGCACTATAACATTTTCCCATAACAAAGTTACAATAACATTGCAAGAAAATTCGTATTCATTCGTATTACAAGAAACTTTTGTTCCTATAACATTGCACTATAGCATTTTCTTTATTGAAACAAACAATAACACTTGTGCGTCATGGTATTCATCGGAAAGTGATGGGATACACCGGAGACTTGTTAGGATAGAAGAGCCCGAAGTTCTGCTCCGTCAGTTCCCCCGGCTTCCTGTTCTCATTGAACATAGCGAACACGTACGTCTCCAACGCTCCGGGCCTCTTGGGCGTGCCGCGCCCGACGTGGTCGATCACGCCCTGGTTGTACGCCCGCGCGTTGTCCACGCTCGCCGCCGGCCCACCTGCCGACGGCCACCCCGTCTCCGACACGACGACCCTGACGTTCCCCGCGCCAGCCTTCTCCAGCGCCGCCACGACGGCGTCGACCATGGCGTCGAACAGGTTGGTGTAGACGAGCCCGTTGCCGGCGTCCCTCACCGTGGCGGCGCCCGGCTGGAACGTCGCGTAGCCGAGGCTGATGTCTCCCGGGCTGCCCCTGTAGGCGAAGTAGGGGTACACGTTCGCCAGCAGCGGCGCGCCGGTGCTCGCCAGGAACCTCGCGACGTCGGCCATGTACGGCTGCGCGAACACGCCGGCGGAGGGAGGGAAGGAGTTGGCGACCACGTCGAGCCGAACGCACGTGGACACCTTGACGCCGGCGTCGAGGCCGGCGGCGGACAGTGCGGCTTGCAGGTTGCGCATGGCCGGGAGGATGCTCTGGGCGGCGCCGCCGTCGACCTCGTTGCCGACAGCAATGTACTTGATGCTCACGGCGGGGTAGTGGGGCCTGACATTGGTCTCGACCCAGGCCTTGGCGCATGGCTGGCAGCCGGCGAGTTTGGCGATGTCTTCGTTGACGACGCCGAGGATGAGGCCGATGCCGGTGTTGAGCAGGGCCTCCATGACGTGGTTGTCGGGGGCGTAGATGCGCATGTTGTTTATGCCCTTGGATTTGTAGAGCTGCACGACTTCTCGTGGTGATGGGAGATTGTCGGCTACCATGCCGTAGCACACGCCAGTGGACTGCGCACCTGGACCGCGTAGTAGTGGTGACTGGTTAAACATAGCAAGAACATACAGTACTCCCTCTGTCTATGCACATAGACAGATAGTCTGTCCAAGTTCTTACAGTATTTAAGAATGGCGGGAGTAACCATTTTTCTTTAAAAGATCATGTGCAAATCATAGAACTTATCAGATAGAGATTTTGTAGGAATAAAAGCGCCAACAAAATATCTTTGTGTTAGCATGTTTCAAACCTACGGGCGGTCAAATTATTTTAGAAACTTACATCATCACTTTTTGTTATTTATTCTTATACACGGTACATGTATAAAGTGGCATATAACTTTTCATGTATAGCATGAAGGCAAACTATATCAAATTAGGAAAGTACAAAGGTCAAGATGCTAGAGAGAATCAGAAACATAAATACATGCTCTGCTCTAAATCCATGATAAAGCCTTTATCGTTAGAAAACTATAACAAAATTGATTTCCAAATTCAACACAAAGGCGTGCATCGTGTAGTGCTCTAGTTCTTCAATCACACATTGTGACATTCAATAAACAAAATTCATGCTCTGCTTACGTGCAAAAAGTATAACATTGTTTTTCTAAGGAGAAAATGTTAAACACAATTATGGAGCACAAGGATTGCACTCTTTATGAAACGAAGCGAGTACTTCAGTTTATTGAAGCAGTATAACCACATACCTGTAAGAAGGGAGGCCAAAACTCCGAAAACCATTGCCCCAGCAAGCATAGCACCAGATCCCTGCATAATCGCCATCTTGCAGCTCAAGGACTCTACAAGAAGTTTGCACCTAGGTACCTAGAACACATATGCAATCTACAATGAACGCCCCAGGTCCTTGATTTATACTCATTCTACCCACCTTGGGTTGGTGGTCCTTTAATATATAGTGCGGCAGAACATATGTGGTTGTTTGAAAGGGAAAAAAACGCGTCTTCAATGTGCAAATCAAATTGGATTAATTTAGGAGATTTTTTTCACGGTGTCAAATTTATTATACAGTCTTTTAACACCTTCTTTCCTTATTTTGAATGTAAATACTGTCAAAATCTGTTACTATGTGAAACCGGTCACCTCAAAGGATTTGCCATTTCAAAAGGAGAAATTAGGCCCCCTCGGGCTGGAAATTTTGCAGTTCTGATAAGTATCACCTCACAAAACTTGCCATTTTAGAAGAGAAATAGGACTGGAAATTTTGAGGTCTGGAACTCTGGATACGCGTGCACCACATTAAAACTTGCCATTCCGGCAGAGAAACAGTGCTGAATTGTGAGGTTTTTGATATACTCGTACCTGCCACCTCGGAGCTTTGTGGAGTTTGTACAAGAGAATGCTCTGTGACACCTCAGAACTTGCCAACCTTATATACTGCAATTCCAAAGACGATACATTGCCCTCTAACAGATTTGATTTGACGAAATCTGATATGTGCCACTTTAACGTGCTCGCAATCAGGAGAATGCCACTATTAACCATTTTAGTTCAAAGTGGCATTATTCGAGAAGATTAAAGTGAGAGAGAGAGAGAGAGAGAGAGAGAGAGAGAGAGAGAGAGAGAGAGAGAGAGAGAGAGAGAGAGAGAGAGAGAGAGAGAGAGAGAGAAATCACCAAAACCAATTATACGACTTCTAGTCCAAGCAGTTGTCACAAGAATGAAGAGGAAAGAAACAAGGGTCGTGGAAATAGAGGCCAATGCAATATACCTTTTCTATTGAAAGGGCCGGACAGGCTGCCCAATCAATTAGATCAAGGTGATGCACCCAGCACCAACCAGAGCTCGGTCCTACCAATGCAATATTTTGAATAATAGATTGATGTACGTCCATAAGATGTTCCTGGCACGATGGTCATTCTCTGAGCTAGCCAACCAAGCCTCTGCTCCGTCCTCGTCGCAATGGTTATTTTCAAATTTCTCTCTCTCTCTCCTCTACACTTGAAAACCCTTATTTTAATAACCATGGTTTCAAAGATCAAACAACGTTACCACAATTCAAGAGTGCTCGGTAGCAAAGACAACATTAGAGTATTATCCACCTCAATACCAACAAAATGAAGAGCGTCCCCCAACATGCACCCATTAAAATAGGTCCCCGTGTGATAATTCTTAATTCTTAATATGTAAAAGAACATTATTCATGCTTGCACAATGCTGTTATGAAATTGCTTCTCTATTGTTCTCTTGTGCAGTTCTGCATCAAGGATTTGTGAAAGGGTCTTAAACTTGACGTACAGGGTCAAGCTAGATATTACAAGAGTTTTTCTTGTCACCAGATCTTCAGAGAAGTCCAGGTACCCCGCGCTTGTTTTCGTGTGCAGTTCTAGTCACCAGATCTTCAGAGAAGTCCATGTTCCCGCGCTTGTTTTCGTGTGCAGTTGTAGTCACCAGATCTTTAGAGAAGTCCAGGTTCCCGCGCTTGTTTTCGTGTGCAGTTCTGCATCAAGGATTTGTGAAAGGGTATAGAGTTATAGACACACACATGCACGTCGTCGATGGGCTTGTGTGCTGAGTGCTGACTCTGAGTCTTGAGGTATAGGATACTTCGCCAATTTGGTCCTTTGAACGTTTCCAAGTTCTCGTGACAGACATAAACTTGTAGTTGTAGCCAAACTTCAATTATATTTGGCTCATCATATATTTCAACATAAACACAGTTTTGCAAACATTAGGTACAGTTCACACAAAACTGATTTCCTTTTTCGAGTATACTATTCACTTATTCATTTTGCTATTTTCTCTAAATATGCATAGAAATCATAATGTACTTATTTTCATGCGAAATTAATATGGTAGACTGGTGTCTTGTCCGGTTTGAACAGCCCAAAAACATCTTCTCAGTGGCCTCCCCGTCCTGGTCCTCGTTGAACTGGACTCACTCCAAACGACACGAGTCCGCATTACGACCGCCTCATCACGCCGGCGGCCCCGGCCCCATATATACGCCCGCCTGCTAGGCACTGGCCATCCATGCAAACCCTGTAGTCCTTCATCCATCCAAAAATCGCCAAGATGTCGCGCATGTCGATCCTTGTCCTCCTCGTCGCCAGCCTCCTGCTGTCATCGTCGAGCCCGGCGCATGCCGACCAGCTGCAGGCGGCCAAGCCCTGGAGCATCCACGACCCGAAGCCAGCTGGCGGCGTGGCCCAGAGCCTCGCCCTCAAGCAAATCAATCTCCCCGACGGCGTCACCGGCGCCGAGAGCCTGGCCTTCGACCGCCGAGGCCAGGGCCCCTACGCCGGCGTCTCCGATCGGACGACGCCGAGAGCGTCTGCGGCCGCCCGCTCGGCCTGCAGTTCCACGCCAGCACCGGCGACCTCTACATCGCCGACGCGTACCTGGGCCTGATGAAGGTCGGCCCCGGCGGCGGCGAGGCCACCGTGCTGGCAGCGGAAGCCGACGACGGCGTGCCCTTCGCCTTCGTCAACGGCGTCGACGTCGACCAGGCCACCGGCGACGTCTACTTCACCGACTCCAGCACGGCCTACACGCGCGCGCACAACACGGAGATCCTGCTCCACCGCGACAGCTCAGGGCGGCTGCTCAGGTACGACGCGCGCTCCGGGAAGGCCACCGTGCTCAAGTCCGGCCTGCCATACCCGAACGGCGTCGCGCTGAGCGCCGACCGGAGCTACGTCGTGGTGGCGCACACGGGGCCGTGCCAGGCGTTCAGGTACTGGCTCAAGGGGCCCAAGGCCGGCAGCTACGAGCTCTTCGCCGACCTGCCGGGCTACGCCGACAACGTCAGGCGCGACACCACGAGGGAGGCTACTGGTTCGCTCTCAACAGGGAGAGCGTTAATGCCACGGCGCCCGAGCACCTCGTTGGCGTCCGGGTCGATGGCAAGGGCGTGGGACATGAGGTGGTGACGGCGCCCGAGGGTGTCACGCTCAGCGACATCGCGGAGAAAGACGGCAACTTGTGGCTTGGATCCGTGGAGCTCGACTATGTCGGCCGAGTTAATTACAAGTCTGTTAGTAAATAAAGTACTCCAGTCTTTGGTTACTATAGGTAATTAGTAGTAGTTAAAGAACCAGTACCGCTTAGAGCGGTGGTAGGAAAGAACCAGGATTTTAGTACGTAGCGAATTTTGGGTCATTAGATGCAGATATGGCTTGTCTTATTTGTGTCTTTGCAATTTCAGCTGATTTTAATTGTGTCAGGACTGATTTAATTTCAGCTGATTTTACAAATTTACCCACAAAAAATTATTTATATGCAGCAGTATATACTATCTTCTATATAGTATGCGTAGAAATCGGACCTATTTTTTCATGCGAAAGTAATAGGGTAGACCGGTGTCTTGTCCGGGTTGAACAGCCCGAACTTCTTCTCGGTGGGGTCCCCGTCCTTCTGGTCCTCGTTGAACATGGCGAACACGTACACCTCCATCGGCCCCGGCTTCCTCGGCGTGCCGCTGCCGGCGTGGCTAATCAAATTCTGGTTGTACGTCCGCGCGTTGTCCACGGTGGCGCCCGTGCCGTCGGCCGACGGCCACCCGCTCTCCGACACGACGACGTCGACGGCGCCGCCGCCGACCTTGTCGAGCGCGGCGCGGACGGCGTCGACCATGGCGTCGAACAGGTTCTTGTAGGTGAGCCCGTTGGCCGGGTCGACCACCGTCGTGGAGCTGGGCTCGAAGAGCGCGTAGCTGAGGTCGATGCCGCCCTGGCTGTCCCTGTAGGCGAAGTAAGGGTACACGTTGGCGAGCAGCGGCGCGCCGTTGCTGGACAGGAACTGCACGATCGGGGACACGGAGGAGGCGTCTTTGAACGCGCCGCTGGACGGCGGCGAGGAGTTGATGATGGCGTCCATCTTCACCGCCGTCGACACCTTGATGCTGCCGGCGAGGTTGGCCGCCGCGAGCGCGTCGTGGACGTTGTTCATGGCCTGGAGCACCGGGGATGCGCCGGCGTCGACCTCGTTCCCGACCACGATGTACTTGATGTTGACGTCGGGGTAGTAGGCCTGCACGTTGTCCTTTACCCAGGACGACGCGGCGGCGGGGTCGGCGGCGAGGGAGGCGAGCTTGTCGTTGCCGACGTCGAGGGCGAGGCCGATGCCGGAGCCGCGGAGGGAGGTGAGGAGGTCCGGGTCGGCGAAGTAGAAGCGCATGCTGGCGATGTTGTTGGACTTGTAGAGCTGCACCACGTCGCTCTTGGATGGGAGCCCGCTGCCGATCACGCCGTAGCACACGCCGATGGCCCGCACGCCTGGTACGTACGCACGCAGCAAAAAAAAAAAAAAACAATGGGTTCAGTGAAGCTCTTGAGGTGTTCCCCATCTAATCTACAGTTGTACGCTAAAGAAGAAGAAAGATTGGTACTTGAAGCTGTGGCGGCGAATGCTGCAACGACCAATGCCGTTGCGAGCACGGGAGCAACGCCTCGCTTAGCCATCTTCCTCGACGAGGTATGCACAGAGATCGCCCTTGCAGACAGTGGATGCTCATCACAACGCAACCTGACTATATATTTATAGGCTTAGAGCCATGCCGCACATGCCTGCCTGGCTGCTGGATGAAGCTTGGAATTTTTCAGCCCCGGCCGGCACATCAGACTGCTGACCAGAATTATTGGCTACTGTACGAGTACGATTAGCCGCAAAGACCGGGCAGAGTCAGCTGATCGAAGAAAATCTCGCCGTCTTGCGTACGCTCGCTAGGGAACACACAACAGATTGTTCAATTTTGTGGTGCAGCCATGGCCACCAAAGCAAGCAGGAACGCAGGAGTGCGAGTACAAAGAGGCCGCAGACTTGGAAGACCTCTGCAGACACACTCTGCCCAAGTTTTCCAATGCTAGCCAGGACTTCACGCTACGATCCATGACCCTGACCGTGTCACACATGAAACAAAAATCAATGCATGCAGCGAGTCGTGTACGCCAGTTAGTTCTTGTGGACAGGACACGTATTAATTGGAAGCTGGAATTCCAGGATCTCAAGCCGCGTAACAAAAGGAACCTAAACCTGATTTGAGGACAAACTGATTCACATTGAACTATGAAACTGTCAGTGTCGGAGGGAATGGCTCTCGATTCACCGCAGCACGAGTCAGTTACAGAGCAGACCCAAGAAGATACAATGGTATCATATAGAAATCTCCTATGAATACATGATGATACAACAATTCCACCTCGTGCCTCACGATGGGGACAAGAGAACTCTGACTAAGAATGCTTCCTCTGTAGAGTAACTGATAAATTAACACTTAAAATGATAACCCGGCCGGCAGGGAAGTGCACCCCAATTTTCTTCTCAGATGTCACAACATAACTGTACCCAGTTAATGTGGAGACTGACGAGGAAACATCAGAGTCAGCCAACTTCCAGTGGCCTTCGTTTGTCACCTTTGAAGGAATTGATTTCTCACGGTATTGCAGATCTCATCTGCCACACCAGCGTTCTCATGGAGGAATTTCTCAGCTTCCGCCTTGCCAGACAGGAACTGGCCGTTGATCCAATACCCAGACCCATCCTTCACAACAACTCCGACAGAAGAAGCCATCTCCAGGATCTCAGATTCATGGCAGATCCCCTTCCCAAATCTGATGTCGATGCCAGCTTCCTTTAGGCTTGCTGGAGCTAATTTGTTCTTGATGACCTGCACTGATATACCAATGCCAGTAGCCTGCATAAGCATAATACCATTCGTATCAGTGTAAGTTTGGCGTGTTATCATGAGGCTGTGTGAAAGACTCCTACCTGGTCTTCACTATAGCGCAGTTCCCTCCTTGAAGTCCTCATTCTGACTGCAGAATAGAATCCTAAGGCGTTACCACCGCATGGCACCTCCTTGTAGATCCCAGGAAACTGATTTGAGCTCATCTTTGTTCTCACCTACACATTAGCACTCATAAATAAAGCCAAAGGAAGGCAGAAACATCATTGCCCATATGTTTAAAGAAATCAAGATACATAAACAATGCCATACTTGATTCACAAAAATAATAAGTGATTCAGAGCGACACAAAGTGTACTGAATTTTCCTAAGTGCCCGAGTCATCAGACGGGATTGTATGTCTTCAGAATTCGTGTATATTTCGCCTTCCACTTCACATTTGGGAATAAGCGCTGCCACCTGCAACAAGTCCAATAAAAGCAAGGTAAAGAAATGTAACATGGTGTCAGTACCACGAACATTTGGGGAAGTAACATACACTATCCACGACAACAACAGCAACAGATCCGCCAACAAGAGTGTTTACTATGCTCAAAGAATTTTCAGCAGAATCAGGTTGAGCTATTAAGAGCCTTTCACTGTCTACACCAATGGCTTCCGCAAATGAAGGGTTGAAAGCGTTTTCTGCATCGATATAAGCACAATAACCTGCAAATATGCCAGTCACAATGACAATTAGGTATTAATCCTTTTAGTAATAAGAGAAGGGAATAATAAATTACTTATGCAAACAAAGAAAATAAGATTTTTTTTCAATAGATTCATCTATCTAGATAGTAAAACAGGAGTACACTTGCTGATAATGTCTACCAATGGTTGTAAAGTAATAAAATCTGGCAAGCGGATGATAAATGTATTGATAAAAGGTCACCAACAATACTAGGTACCACCCAAGTATAAATAAGTCAGTAAAATGGAGAAAAGATTTGAGGATTATAAAACAAAATAGTAAAAGAAATATGTGCAAATATAAAAAAAAAGCATCATAAAAGAAACTCGGACCTCCATTCTTTTGAGCTTCCTTGACAACATGAAGTGCAAGTGTTGTCTTCCCAGATGCCTCTTTCCCAAATATCTCCACCATTCTACCCTGTAGAGATACTCTAATCAGTAACTAATTTGGCAAGCAGGTCCAAAAATACATAATGATACAACATCAAGTTCTGTATAATCTACTGCCACAGACCAAATTTCTTAAGGAAATGTTGCTACTCAACACATTATGCTGACCAGAGAAAGACAGCAATGAAGACATGGAAAGTTATGGTGGCAGCATTTCTAGTTAAGACATCCTCTTAAAAAGAAATTTTAGGCAAGAGATGAACATGAATGTGTTCTCGTGCTTACACTTTTATGAGCAGAGATGCTGAAGACAAAATTTAGTTTTGTAGAGGCTAAGTATAACTAAACTAGAATGCTTATCAATCACAAAGAAAGGAAGCTCCGGTAAATTAACTGGTTTGATTCCTATTAGGTCAATGCATAGAGTAGATAGGCATCAAAAGATACAAAGAACTACATGATACACTCAATGACTGGAACTTGCTGGTGTTGACAGGAAATTGCATGTATCCAGTAAGTGTATGTTTTTAATGTGTAAAATCAACAGGAGATATGAGACAATAAAGTATAAACTAAATAAACCAAGAAATATAAAACAATAAAGTATCATAGGAATAATTAAAAATGATATGGGAACACATTATTACCTTTGGTAATCCTCCAACGCCGAGAGCAAGATCAAGCTTAAGAGAACCTGTAGAGATGACAGATGCACGCCTTGTACGGGAAAATCGATCCAAGCATAGATTGGATTCTCTATCAAAATCACTTGCAAGTTGAGAGACAGCAACATTTAGTGATGACTCCTTCTCAAGAGCTTTTGCTTCATCAAGTAGGGGATCACTCTCATAGTCTAACTGCATATCAACTGGAAATTTGAACAGATTCCTGAGTAACTTTGTAACTCATAAGATAGTGTGGATACAGGACGCCAAAGGATAACTGTATAACGTTTGCAATTATCAATTCTCTGCGACCATACTTTAACAAGTTGCTCCGTGTAGGAACGGTAAGGGTGGAGTCTTTTGAGCAACAATTGGGTAAATGTGTATACCTGTGGTTGACATCGAACAACCTTTAGACCAAAACGAACGAAATGTCTCTCTTTGCCCATTCTAGCAAATCACAGAGAAGAAAATGTGATCAGCAATCTGTGCAAACATCTTGAAATATGAGCAGGTTAAGCATTCTGGAACTCCACTTGTGAAGGTATAAAATCAATGAGACGTATACAAAACAGCAAAGCAGCACACAAACTAAAAGACACCATTCTAACGAAGTGGGAAAACGCTAACACTATTCTACAGCGAACAGTGCTTATTTTCTCAGCTGTCACACTGCTAAGCTTATGCACATGAGCAGGAGCCAGCAAAGTTGATTAGGTACTTGTACGCTCATGTTTATCCTAACACGGGAAATTTGACGAAAGCAACTAGCAAATAGCTCTTCTCTGTCTGATTGAAAATCTCCATTGCAAAAAAAATTACAGATCCCTAGCACATGGCAACAAGCCACAAGCCCACAAGCGATGGAGCGGCAGAGAGATGTGGGGGCAAACCTGGCGGGGAAAGCAGCCGAGAGGAGAGGGTGCGGTCGCTGCGGCGTTACTACAGCCCGCACGCGAGAGCTGGGCGGCGGCGGCGGCGGCTTGTCGGAGGAGAGTGGAGGAAGAGGAGAGGAGCCCTCGCATGGCGGCGGCGGTCGCGGAGCAGTGGGCCGCGCGCGCGCTTGAGCCTTGAGCGGTGGGAAGCGTGGGCTCGTCCAGGTCTTCTTCTTCTCGTGCGCGCAGCAGGCCTGCGTGATCCAGCCCAATTGAGATAGATAGGCCGGCCCACGAAACTCTACTGCTGACAAAGGCCCACGCAACATCTGTAACATATTTGATTTCTCGGTAGAAATGTTCTTTATCTTATTCTGGAACAACAAAGGGAACAGTTTGAAATGTAGGGGGGAAATGAACAAGAGAGTGGGTTGGGGTTGTTGGAAAGCGAAATGGACAATCATTTACGGTAGTTTGGTGTATTGTGTGATATTTTAAACCATGAACGGAACCAGTTCAGCTATCAATGTTGGTGACGGGCCCTTGGAACCAGTAGCGGGCGTGGAGCACCCAGGAGCCGACGCTGAGCAGCAGCACGCCCCCGACGGCGACCGGCGTGTAGTTGAAATTGTCCTGCTCGACGGGGTACGCCACCGGCAGGGAGAAGAGCACGGTGACGAAGGCTACCCAGACAACGGCGACCCAGCCGATGACGAGCCCGTATTTCCCGAGGTGAAACGGCCCCGGGACGAAGGACCTCCGTGCCGTGGTCACGCGGAAGAAGATGGGCAGCGCGTAGGCGATGTAAAGCCCTAGAGTCGCGATGGACACCATTGCCTGGAACGCCACCTGGCTCCCTAATGACTGGTAGCCAAATAAAGCATGTACATAAGTGACTGGATCTTATTTGTGATGAAAGTTGAGAGATGGGATCACATTCACATACCGTAAGGGCCATGGCGAACGCCACGGACACGGAGAGCCAGACAACGTTCAGGGGCACCTCCTGCTTGTTCACCCGGTGCCAGACACGCGAGAACGGCATCGCCCCGTCCCTGGAAAAGGCGTACCCCAACCTGCTCTCCATCAAGCAATAAGCTTGATTTTCGTCAGAAAGAAAATAAAAAATCGCATCCGAAGCTACCTGGAGTCGCTTGTTATGTTTGCGACGCCGCAGAGGAAGATGTTGAAGGCAATGGCTCCCAAGCAGACGAGCGCCCCGACACCGGTGCCGTACCTCCTATGGAAGGTGTCGTAGAGCGCCTGCGCAATGGCGTTCCCACCGGCGTAGTTGCTTGGGTCAAGGAGGTACGGGATGTCCGTCACGACCGACGTCAGCGCCACCAAGTAAATCCACCCGAACAAGCTCGAGAGAGCAACGGAACTGATGATCCCCATGGGGCCACTCCAATCAGCGTTCTTCGTCTCCTCTGTCTGCAGTGACCGGTAATGGATGGTAAGCACAAGGACTCATATGCCTGCTCAAGTTATTTTGCTGTGCTACTTTAATTTGTTGCCATTCAAATCAATTAGTTTTTCAGCACACAAAAATAGTACCCTACCATGTGTGCAGATGCATCGTAGCCAACAACAGAGTATTGGCTCATCAGCAACCCTACAGCTAGGATGTAAGCCTTGTCGCGGATCCCCATGCCATTTTCTGTGTTGAAATGGGTAAAGATGAACTCCACGCTCGCTCTCTCCTTAGCAACCGACGGGATCAAGATCACCAGGACAAACACACCTGACACAATCACATTATTATTTATATTTATGCAATAATCAGGAATGAGCTAGTCTCAGTCCCCTGTAGACATGCATCTTCTTCAGAATATATACCTGCAAGATTCCAGAACGCTCCTAGTTGGCCGAACCATGCTAGCCAGTGGATGGGCAGGCTGTTGATGAGCCCGTGCACGACAAGGATGGCACCATAGATGGCCAGCACGACGTACTTGGAGGCCATGTAGCCGCCGCCGTTGGCTCCACCGGTGCCAAGTAGGATCATCACTTGGATAAGCTGCGCCAACGAGAAGTCTGCGCTCGTGGTGCCAGCCCACTGATGTACTACAACATTGTCAAACATTAGCCAAGAAAGTCCTAGTGTCTGTCTATGAGCAACGTGATAATCTAATACTTTATTTAGTGCCTGCAGCTTCTTCAATGGTTCAGTTGACAAGCTGCTGCTACACAGCGTATGGAACGAATCCTAAGTTCATGCCACTAGCCCATATTTTGAATGCCACTTGCAAGCAGATAGGACAGTCGATCGACTACGCATAAACAAGTACATGTCGAAAAAAAGTAATACAGATGGAAACAAAGTTCTTGGGTAGTTCGAGGGCGTACCTGTCCCACGATGTTGAACCTGTGATACAGCAGAGATCGATCACAGAAACCTTTGATCAGAATTCAGAACAGCACATCTGAATCATCATCCCCTCATGGAGGTTTCAGTGGCAAGACGCAAGACTCAGGATCGGAGAGAATTGATGAAGCTACGAGCACGTACCATCCGGTGACCCAGGAAGCGAGAGGCGCCCATTCCTTGCCGGCGAGTTTGGCGCTCCAGTAGTAGAGCCCACCGGAGGTCGGGTACGCCGAACAGATTTCCGCCATGGACAGCGCCACGCAGGCGTTGAAGGCGGCCACCACGAACCAGCCCAGCGTCATGGACACCGGCCCGCCGTAGCGCAAGCCGGTGTTGTAGGTCGTCGTCACGCCGGTCAGCACGGAGATGATGGAGAAGGAGAAGGCGAAGTTGGAAACAACACTGCGACACACATCACACGTGTGAAAATGGAAGCCAATAAGAAGTTCAGGACGACGCAGGAAATCTGAAAAGAAATAAAATCGAAAAAGACAACGTACGAGAGGCCGCGCTTGAGCTCTTGCTTGTAGCCGAGCTGGTGCAGACGGGCTCGATCTCGATCGGCGGTGGTCTCCACATCAACGGCCGGCTCCACGGAGCCGCGAGGTGCGGCGGCCATCGCACTCTGTCTCTGGCTGCGCAGTACTTTCGGCTCTGCTGGTGCTGGGGCAACGGGGGCGCTGCTAGTTAGCTTGCTTGCTACAGCTGGCCTGATCGGCATGGTGGCGTTTAGTATATTAAGCTTCTTAAAAATAGTCTTAATTAAAGGTAGTAAAAGTAGTAAGTATGAATCAGTAGAGGGAGATCATACGCATTTTGTGGAAGATATATACAGTTGCTTAAAAGTCATACAAACAAACGGAACCGGGCTTATTTGGGTTGGGCCCAGTAAAGTCACACACATTACACGTCGACGTTGGTGATGGGCCCTTTGAACCAGAACCGGGCGTGAAGCACCCACGCGCCAACGCTGAGCGCCAGCACGCCGCCGACGAGCACCGGCGTGTAGTTGAAGTTGTCCTCCGCCACCGGGTACGCCACCGGCAGGGAGAAGAGCACGGTCACCAGCGCCACCCATGCGACGCCGACCCAGCCGACGAGGACACCATATTTCCCGAGGTGGAACGGGCCCGGCACGAAGGATTTCCGGGCGGTGGTCACGCGGAACACGATGGGCAGCGCGTACGCGACGTACTGCCCCGACGGTCGCGATGGACAGCATCGCCTGGAACGCCACCTGGCTCCCCAACGACTGTCCAGCAATGAAGCACAAAATTAAGGGAGCACATACGTTATGAGATGGAATGTAAAGCCATTTGAAGTTCGTCAGAATTCAGATTCAGATATGGAGGCAGGGCACACACCGTGAGCGCCATGACGAACGCCACGGCCACGGAGAGCCAGACGACGTTCAGGGGCACCTCCTGCTTATTCACACGGTACCACACCCGCGAGAACGGCATCGCCCGGTCCCTGGAGAAGGCATACCCCATCCTGCGTGTGTGTGCAGCTTGGGTTTCAGAAACATGACGAAAAGCAGTGAAAGCAAATTGACCAATTGTCACCATGCACGTGCCTTGAGTTGCTAGTTATGCAGGCACAGCCGCAGAGGAAGGTGGCGATGGCGATGATCCCCAAGCAGAAGAGCCCTCCGGTGCCGGTGCCGTACCTCCGGTGGAAGGCGTCGTAGAGAGCCTGCGCGACGGCGTACCCGCCGGCAGTCGTTGCCGGGGTCCAGGAGGTACGGGATGTCCGTCACCAGCGATGTCAGGGCCACAACGTAAATCCACCCGAACACGCTCGACAGAGCAACAGAAGTTATGATCCCCATCGGCCCGCTCCAGTCGGCGTTCTTCGTCTCCTCTGTCTGCACTTGTGTAAACCAGAGAGGCATCAACAGCATTCATGCCCCGTGCTTCTGTTAGTTTTTATGTGTGTGCGAGTTCAATTCGATCTTTAACTGAAAAGTGTGGCTGTACTCTTTACCATATGTGCAGATGCATCGTAGCCGATAACAGAGTACTGGCTCATCAGCAACCCCAGAGCTAGGATGTAAGCCTTGTCTCGGATCCCCGTGCTATCGTCTACGTTGAAGTGGGTGAAGATAAACCCTGCACTTGCTCTCTCCTTAGCAACTGCTGGGATCAAGATGACCAGAACAATTATACCTGCCATACATGATATATACATCCTTCCGGTTAATAAAAATGTGCATGGATCGTCGTCTACCACAATCACAAGTATGCACCACCTGCCGCGTTCCAAAATGCTCCAAGTTGGCCAAACCATGCCATGTACTGGATAGGGAGGCTGTTGATCAGCCCGTGTATGACAAGGATGGCACCATAGATGGCCAGAACGACAGTACTTGGATGCCATGTAGCCGCCGCCGTTCAGTCCACCGGTGCCAAGAAGGACCATCACTTGCACAAGCTGCGCCAAGGAGAAGTCGATGCTCGTGGTAGCAGCCCACTGTGTGTCATGGGCATGTTAACAACATGATTAATGTATTGATGACTCATGGTCACGAAAATGGACGAGGTAGTTAAATTTACCATATTAGAGATTAACATTTACATGTTCACCTGACTATGTTATATAGGAGTACTAGTACTACATATATGTTTCGTGAAATTTTTTTCGAGTATGTCGGGCACACATTTGAAGTATTAAATATAGACTAATTACAGATTCTGTCAGTAAATCGCAAGACGAACCTAATGAGTCTAATTAATCCGTCATTAGCACATGTTTACTGTAGCAATTTATTGTCTAATCACGACCTAACTAGGCTCATTAGATTCGTCTCGCGAAGTACACTCCATCCTTATGATGGGTTATTTTTTTCGACTACATTTAATATGTCATGCATGTGAGGGAACATGCTCGAAAAAAATTTCGCGAAACATCTAAACAGGGCCATAAAGTCGTAGTGCGCCCAGCTGGCTTGCCGGCCAGCATATGGAAATGGAAGCAAATGGCAACCCACATGCCAGGATGCCCGCTTAGCAGCCATGTGAAAGTCAACCACGCAAGACTAAAAATAATACTCCCAAGCCAATGCCGCAATATGGACTAGTATGACCTGAAGAAAGCATCATATCGCTAAAATAAAATTATGGGAATACTCAAACTAAAAGTGCACGCAGAGTTGTGTATTCCCATAACAAGAAGCGTGGGATAATGCATATCCCATTCATGAATCAGTGAAGACCGCGGCCATAACCAGCGTACCTGCCCAACGATGTTGAACCTGTATAGCAGGACACATGATTAAATTTTATGAAAAAGTACTATTTTCAATCTCAAACTATGACAAAGTCTGATTTTCAACCCATATACTACAAAACCGGATAGGAAGGGCCATCCAACTGTCAAAAGCGGACAAATTTGACTCTCTGGATGATTTTCAAAGAGGTTTTGCATTTTCTAAAAGAATTAAAAATTTTGATTTCTTAAAAATTGTAAATAATTCATTTAAAATTGGTAACGATTTCAAATAGGTACCAATATCTTTCTAAAAATGTAACGTATTTTTTGATGCTCTATTAAGCATTATTTGAATCTTATTTGTTCCTATTTCTTTAAAAATATTAAAAAATGTACTCCAAATAGAGTACTAACAAATAATCCACATTTTTAGAAATATTTTGCTACTAATTTCAGATTTTTTATGATTTGCAATGAATTAGTTACAAATTTTTATTAAATAAAACTTTTTAGATTTCTAAAAATGCAAAACCATCCTTTAAACTATCTAAAGGGTCAAATTTGCATAGTTTTGATGGTTGGATAGCCCTTTCAATCCAGTTTTATAGTTGTGGGTTGAAAATCAGACTTGTGTCATAATTGGAGGATGAAATTATGACTTTTCCTTAAATTTTGTTAGGCACCCTAGATAATTCGAGAAGTGATCGCTTTTGGCATAGCAAATGCACAAGCATTACAAAAGGAATGTTATGAAAACGACAACTCGTGTAATGATAAGAGAGCAATCTCATAGTCCTAAGTTACAAGTGGGTTGCTACGATCTCCTGTTTTCTCCTCTTGATCATAATACAAAACCCTACTTATCATTAATTTATTATATGAGATAATAATCTATAAGAACGCTAACATGTTGTACTGTGTGTACCAATCATTATCAATGAATCACAACAGAAATAGATCCGAATCATTGTCTGATGTGTTGTTCGTTTCTTTTACTTTGGCATAAGATCGATCACCGATTTGAGGTGTTTATACATTTCTTTTAGCAAGCTATGAACATGTAACAAAATGATGCGATCGATTAATAGTTCTCGGAAAATTCCAAACAGAACGCACCAGCCAGTGACCCAGGAAGCGAGAGGCGCCCAGTCCTTGCCGGCGAGCTTAGCGCTCCAGTAGTAGAGCCCACCGGAGGTCGGGTAGGCGGAGCAGATTTCCGCCATGGACAGCGCCACGCAGCCGTTGAACAAGGTCACCACGAACCACCCCAGCGTCATGGACACCGGGCCGCCGTAACGGAGCCCGGTGTTGTAAGTTATCGTCACACCCATCATCACGGAGATGATCGAGAATGACAAGGCGAAGTTGGAGAGAACGCTACGGTGCATGGAGCAGAAACATTCAGATCAGCAGCAAAAAGAAGGAAGCAGGTACATGGGGGATCATGGAAGAATCACTTACGAGAGGCCGCGCTTGAGCTCCTGCTTGTAGCCCAGTTGGTGCAGCCGGGCGCGGTCCGGATCGGCCTCCGCCGCCGGGTCGGCAGCGGGCAGCTCCAGGGAACGGCGAGGCACGGCCATCGCCCTCTTCTCTCTGGCTGCGTGCAAGCACGTCCTCTGCAGGTTTCTTCTCCAACCTACTCATGCTTGTCTGCTGGCCATCTTAGAAGCACAGGGAGTCAACGGGAGGAGTGGAAATTTTGCCCTGTTCCGGCGACATGTCAGAGTGCTAATAAGATTCTTCGGTGCCGATGCACTGTACGCATCATACGACACGTAGTGAGCACTATTTCTTTCCGTCAAAGAGGACCGAGGAGGTAAGCGGAGGCAGGCAAACATGATATCGGAGCAAGCAGCTACGGATCGGAGTACATCGATAACGTCGCACTCGCTCTGTTTTCTATTTTGGACTATTCTAAGCTAGCTGCCTGTCGCCTGCAAAGGAAGTAACAAAAACAAAACTGCTAACTTCCGATGGAACCTTAAAAAATTAACAAAACTGCTAAATAAAGTTTTAATTGCATAATTGCGTTTCTTATACCAAATTTTTTTGACGACTATGTCTGTGTCTGTACTGGGAGAAAATTGGGCTTTATTAAAAATGTTTCCAAACTAGGCGTTTAAATTTGTCCCTTCTGAACCTTCGCCTTCGAGCTTCACTGCTTGAGCGCACCAAACCAGGCGTCAACGTTGATGACGGGCCCTTTGAACCAGAAGCGGGCATGGAGCAGCCACGTGCCAACGCAGAGGAACAGCACGCCCCCAACAGCGACCGGATTGTCCTCGGCAACGGGATACGCCACGGGCAAGCAGAACAGCACGGTGACACTCTCTCATCTGCAGGGCTGGCTGCAGCATAGCTCAGCTGATAAAGTTTCTTGTGACGAAACCTGTTCATTCATTAGGATTAAGTCTTCGATTTGACACTGATGTTTATATTTTTTCTGAATTTATTTTAGAATTTAACCGACGCTATTCTTTCAGTGGTAGGCGATGTGCCTAACGACGCCAGTAATGACTTCGTCAATCTCGAGAATTTGTCGGTTCAGTCTTTCGGAGGTGCTCATGCGGTAGAGCTCCATACGTGCGTTCGTAAGGACGGGCTTGTTTGTGAGTGTCTGCGCGTAATGTGTGATTGAAAAAAGATCACCCATACTTGCTTACAATTATATATTATATATATCTGTTGTTGCCAGTGGCGCTTGACAGTGAGCTTCTGTAAATTAGTCCTAGATGATGCACAAGGAGTCAACGCACGGAGCGGAAAAAAGCCCTCGGCAGCGCAGCTCCCGCGTGTTGCGGACTTGTGGTGCTGACGTACGTCTAATTCTCCGCAATCTTTGACTCAAGGGATAAGGTTCTCGTGTTGAAACTAGGTATCATGCAAGACCCAGTTTTTTCGTCTCTCTACTCTCTTTCTTATTTAATATGGTGACACCTAAGCTAAAAGTCCTATGTGGCACTCTAATTAATGCTATAGAAACCATCCTAGTTGGAGGGTTGGGACTGCCCTAATTAGGCCGGTCTTAGTTAAAGTTTTACAGGCATTAAATAGGCTGTCATGTCAGCATTTTAATGATGTGACAGTGTATTAATTAAAAGAGAGGTAAAATGAGTTTTATAGTGATGAAACTCTCTCTACATAGTTACTTAGACAGCTTCATGTAACCTAGAAAACAACAATGGATGGAATTATGCATTGAGAGGGGGTGTTTCGTCGTGGTTTCAAACAAGTTTTAGATGATGTGTCACTCTAGATAATTGTGCCATAAAACTCTCACCCTTAGTCCACCAACAACGGCGCTATTGGTATTTTTTTTATGGAATGGTAGTGCTAGTAATATTAAGAGACATAAATGTTAAAAGTTTGTGAATAATCTAGAACCAATCTCTAATAAATTGAAATTGATTTTATCTTTTCTCTCATTTACGTAGAGGCTTGCAATCTTTATTCTTCAATAATGATAATTTTAGTTTACCAATTATTCTTATTATATATATATATATTTCATTTTCAATCGTAGTTGTACTCCCTTTGTCTGTCTTGGTGACCGGTTCAGTTGGATTAGACCTACAATATGTGTTTTTCAATATTATTTTTGGACTTTCTCGGTTTTTGGGTTTCAAATGTGGGCCCAAGTCATGTGAGAGATTGGGCGAGCAGATTTTTAGATCGGTGAAGTTCTTTAGTTGTCAATGGGCATGAGGATGTCAAATCTTGAAAGACATGCTAATTGAGTGTCAATTTTAGAAAATTCTCCTATCACGAGTATCGCTCTTTATTTTTGAACTAACTAATTTAGATTACATGTGGCCGATTTATGGTCACTTTAGGTTGTATATAATGGCACATGTGGATAATTCATATGCAAGTTTAGATGGGTGGGGGTGTGGAGTGTGGCGGGGGACTTTAATCTATTTTCATGTCATTTTTAGGTGGAATTGTGTAAAACATATAATGTTTACTTTAGGCTATTTTTAGTTTTCATATTGCCCAATATAGATAGTATTGATGTATATTTAGGGTTGACTAATTCTCTATTATCTTAATACAATAGTGTTAAAGCAGGTGATCACATTCATCGAGAGAGTATACAACGTTGGATTTTATGAAGATCTAACGGTCTAGGCTAACTCAAAAAGTCTAAAAAGAAGCCATTCTTATGATAATCTAAAAAAGAGAAAAATATACACCATTAGATATTATGAAGATCTAACGGTCTTGGCTAACCCAAAGAGTCCAAACCAAATGTGACTAATGAATTAGTGTAATTTTTTTAAAACAATATATACAGTATATAATACATTGACGTGAACAATTTTGTCTCTTTTTTTATTTCATTTCATCTTGCATCCATATATTGGAGTGTTAAAAAAACACCAAGCTCTCCCTTAGGCTATAAATTAAAATTACCATATTGAATAAAAAGGTAAAATAGTATACACTTTCAAATTTTATGAATGAACCACATAGTGTTAGAGAAGAGAACCCGTATACTTAAATTCATTCAATTTTAAGTATGTGTAGCTTTTGCAATGAGATCAAACCAACCTTTTGATGGACTTCAATCGCCAATCGGCAGCTCAAGGCTGCAAATAGAAGCGTGGAGGCATATACGCCGGAAGACACATAGGGATATAGTGGAAATGTGGATATTGATAACAATAGCTTGCACTATGAGAATGCGTGCTAGCTTCATAAAGTATTGATGGTAAGGAGATGCAAGACACTACTTTGCAAACGACTACAAAGCCATGGTATATACGAAAGATTGGAAAGAAACAAAATGCAGTCGCATGATCATAAGGATGTGTTAGGAGGAGAACACTGATAAATACAGCTAGCATTAATTGGATTCAACACCCCGACCAACACACTACCCACGCTGCCCCTCAATGACTTATTTTGTAAGTGACTTATGAGAGATTTTTGAGCATATGCTCTTAGGAGCTGTTGTTTGCTGCCGGCCTCCACCATAGGCGAGTAGGGTTAGTAGTCAAAGCCAAATAATGGGTGAAATTTTGAAACCACCTAATGGTCGTATAGGTCCCTCGAAACCCACTAAATGGTTGCAGTCGTTGCTAACAATTGGGAGAAAGAACAGCAATGGGAGATGCAGAGGACATTAATCGGATTAGTAGTAGTTGGATCCAGAGCTTGACTTGGTGGTAGAGCAACTTGAGCGAAGCAACACCAGCCACGCGCAAGGTGGTGATTCAAACGTTAGAGAAGAGAGGTCTTTTATAGTACAAGGTAGAATTGTGTAGTAAAAGACCTCTAGAGAAGAACCTGGAGGCTCGATGGTAGTGGGAGTAAAGCTGGCAATAGTTTAGGGGAAAATCAGTTTTTTCAGTTTGAGCCTCCGCACCTCGGGCTTTGGTTGGGTGGAAATAGGTGGATGGCTAGTAGTAGTTCAGTTCAACTTGGTTTATAAGAAAAATGATTTAGGCCGATTTGGTTGAGGCCTTGGTGGTTTGGCATGCCAATAAGCCTTGCTCAGCTCACTCACCGCGCACGTCCGCACGCATTTAGGCCAGGGTCCGAGAAGCTTCTCCCACCGTGCTACCTGGGGTTCACGATCGAGGCATCGACATGCCTCATGTGTGGATTCGCCTACGCTGGACTGGACAACGTTCTTGGCAGCTCGTCGGCTCTGCCGAGCGACGTCGACGAGCAAATTGGTTTCTTTTGGTTTGCAATAGGCATGCAAATTGGTTTGGAATGGTGGTGGAGTGATGAAAAATGAGTTCGGGTGGGTTTAGCTACTTGAGAGAGCGTAGCTAGTTCGATCCGGATATGGTGCGACTCTCCAACCATAACCAGCATCTGCAAGGTCTTCAGAGGCGTAAGAATACACTAATAGTAAGAGAGTGACGATGATGTAAGAATACACTAATATATGTGTTAACTGAGGTCTACATTAAGCAGCATAGTTAGATTGGTATCAAGGGTGTCGATAAATATGTGGTTTTGGATACACAACTAACAATTAATGGTCGATTGTTGATGGTGGATTAACAGCATGACCATTGACAAAACCGTAAATTAACATGATAATTTGTAGTTCGGTGATAAGCTAACTGAGCGAGTTTATATGATTGTAGACTACTTTAAACGTCAACATTGGTGATGGGCCCTTGGAACCAGAACCGGGCATGGAGCACCCACGCGCCGACGCTGAGCAACAACACTCCGCCGACCACGACCGGCGTGTAATTGAAGTTGTCCTCCGCGACGGGGTACGCCACCGGCAGTGAGAAGAGCACGGTGACTAGAGCCACCCAGGCGATGGCGACCCAGCCGACGAGAAGACCATAGTTTCCAAGGTGAAACGGCCCCGGAATGAAGGATTTCCGGGCAGTGGTCACGCGGAAGAAGATGGGCAGGCCGTAGGCGATGTAGTTCCCAACGGTCGCCACGGACAGCATCGCCTGGAACGCCACCTGGCTCCCCAGCGACTGTCAGGAAACAGATGAAGCACATAATAATGATCATGTATGTATTTGTGCCTGTATCTGCATTGACACCACTTGATCTAAAGTTCAGATAATATGAGCTAGAGATCACGTACATACCGTGAGCGCCATGACGAACGCGACGGTCACGGAGAGCCAGACGACGTTGAGGGGCACCTCCTGCTTGTTCACCCTGTACCAGACACGCGAGAACGGCATCGCCCCGTCCCTGGAGAAGGCGTAGCCCATCCTCGAGTTGCTGGTTATGCACCCACAACCGCAGAGGAAGGTGGTGACCGCGATGACCCCCAAGCAGAGGACCCCTCCGACGCCGGTGCCGTACCTCCTGTGGAAGGCATTGTACAGAGCCTGCGCGACGGCGTACCCACCGGCGTCGTTGCCGGGGTCAAGGAGGTAGGGGATGTCCGTCACCAGCGATGTCAAGGCCAGCAGGTAAATCCATCCGAACGCGCTTGACAGAGCGACGGCGGTGACTAGCCCCGTCGGCCCGCTCCAGTCCGCCTTCTTCGTCTCCTCTGTCTGAACTTGCATTGTAAGATCAGTTAGCACTTTGATAGTTTGATGTGTACATGCGTACATCCGGGGATAGTTTGATGCAGAATTGCTTACCATGTGTGCGGATGCGTCGTAGCCGATGATAGAGTACTGGCTCATCAGCAACCCTACAGCTAGGATGTAAGCCTTGTTGTGGATCCCCGCGCCATTGTCTGTGTTGAAATGTGTGAAGATGAACTCCAGGCTTGCCCTTTCCTTGGCAACCGCTGGAATCAAGATCACCAGAACAAAGATACCTAACACAACATAATATATACATGTGTGTAACTAGCTAGGGATGTACTACCAAATTGCATTTTGAAGAATAACAATCAAAGTGTATATTCGAACTTCAAATTAATCCTGCATATGTTTGTGACGAATTAAATAAAGATGTACTATCGTACCTGCGGCATTCCAGAATGTGCCTAGATGGCCAAACCAGGCCATGTATTGGATAGGGAGGCTGTTCATCAGTCCGTGTATGACCAGGATGGCACCATAGATGGCCAGCACGACGTACTTGGACGCCATGTAGCCGCCGCCGTTGAGGCCCCCGGTGCCAAGGAGGATGATCACTTGGACGAGCTGCGCCAGTGAGAAGTCCACGCTCGTGGTTCCAGCCCACTGTGTGTGCGACAATTCAACCAGAAAGGTGAATTAATATTAAACGCAAACATGATTATAAATGCATTGATTGATTGCTCGTCAAGAAAATGGACAATGTTGAGGTCAAACTTTGAAACTTTGACCATTTCAAAATATTTAGATTGCAAACCTGAGATCATATATTTTTTTTCTGAATATTTTCTTAACACGGCACAAATTTATTTGCCACATCCTATTAGTAAATGTGATCAGGGTTTCTATTTGTGCCTCTGTACCGTTACTTTTCAACCATTAGATCAACATCTAAATTTCTTTTTAAAAAAGGATGGCAACAGATTTGCTGGGAGATCTATTAAGGCAGGCAAAAAAAAAAAAAAAAACAGAAGTACATGCCGGAGAAACAAACAACTCTAAACCACTAGCCACGCACTAGACTCCAGCAAACAAAAACAACTAAACACGAACACATGCCGGGCAGGAAGAAAAACACACACACAAAAAAAAAGAACAAATCTCTTGAATAATTCCCTGCGTAGAAAACTAGCATCATTTTATTTTATTTTTCTTTTGAAAGGGAGAAAGCTAGCATCTAAATTATAAAAGGTTCACTTATTAATTAATATTACCATGCTAAGCTACAAAATTATAGTGCTACGTGACCGAGGTATCGAGGAATTTTAAGACCCTTGAAAGTTGACGAACTAAACTAAATAAAACCTGAAAGTATGGCATGATGTCAGCTTGTTTTTATACAATCAACAACGCCACATGATGCCAGAGGATGCCAATTGGTGCAACCAGAAGACAGTCCAAACATGAGTGTATGACCAAGTTATAGTATCCTAACTACAGCATTATATAGATAGGCACACAAACAAATCATGGGACGAATACTTTAAAGTTCTCCCAGGACCTGTGAGCATATAGGGCCGGCGTACCTGTCCAACGATATTGAACCTGCATGATACAAGATATAATCTTGATTAGACAGGCTAAACGAGGTTAATATTCGGAGGAAGTACAGTAGTAGCACCCAGAAAAGTCTTAAGTCTGAACGACACGTACCATCCAGTGACCCAGGAAGCGAGGGGCGCCCATTCCTTGCCGGCGAGCTTGGCGCTCCAGTAGTAGAGGCCGCCGGAGGTCGGGTACGCCGAGCAGATCTCCGCCATGGACAAGGCGACGCAGCCGTTGAGGGCGGACACCACGAGCCAGCCGAGTGTCATGGAGGCCGGGCCGCCGTAGCGGAGGCCGGTGTTGTAGGTCGTCGTCACGCCCATCATGACGGAGATGATGGAGAAAGACAAGGCGAAGTTGGAGAGAACGCTGTCATGCGAAACTTTCAGAAGCGAAAGAGGAGTACGAGATTGTTTCGTAGACGTGGGAATCGAAGCACTTACGAGAGGCCTCGCTTGAGCTCCTGCTTGTAGCCCAGTTGCTGCAGCCGGGCGCGGTCTGGATCGGCCGCCGCCGTGTCAGCGACGGGCGGCTCCAGGGAGCGGCGAGGCACGGCCATCGTTTGGTCTGCCTGCTTGCTGATACTGCTCTAGCTGATATAGGAGTCAGGACACAGGTTCGTGGCGCTTATTATTAGCTTCTGAAAGGTAATATTAGATGTCGAAGGAGTCAACAGGAGTGGAAATTTCAAATGGTTGCCTCGTTCCGGCATGTCAGAGTGCTAATTAACATCTACTTATTTTCATATGATCGGATTGTCAATTTTTTTGACTGAAGGGGATGCAGTCTGTGATTGCGATGGGCGATGCCTATGCACTGTTCTGGTCATACATACCTGTAAGCATTTCTTTCCAATCCAAGAAGAGGGAAGACGTCATGATGGAGGCGAGATTGACATCGCGCCGCGATAGCCTGATGACCTTCCTGATCAGGTACGAGTGCCACAGACAAAGTACGAGTCCCGAAAGTGGGCTAGTGGGCCTGCATAACTTGTAATGGATCGCTTCTGGGCCGTGCGGGCTTATGACCCAGGCCTCTTTTTTCTTTTCTCTTCTTTTGTTAATAGCAATTGCAATTTCCCAAGACACCCTTTTTTTTTTTCTCCTCTTTTTGCACAACTAGAGCGGAGCCAAACTCCAAATTAAATTGCGGCTTCAAATCAGCAAACGGAGCTTGTTGCAACTTGCATACGGCCACTCTCACTCACGCGGCGGCGGCGTCAACGTTGGTAATGGGCCCGTGGAACCAGAACCGAGCGTGGAGCACCCACGCGGCGACGCTGAGGAGCAGCACTCCCCCGACGGCCACCGGCGTGTAGTTGAAGTTCTCCACGGCGACGGGGAGCGCCACCGGCAGCGAGAAGAGCACGGTGACCAGAGCCACCCAGGCGACGCCGACCCAGCCGACGATCACCCCGAGCCGCCCGAGGTGAAATGGCCCGGGGACGAACGATTTCCGACCCGTCGTCACGCGGAAGAAGATGGGCAGTGCGTAGGCGATGTACAGCCCTATAGCCGCGATGGACACCATTGCCTGAAATGCCACCTCGCTCCCCAGAGACTACATATATGTATGTCGATCGGGAAGAAATAAGAGATCAAAACAAAACCAATTCAATTAGTTGAAGATAAATTAAAGGTAAAGTAGGGCGATGAGGGCATGAGGCCACCCGCACCGTGAGGGCCATGACGAATGCCACGGCCACGGAGAGCCAGACGGCGTTGAAGGGCACCTCCTGCTTGGTCACCCGGTACCACACATGCGAGAAGGGCATTGCCCCATCCCTAGAGAAGGCATACGCCATCCTGCACGCACGCGAGCTCGTAGAGCGATTGTTAGTTGGAAAACAAACAGAAACGCATATATAAACTAACGTATAATAAAAAATTATTGCACTCGATCTGTACCTTGAGTTGCTGGTTACGCAGGCGCCACCGCCCAGGAAGATGGTGCAGGCGATGATTCCCAGGCACACGACGCCTCCGACCCCACTGCCATACCTTCGATGGAAGGTGGTGTACAGAGCCTGCGCAATGGCGTTCCCGCCGGCGTCGTTGTCGGGGCTCAGCAGGTACGGGATGTCCGTCACCACCGACGACAGGGCCACCAGGTAAATCCATCCGAACACGGTTGCCAGGGAAACGGAAGTGATGATTCCTATGGGGCCGCTCCGATCCGCGTCCTTCGTCTCCTCTGTCTGTACTCATCATATGCACAAAAATAATGCAGATTTAAATCAAAGTCATACTTTATATTAGCATCGATCGTGATCATGTGATGAGCTGTAGGCTAATATGTTTACCATGTGAGCAGATGTGTCGTAGCCTAGGAGCGCGTACTGGCTCATCAGCAACCCCAGTGCCAGGATGTAAGCGTTGCCATGGATCCCCATGCCATTGTCCGTGTTCAGATGGGTGAAGATGAACTCCACGCTGGCTCTCTCCGTGGCCACCGCCGGGATCAGACACACCAGCACGAACACACCCGCGGCGTTCCAGAACGCCCCGAGCTGGCCGAACCACGAGAGCCACCGGATGGAGAGGCTGTTGATCAGGCCGTGGAGCACCAGGATGGCGCCGTAGATGGCCAGCACGACGTACTTGGAGGCCATGTAGCCGCCGCCATTGGCTCCCCCGGTGCTAAGCAAGACCATCACCTGGACGAACTGCGCCAGCGAGTAGTCCACGCTGGCGGTGGCAGCCCACTGTACAAAGTTTAAACTAGCAGTCAACGCACCAGCTCAGCTTAGGATCTCATCATTTAGTAAAGGGAATTTGAACTGAACCTAGTACATTAGTAGTACATTTCATTTAGTAAAAAAAAATTAGCGGACGACTAAGACGGAACGTTATAATATTCCGTGGAAAGAGCATATGGCCGGAATGAATCTTAGAATCTGTATCTCACATGCCAATATTCCTTGATCGGGCAGTCGGCACATAGCCGGATACTATGATGTGCAAGAATCATCAAGTAGAATAATAATTAACAGTCTAGTTAAACCTATATCCCTGGATTATAGTTATGCTATTTTTTCTTCTTCTCAATCCCAATTGCTTGAAATATTCTTATTTCTTACGGAGTATATACCAATATATATATATATTATCTTTACACAACTGTCCTAATAATAAGGTAAATTGAGTTAATAAATTTACTTGACCATGGTTTCTATATATATTTGAAAAAGGTCAGTCTCGCTGCACGCTACTTAATTATTAGGTCATAGGTGTACGTTGATCTGATCTGAACTAAAAGAATTGTCGTGTAATCCATTTTTTTAAATTATAGGTCATTTTGAGTTTTATAAATTTTATTATGTATCTATAAATAGCGTATATATCTAGGATAGAGGGAATATATATCAAAGAAAAATACTTTAATTATTACAATTTTCTAGAAAAATACAAATATTCCTAACTTTGTTGAGCACAACTCACTTTGTTAATTAGGTCCCGTATGTTGCATCCTACCCATCCGCATATATAATTTTCAATTACTCTCGTGCAGGGCGTTCCTGTGCTGTGAAGGAAGTTCGAGGCTTCGAGCTAGCGTACCTGTCCCACAATGTTGAACCTGTACAACAAGAAGAAGATATATGGGACTTACTAACTCTCTACTAAAAAAAAGTTGTGTTTGGCTTCTATTCTGAAAAAAAAAAAAACTAGATGCAGATGACAGGTCTCACTAGCTAATGACGATATATAAGCTTGCTTGAAATTAAAAGACGTATGGCACATACCATCCGGTGAGCCAGGAAGCGAGGGGAGCCCAGCCCTTTCCGGCGAGCTTGGCGCTCCAGTAGTAGAGCCCGCCGGAGGTCGGGTACGCCGAGCAGATCTCCGCCATGGACAAGGCGACGCAGGCGTTGAAGAAGGCGACGACGAGCCAGCCCAGCGTCATGGACGCCGGCCCGCCGTAGCGCAGGCCCATGTTGTAGGTCGTCGACGCGCCCGCCAGCACGGAGATGATGGAAAACGAGAAGGCGAAATTGGAGAGCACACTGCAATGCACGAGCAAAACACTCGAAATGGGGAAATTTCGTGCATGAGGCAAACACAATTAATATAAGGAATGGCACGTACGAGAGGCCGCGCTTGAGCTCCTGCTTGTATCCGAGCTGTTGCAGCCGCGCTCGGTCGGCGTCGGCGACGGGTAGCTCGTCGGAGCGGCGAGGCACGGCCATCGTTTGTTGTCTTTCGTTGCGCCCAAGGACTTTCTCGATCTTCGGCTGGATCTGATCGGATCGGAGTCCCTAGCACTAGCAGCTAGCTTGGCACTTGACTGGGTTTGAGGCCAGCGCGCGCTGTAAACTGCTTTCTTAACTTCTCGCTGCTTCAACACACACACACACATATATATACATATACTCCTTGATCCACAAGGAGTCAACTATAAGTGAGATAGATCGACAATCAGGATTCAGGAAGACGCACACACTTGCACCGTTCCGTTCTGGCATCCATGCAGCGCAGCAAGATTCCGTAGCTCGCGACACCAACCGATCGAGGTCTTCCAAACTCAACGGCTTGTAAGGTATATGCATTGCACGCTCAGTTCGCTCCTTGTGTAAGCAAGTTAAGGGTTTGTACTTTACTTAAGGGTGGTAATGGGTCATGGCCATTTCACGACCCAACTCGGCCCTAATCATTTGTAGGTCAAATTTGTATATAATTTCGATCCGATCCGTTTAGGTCTTTACTTTAAATATCGCTAGATCTATTTAGTTTAACTATTGCAGCCCGGCCACCATTCTGTTACTAACACTTAATAAATCAACAATACATTCTGGGTAGTAGGCTAATTCAACATTTTAGGAGGATCAATATGCAATGGATGGATGTTTGCTCCACGTTCTCACCCACGTTGTTGCCTCCCACCTAATATGGCAACGTATCAGGTGCAAACCAACCTCTCCGTACAAACCCACCTAATATATACTTCCACATTTTCTTACAACCAATTCAACAATCAAGAAAACTTGACTTAATAATAAAAAGATAGCAAATCCACTCTACCTCCAAAGTGCCCTTCACGCCACCACCACCACCTTGGTCCCCCTATGGCCAGTAGCCAATGCAAAGGAGTGGGAGCGTGGGACATGTTCCATTCATAGATCGAGGGGCCGGACCAGACCAAAATGATAGGAGGAGCTGAACAAAATATACTAAAACAAGCTAAATATATGGATTAGACAACAAAGATATGTGAGCTTTTTGGGCTGGATATGACCAAAATGCTATTTCATTTTTTCCCCTTAAAGCCCAATAGCCCACCACTTGGAGGGAGGAATTCGAGGGCTCAAACCCCCTAGTTCCCCCTTTGGATCCACCACTGCATAGATCTTATTTTTAATAGGCTCCTGGTTTCTTGTAGGGTTTGCTTCCCTGGAGCTGAGCGAAAATTCCAGTTCTACAAGCGGACGCAGAGCTTATTAACCCATGCACGTTTATTTTCCGGTTTAAAGATTCATTTTTCGGTTTAAAGATGCCCGTTCATTTTTTGGTTTAAATATTTCTTTTTCAGTTTAATTAAAGATGCTATCTTTCGGTTTGAAGATTTTCTTTTCCGGTTGCATGATGGATTTTCCTATTTGAAGATTCCTTTTTCCGATTGCAAGATGGGATTTTCCGGTTATAATGACATATTTTTTGTCAATTTTTTTTTCTGGTTACATGCTGGGGCTAGCTCCGCGGCAGCTTATGCAAGTAGTATTGCATATCAGTTCCCTAGAGGCATCAGCCAAGCGGTGGTGATAACTATGAATAAAGTATCACGGCCTATCCTTCCTCTGGCGACGACCGATCTGGAGCTGATGAAAGGCCACATAGGGTATGTTCTGCCATATATGTGGGTTTACTTCAAATCTTGGTAGTTGATGTTTCAATCAGGGGAGAAATTGGTTGTCTTTTGATGCGTGAGTTTGATCTCTTATTTCCGTTTGTTACGCGGCAAAGTCTAGTTTACCCAACCCTCTATTCTAGTAGTAAAATATTACAATCATTCCTTGCTTGGGGTGATGCGCCAACCAATGTTTTTTTAGTGGATTCTAGATGTCATTGCTAGAAGGGAAAAAAGTCGTTTTGACCCCTTCAACTATCATCATAGTCCGATTTACCCCCCTCAACCGCAAAACAAGGTATTCAGCCCCCTCCAAGTATTAAACCTGTCCATTTTACCCTCCTCGGCGGTTTTGAGAGCTGTTTTGGCTGATGTGGCAGCGGGCCCCACTTGTCAGGTGTCTTTCCCTTCTCTCTCCTCTCCCCCTCCCTCTTCCACGCTTCTCTTTGTCCTCTTCCCCGATGGGGACACAGTAGGCGGCCAGACCTCGAGCGGCGGCGGCGCCCCAGGCCGGCTTCTCCCCGCGCCGCCGCCGCAGTCCGTTCTTCCGTCTTCCTCCCTCTTCATCTTCCCAAGCCCCGCGCCTCTGGCCTCAGCAACCGCGCCCAGCAGAGCACAAGCAGGCGCACGCGGATCCCGTGCCCCCTCCCCCCCTGCTCCGTCGAGACCTAACCGCGCGTGGTCCACGGTTGCTCGAGCGGCTGCGCGAGGACGAGCTGGGAGTGGGAGAAGGCGGCGACGCGGCGGGATCTAGGGTTGAGGAGGAGCAGGGGCAAGCCATGGCGGAAGTCGGCGGCGGCGCTAGGTGCGGCAGAGAGGAGCTGGCCTGCGGAACGTGGTGGGCCGCTGTCGCCCGGCCGTGTCCCCGCCGCTTCGCACGCCGACGACTGCGAGCTGCTGCCGGATCCTGGCGGCGGCCTGTGTGTCCCCGCCGTGCTCACCATGGACGGTCGCCTCCGCTCTTTGCCATCATCGTTGCCCCGCATGGATGGCGCAACTACCCCCGCACCGTCCGCCCTGGCCGGATCTGGCCGCCGCGACACAAGCGTCGCCGCCTTCGTGGCCCCATCCTAGGCGTCGGTGGATGGTAGTGGTCGGGACCCCGCCCTGTTCCTGGGAGTCGGCGGCAGCAAACGGGAGGTGGAAGAGAAATGAGATAGAGGAGAGAGTGGGTGTGGGGCCCACACAGACATGTAGGGCCGTGGCCACATCTATACTATAAAGGACGACGAAATTTTCGTACCAGGGTTACTCTTGTCCCTCCAACACCTTCGATCAAGTTGTCCTTCTTTCTTGCTACTCTCTTTGTTTCAAAATTATAGGTTGTTTAGGGTGTTCAATGTACATGGATTCTGTTATATATCTAGAAAAGCTGTATTATTTTTCTTAATAAAAATCATTCACTTTTTAAATTCTCCTTCTAAAAAGACGGCATACATACAAATCACCAGTTCGCAAATCACAGGAATAACTGTCAAGCCTCACGCACACAACCTACCTGATCACGCGTCGTCGACGTTGGTGACGGGCCCTCGGAACCAGAACCTGGCGTGGAGCACCCACGCGGCGACACTGAGCAGCAGCACGCCGCCGACGGCCACCGGCGTGTAGTTGAAGTTGTCCTTGGCGACGGGGTACGCCACCGGCAGGCAGAAGAGCACGGTGACCAGGGCCACCCAGAAGACGGCGACAGAGCCGACGAGGACGCCATAGTTTCCGAGGTGGAACGGCCCCTGGACGAAGGACTTCCGGGCCGTGGTCACGCGGAAGACGATGGGCAGCGCGTAGGAGATGTAGAGGCCCAGCGTCGTGATGGACACCATGGCCTGGAACGCCACCTGGCTCCCCAGCGCCTGTCGAGAAAGAGAAGCACGTGCAGAATTGTTAACAATTAACGGCCGGTTGTTGCATCAGGTCAGAAACGGGATGGATCAGACGCACCGTGAGGGCCATGACGAACGCCACTGCCACGGAGAGCCAGACGACGTTCAATGGCACCTCCTGCTTGTTCACCCGATGCCAGACACGCGAGAAGGGCATCGCCCCGTCCCTGGAGAAGGCGTACCCCATCCTCGAGTTGCTGGTGACGCAGGCGGTGCCGCAGAGGAAGACGGCGACGGCGATGATGGCCAAGCAGAGGATACCCCCGACGCCACTGCCGTACCTCCGGTGGAAAGTGGTGTACAGAGCCTGCGCAACGGCGTACCCGCCGGCGTCGTTGCTGGTGTCCAGGAGGTAGGGGATGTCAGTCATGACCGACGTCAGAGCCAGCAGGAAAATCCATCCGAAAACGCTGGACAGCGCAACGGAGCTGACGATCCCCATGGGCCCACTCCAGTCCGCGTTCTTCGTCTCCTCCGACTGCACTTGTTGTGACCAATTATCAGTATGCTTTGGGGCGTCGACAAGGAAATGGAGATTTAATTATTTTGTTTACCATGTGAGCAGACGTGTCGTAGCCGATGCTGGAGTACTGGCTCATGAGCAAGCCCACGGCTAGGATGTAAGGCTTGCTGTGGATCCCCATGCCGTTGTCCGTGTTGAAGTGGGTGAAGATGAACTCCGCGCTCGCCCTCTCCTTGGCCACCGATGGGATCAAGATCACCAGGAGAAAGACGCCTGCAATTTATTACTCAGATCGAGCAATCAGTATGGCCATTATCGATCCCCAAGTCCTGATATTAGCAGCAGAACTGTATATCTGAATCTGATCGTACCTGCGACGTTCCAGAAAGCCCCGAGCTGGCCGAACAAGGAGAGCCAGTGGATGGGCAGGCTGTTGATGAGGCCATGCACGATCAGGAGGGCAGTGTAGATGGCCTGCAAGACGTACTTGTTGGCGAGGTAGCCGCCGCCGTTGGCTCCGCCGGTGCTGAGCAGGATGATCACCTGGATAAGCTGCGCCAACGAGAAGTCCACGCTCGTTGTGCAAGCCCACTGCATGCCGGCAGTTTTAAGTCATCAGAGAGTGTCACAACCTGCAGCTAGCTTACTACTACAGTAGCACAGTGATGCCTGCACTTCACTGCACTCCAAAGGTTCCTGATTCTGTGGAGGGTTAGAGTGTAGAGTACCTGTCCCACGATGTTGAACCTGCATAACAGGACAGAAGATAAAACTCAATTAGAATTGTGACATGATTGGGAAGACGTCGTCCTTGGAACAATGGTGAAATAAACTAGCTGAAATAGACAGGTAGGTAGGCCTGTTTCGGACGATAAGCGGGAGCTTATCTGAATCTTACTGTTACTTGGCGCAAGGTTGCCAAGAGAACTAGTACTAATTAGAGGACAAGAATTCTGAAGAGAGCGTACCATCCAGTGATCCAGGACGCGAGGGGTGCCCAGTCCTTGCCGGCAAGCTTGGCGCTCCAGTAGTAGAGCCCGCCGGAGGTCGGGTACGCCGAGCAGATTTCCGCCATGGACAGCGCCACGCAGCCGTTGAAGAAGGCCACGACGAGCCAGCCCAGCGTCATGGACGCCGGGCCGCCGTACCGGAGGCCGGTGTTGTACGTGGTGGTGACGCCCGTCAGCACGGAGATGATGGCGAAGGAGAAGGCGAAGTTGGAAACAACACTAGAAAATCCACACAAGATTTTTAAGAAGGAACGGGATCAGAACTGACAAATTAAGAAGGAAGGAATAAAAACAAAATCATGGAATCGCAGCGCGTACGAGAGGCCTCGCTTGAGCTCCTGCTTGTATCCCAGCTGCTGCAGCCGGGCGCGGTCGGCGTCGGCGGCCGGGTCGGTGACGGGGAGGCCGGCGTCGACGGTGCCCATCGCCGTCGGCTGCGGCGCTGCAGAGGTGCTCCCGTCTCTCCGGTTGACAGGGTCAGTGGCGACGCTCTAAATGCTCTATGTATGTGGTAGTAGCGGATGCACGAGCAGTCAGCGGAAGCGACTAAAATCGGCAAGGGCTGGCCGGCAGCCCGGCACGTGCAGTGCAAGCTAGTCCAGCGAATCCCGGCGCTTTCATATGATATGATTTTCGACATGCTTTGACTCGAGGAGCGCCGTGTTCTTCCTGTAACCATGACATGCTTGAATACTTGAGTTAAAGTATTCCAATTTCCATCTTTGGAAAATGAAAGACGTATACTAGTATGATGATATGATATCGCGCAGTCGAATGACATGATGGCACGTACGCGTCAGTCCAAAAACGTAAATGGGCCGAATCTTGACTGAGTTATCCACGGTCCATGGGCCATGGTCGAATCGATATTACCCGATCGTCGAAGCCGGCGTAAACGAATCAGCCGATTTGATCAGCATGCTGCAGGGCATTAAATGTCGACGGGCTTGCCACCACGTCAGACGCCCGCCGGCAGGCGTAATCATAAACCACATGCTCTTAGCACAGTAAGATTCAGCCTGCCTCCTGCCTAGGAAGCTAGGACTCTGCGCACTTTTGTAACCGTGCGGTTCAGACGTTCAGTGTCCGCCAGACCCCAGTGCTCTCATCAGCAGCCACAGCAATCACAATCAGCATGCATCTTTGGATACCGACGGCACGGTGACCAGGACACGAAAGATTAAAGATCAATGATGAGTGGACGATAATCGCTTTCGTGGCATTCACACGATCACACATACATGATGAGCGTACGTGCGCCCAGATCGTGGCCACCTCGCTCACGCGTCGTCGACGACGTTGGTGACGGGCCCTCGGAACCAGAACCTGGCGTGCAGCGCCCAGGCGCCGAGGCTGAGCAAAAGCACGCCGCCGACGAGCAGCGGCGTGTAGTTGAAGTTGGCCGCGGCGACGGGGTACGCCACCGGCAGGCAGAAGAGCACCGTCACCAGGGCCACCCAGACGACGGCGACCCAGCCGATGGCGAGCCCGTATCTCCCGAGGTGGAACGGCCCGGGAACGAACGAGCTCCGGGCCGCCGTGACTCGGAAGAAGATGGGCAGCCCGTACGCGATGTACATCCCCAGCGTCGTGATGGACACCATCGCCTGGAACGCCACCTGGCTCCCCAGCGACTGCATGCCATTGTTCATATGAACAGAAATGAGACGACATGAGCATGACGCGGCTTTACTGAAGTACTAGCATGTTTTCTCTGACACGCACCGTCAGGGCCATGACGAACGCCACCGAGACGGAGAGCCAGACGACGTTGAAGGGCACCTCCTGCTTGTTCACCCTGTACCAGACGTGCGAGAACGGCATCGCCCCGTCTCTCGAGAAGGCGTACCCCATCCTACATACACAGTGTATTTGCAGTGCCTTATTAGTGGGCAGGCAGGTTAATTTCATTCACCTTATAGTTTCTTTTTTGTTAATTAGCAACTTAAGCATGCGATGCGAGATGGATGCACCTCGAGTTGCTGGTCACGCACGCCGTGCCGCAGAGGAACGTGGCGACGGCCATGGCCGCCAAGCACAGGATCCCCCCGACGCCGCTGCCGAACCTCGTCTTGAAGGTGGTGTACAGGGCCTGCGCGATGGCGTTCCCGCCGGCGTCGTTGCCGGGGTCCAGGAGGTACGGGATGTCCGTCACGATGGATGTCAGGGACACCAGGTAGATCCATCCGAACACGCTCGACAGGGCAACGGAGACGACGATCCCCATCGGCCCACTCCAGTCGGCGTTCTTCGTCTCCTCCGACTGCATTATTCTCGTAAATTAAACGAACACAAGGGTCGAATTAATATTCAGCATTCATCAACTAATATGATTGCATTGGTTACCATGTGGGCGGATGTGTCGTATCCGAGGAGGGAGTATTGGCTTGTCAGCAAACCGATGGCTAGTGTGTAAACCTTGCTGTGGATCCCCACAGCGTCGTCACTGTAGCAATGGGTAAAAACAAACTCCGTGCTTGCCCTCTCCTTAGCAACCGCCGGAATCAATATCGTCAAGGCAAATACACCTTCATTTATGGTCATAATTAATATCACTGCTTTTTAATTAAACTCCACATAATCTGATATATACGTTGTACAAACAACCTAAACATATCCATCGTAGATAGAAAAGAAAATACTAATAATCAATTTGCACATATATACCTGCGAGATTCCAATAGGCTCCAAATTGGCCAAACCATGCCAGCCAGCGGATAGAGAGGCTGTTGATCAGCCCGTGCAGGATCAGGATGGCGCAATAGATGGCCAGCACGACGTACTTGGAGGCCATGTAGCCGCCTCCATTGGCTCCCCCGGTGCTAAGCAAGACGATCACCTGGACGAACTGCGCCAGCGAGAAGTCCACGCTCGTGGTGCAAGCCCACTTCGTATCGTATCACACAGGTTAACCAAGAAAATAGCAGTGTGTCAATTAGCTCATCTCCTGACTACTGATTAATACTATACATTATGTCCGCAATGATTATTCCAATGCTCCAATGATTCAGGTTACTCTAACAAGTATAGAATCCGATCCGACATGCTGCAGTATGACGTACTAACACACTAGCGGCCAGAGGACAGTTCAGTTCTGCTTGACTGCATCTGCGTTGTTGAGCTCAGCTGCAGTAGTTGCTGACTGCTGCTATGGCACGCTACTGACTAGTACACCAAAATCTTGGGTGTTCAATTTTAGAGGCAAGCTTTCATAAAAATAGCTTAAGACTGGTGTATTTGCATTGCTATATATATGGTGTATTTGCATTGGCTATACGGTGTCATTTTTACAACTCAATGCTAGTCTACACCTTTGACTTAAAGGATCAAGTAGACGTTAACACTGGAACCTAGTCCAAGTTGGCTGGCTGCCTAAGAATTGTAGCTAGCTATCAGCAGTGGTAGCCTGATATATAAAAGAGTAGAACACTTGTATGTATATATAATTCCTGGTCTGATGGAGGATCATGAAAGCGTACCTGGCCCACGATGTTGAACCTGCGAAACATGACACGGGATTAATAAACAAAGTAGCAGACGATCATTTGAAAACGTCGTTTTTGTCTTCACTACGAAAGCGAACATAAACAAAATGAAAAGGTTTCCTCATAATAATTCAAAGGTGAATAAAAAAAAGCGGAAGCGTGCGTTACCATCCGGTGACCCAGGAGGCGAGGGGACCCCATTCTTTGCCGGCGAGCTTGGCACTCCAGTAGTAGAGCCCGCCGGAGGTCGGGTACGCCGAGCATATCTCCGCCATGGACAGCGCCACGCAGGCGTTGAAGAAGGCGACGACGAGCCAGCCCAGCGTCATGGACGCCGGCCCGCCGTAGCGCAGGCCGGTGTTGTACGTGGTCGTCACGCCCGCCAGCACGGAGATGAAGGAGAAGGTGAAGGCGAAGTTGGAGAGGAGGCTACACGACGGCATGACCATACATGTCAGTCAGACACTGATCAGAGCTGGGGGTAAGAAATTGCATGCAGAACGTACGAGAGGCCACGCTTGAGCTCCTGCTTGTATCCCAGCTGCCGCAGACGCGCTCGGTCGGCGTCGGCGACGGGCAGCTCGGCGGCGCCGGTGCGGGGAGACATTATTGTGTGCGGTGTCTGGTTAGCGCAGGTTGCTCAACTCGCTCGCTGCTCCCAGGACTCGGGTTTACACTTGACTGGGCCAGTGGGGTTCAGTGCTAGTAGTAGCCTAGCAGTAGGCAACGCCTGCATTATTTTTTTATAAATGTTAGAGATATTTCTTGATGCATAGTAATTCTAGTCAAAGTCCACAGAACGGCCGAATCATTCGTTTTCCCTCAGTTTCTTTACCGACTCAAGGGGTATGAGTATGACTGCATCGGTCAAATTGATCCTCGCGAGATGTATCGGCTCTACTTGCTCTGCATTCCACTTGTGCAATCTGGCAGCCCCCAAACAAGTTTCAACTTTAATTTGCATGAAGGGTGCAACTATTGCGCAGATCCCAAACACAACTTGTGTTCAAATGTTCAAATTCAGGCGCGTCACGCTAACCAGCACAAAAAGTGAACTTGCAAGGCATTGAACGACCAGTCCGTTGTTCAGCCAGGGCGCACGGCAATCGCTTGAGTTTTTGCAAACGATTTTTTTTATTACAGACAGCACTTCCACACAATAACTACAAGGCTGCCTTCATCTTTTAGCACCAATGTGAATTGCGACAAAGAAATAGCATCAAAGCATTTCCATGTCAAAAATTACAAGATGAACAAATAGATAAGTTCCACACGCGCCCAACTTAAGATTAACATACCACTTTGAGGTACCACTTAGCATTCTCAAACAAGTACTTCTTTTCCCCCATCTCCACAGTTTCCTTCCCTAGAGGTGAACTAAGACAGCACTTGACAGTAACAAGACGGACAGCATGTTCAGTAAGGTCGGTATCGCCAATCCCCTCTTGATCTGCTACTTCCGCTGCTGGGACCATACCCGTACTGAAACACAACAAGGATTGATTATAAGATGATGCCAAAAACAGGTAACAGCAACAACAAAGTTTAAACATTTTTGTTTTGCAGGACCTAATCAAGCAATTTCATTTGTACTATATAAGCCTAGTATGCCATGAGAACACCTTCTTGTGCTTACATTATAATCTAGACTGCCACAGAACCTGCCAAAAGATCGCATTGAACCATATGCGCCATAAAGCTCCATGGGATCAATGTAAGCACTGCCACCAGTTGAATCGCTCTCAAGCGGTGCAGCTGTGTCTATTGCAACCTGAAATAGCAGATCATCATGATTACATTTTCCCCTGGATAGGGTCAAGACTCATATTTTCATACTAGATGCAAGTGGTGCAACAGCAACATTTGCCAGCGGCCTTACCTCATGTCCCAGAATTTCATGGCTTCTGCGAGCTACCCGTTCTGCCACACCCTCATCAGCGAAGGTGACAAAACCAAAACCTCGGTGGCCACTTCTTTTAGGGTCCTACAAGGGAATTATAAAAGTTTAAGACAAATAATATGCCATGACATGGCAAACTGTAGCAGTCTTAGCCTCACCTTTGGAATATATGCATCTACGATTCGGCCAAATCTGCCAAAGTAATGCCTTAGGTCATCTGTGTTTGCTTCTTGTGGAAGCCTACCAACAAATATCTTCTTGCCGACCGCTTGAGAGGATCCATAATACCCTCCTGATTGATGCAAGCCAATGGATGAAATACAGTCCAGTAGAATAGTTGCTGCATGTTAGAATATGAGACCAATTTATTGCAGAAGACTTACTTCCATAAGCTGATCCTGGATGGTCATACAGTGTTGGTGCACCCAAAGCTGCATACCTGGTAGCAGCTGAAATATATGCATTATATGCGCCGTAGCCACCCTGCGACTGCGATGCCCTGCTCGGGGGGTACCTGGCATCTTCATCCTGATAAACATATTTCAGGTGGTTAGCTGGTCATGAATAGTGGGTACCCAAGTAGTTGTTGATCTGGTATTTTAGCGTACAAAGTGCACTCCAAAAAAAATTACAAATGTACTGCTAGATATTGGAGCTAGTAAATCAATTTCATCACCATCAAACACTATTTCAGAACAGATTAAGGTACCTTTGGAGTAGCACGATCAACAACTACAGTTGTCCCATCAAGCTCATGTTGCTCTTGCATGATGCTGTCCACAGATTCTGTTAAATCACATCTAAAATTAAAAAAATGCAAACAGAAATAATGCAGAAACAAGAAAATAGCTAGGGAGAATGAGCAAAAGAATAACTTTTATGTTCAAAACTGAGCAGAACACAAACAACAATAAATAAATGGTGCCAGAATACTACAACTAGAATCCTATCCCAAACCTGACATATCAAATGTCAAGGACAGATAGGAAAACACAAAGAAAAGAGACAGAGCAACAATTATCTACAAGTGTAATCATCTAACACAGAAATACATCCTTGGCTCAAGAACAATTTGCAACAAGATAATTAAGATAGATGAGAATCACACTAGCAAATACTCAGTACAGGTTGACAAGTAATTGCGACACCAAAAAATAAGGCAACTACTACTTTTATCATTCCGTACAGGTAAGGGACAGAGTAACAATGCACGTAATTGCTACATCAAAAAATAAGGCAACTACTTTTATCACTCCGTTGCTGTTAAAGCTGCTATACGCCATCCCCTCAACTCAACTGAAGAACTCTATTCACATATAATGAGCTGGAATTTATCCATAAATGTACCTGCACTCTGAAACGTGATAAACCCAATTCCACGATGCCCTTTTGAACCATGTTCCTACACAGGAGATAAGAGTGTGGAGTGCAAATTTTAGTAAAACCTTCACATATCCAACTGTAGTTTATTTCAAGTCCTGCAATGCCTCATAACCATTGAATCTACACTAAATTGCTTTAGGAACAATGGAACAAAATACTTATGAAACACAAAGTTTCTGCACTATCATCTTAACACAGGTAGCAAGTACAACGTCTTATTCAAAACGCTGTGAATGTGCTGATATAAATTCAACCCTCATCTTCCCTAGCACTCCCCACAGTCCCAGACCGGTGTACAAACGATGCCTCGCCGATAAGGCTATAGAAATCTAAGAATGTTGCATACAAGTCAGGAACAAAGCAACTTCATTATGTGACATTGAAGGACTAAGGGATTTAGTTTTTGTTAAATGCATTACAATTATGTTTAACATTGCATGATAAATCCTACAGGCACCAATGTAAACAGCATCATTAATTTGAAGGCCCTTAGGTTATATCCACATCATTTATTTGAAGGCAATAATGATAACATTGCTGAAGATCAACTTGCTCACAACAGAGCGAATTATTAGGACGAACAGGGAAACAAGCATAACTGTGTTAGATAAGAAATAATAATATCACTATTCACTATCGAAGGATACCAGATGCAATGTCCCTTGAAAAACAAGTTTTAGTTTTTCTAACCTTTGGCATGTAGAGATCAAGAATTTCTCCAAAAGCTTCAAAATGCCTGTTAATACAGCATTTTCATTCAGATAAGCTCAATACAAACTGGCAAGTAAATAAATAATGAAGTTGATGCAATAAAGCTAGCTCACCTACGAAACATTGACTCATCCACAGATTGTGGAATTCGAGCAACAAATATCCTTGTAGCTTTCTTTGTTCCTTGTGATTTCATTTCTTCCTGTGTTAACAGAAAATTGTATCATGATCAATTTCAACATCTTTTTGACATGTATCGATGGCTACACAAAGTAAGCAAAGTTTTAGTATGCTATTTACCTTTGGAGTAGCAATCTTCACTTCTAAATTACGGGTCCCAAGAATATGATCAGTTTCAATACAATTCTGAAAGGAAAATTAGTGACTCAGAAAAATTGAATTTGACTATAAAATCGCTGCATATGAATTCTAGTAAAAGGTTCTAAGTGCAGAATTTATTATTCAATAGCCTGCATGGGAAAAATGAAAGGGTCATTCATTATTTTACTACCTTTGCATCATCAGCTGATGAGAATGTTACATAGCCAAATCCACGAGAGCGCCCAGAAGACCGCTCCTGTTATTTTCAACATGCAAAAAACATGGTCAGCATGGCAATAAGCATATACAATGACCAAACCATGCATTGAGCTCATGAACACACAAAAGGTTAATAGTTGCACACTTTTCACTGTCCTTGAATACCACAAAAAATCAAAATTCAATAGGGAACACCAAGCAGATCAAATGAACGAAAAATTAACACACAGGAGATGGCCCTATGCCCCTATCGCCACATAGAATTACTGGCTATTCCTAAAAACACCATCCTTGCAGAAAATAAATATGTGACAAATAACCAAAAGCTTTCATACAAAAAGTATCAAATACTTCCGAAATTGCAATACTATAAAATTGTGGGAAAGCAAACATAAAGAGTATGATGTATGATCCTCAATCTGGATGTGAAATAAAGCAAACCTTCATGACAACGCAATCATCTAGGGGTCCAAACTTGGCCATGTACTCGCGTAATCCTTCAGTGTCAACATCCCAGGGAATACCAAGAACCTAAGTGCATTAATTTTGATCCACATTATTCCTCAAGTGAGCATTCATGTATAAAATCTTAGAAAGGAAAGAAGGATTGGCACCTACCACAAGCTTTGTAGCCATTATAAGGACCTTTATCCCCTGTGCACAGGAAAACTCTCAGCAATGTACTGAAGGTCAAGAGATAGATGCACGGCCTAAAATTCTCAAAACACCTCACGTCGAGTTGGCAGCCTTCGCTGGCTCTGAAAGCTGATACAATTCATAAATAGTAGATCAGGTCAGAGGATATCCATATCAAATTTGGAGGTAAAAAAACAAGCATTTAATCATCAGCCAATGGCAACACAGAGTTTTAATACTGGAGAAAGATGGTATCTATCTACACTGGTTGACAAAAAAAATGCCAATAGGATATCTGAGAAAAATGATGCAATGAATGCCAATGGCAACACAAAGATTTAACCTGGAGAAGGGAAGTATCTATCCGTGCTAGACGACAAAAATAGAATATGCCAATAGGATATCCAAGAAAATTGATATTGATATTGGTATCTTAAAGGGTTAGCTGAGTCATAAAGGATGCCAATTAATGTATGAGCAAAAGGCGGAAAGGATAATACAGTAACTCAATATTACATAAAAAATGTGGTGAATACCAATGGCAACAGAAAGTTTTAGTACTGGAGACGGACAGTGTCTATAAGCCTAGACGACAAAAAAAAAAAGGAAAACTACATAGGATATAAATGTTCATACCCGTGAAGGGTTAACTGACACATTAAAGATGCCAACTAATATGTGAGCAAAAGGCGGGAAGGGTAATACAGCAACTCGACATTCGGACAAACAATACAGCGAATACTGTGGGAAAAGAAATTATTGCAATGCCGAATCATTGGATTGACCTCTCCTTGCAACGACTCCTTCTAGCTAGTTATCCAGAAGTTACAGTTTGGTTATCCCATTGGGCTCATGCCGAGTTCCAAACTTACTTATCTGCTAAGCGACACATTTACGAAGCTAAGAGAATTCCTCTCCAGAAATTCTGGCCCCAATGCCAAAATTGCAATTCCAGATGGGCCACTCCGTTCCAAACACAGGATCCTACAGCCTTGGTCGCAGCTGAAAAAAGGCTGCAACCCTAAATTCCGCCGTTAATCCCTCAAATCACAGGGGAAGACTTGGGGTGGGGTGGGCCCAGAGCAGGACATGGATGTACGCATGTACACCCGATCAATTTTGCAAGGGAATCGAAGTAAGTAGGTACAAAACATGTACATACTTGCAATTGGGTCAGATCCGAATACGGTTAGCCTACGTTAGGGTTTGGGGCGCTCCGTTTCGCGCAGCGGGAAGGGAAGAGAGGTGGCAGGCTTACCTGGTGGTAACTCGTCGCCGGCAAAGGGGCCCCGGCGATGGCGTGTCGTAGGGCGCCGCCGCTCCCCCAAGTCGTCGTCGTCGCCGCCGCCGGGAAAGGAAGGCCACGAGAGGTGGGGAGAGAGCAGAAAGAAAAAGACGAGGGGTGTGTGCACAGCGGGCAGCGCGACCGGAAGCGATTGATGATGGAGTCCGCAACCGCAACAGCCGCCTGCCGCTCGCGCATAAGCGAAGGTTTGTTGGGCCGAATTACGAGCAGCACTATGAAGAAGTTCGGCCCATATTGGCTATTGCTAGTTCATTCTTCGTGGGCCTTGCCTGTATGCGCCGGGCCGACACTTTTGTTCTGATGAAAATGTTTTCTTTTATATTCTGCACTGGTGTTGTGCCCGTTGCCACGGGATAGCAAAATTTTGTACTAAAAATACGCAAATAGTAGGATAAGATAGCAATGCTATAAAATTAAATACCAGCATTAAAGTAAAATTTAATTAAAAGGGCAAATTTTTTGAAATTAACACAATCAAAGCAAAAATTTTAGAAGGTTATTTTACTTTTGATGAATCTGTCGTCAAGTTTTGATGAATCTGTCTATTCGGAAAATGTGTTTAGTTGGGCATCAAATCAAAGGCTGGAGGCTGCTGTGCCCTATTTCACCGGTTCTCTATATATGACATCATCGATACATCTATCTATGTGGAAGGAGACCGGAGCAGGAGCAGTGGAAGCTGGAAGCTAACCTGTCACACGCTCCATACTCAGCCCCGGTCAATGCCACCTGGCGCCCGGGTCAAATCGTCAAATGCTCACGTAATCCGCGCAGCATCACTTTCTTGAGCTGCACATATATCAGTCATCAACAAGCGGACACCAACGTTTTTGCCGTTGGTGCTCGTTCGGACTTGCATTCTGGAGGTTTCGGCTAATTTTTCCATTGCAACTTGACGGTTTCAAACGTTTTTGCCGTTGTCCCCAACGATCGTTTCATTTCCTTCGTTTTTCAAATCGAGCTCTACCTGCTCCCGTTTCTCCTACTAGCTGCTTCCAAGTGAACTTGCCTGGTCCAAAAGCTTTGTTGGTCGGTATGTACAAAGGAAGGCAATTGGAAGCTTGTTGAGTAGCAGAAAGCCATGAACACGAAGTGCCTTTTTTTCCAGACAGAAAAAGGTGTTCTCCAACTCCAACCGAAGGGCGGCAATTGCTTCATGCGCGGGGCATGCACATATTTGAGCTGCAACTTTTGCTTGTAGCGTCGTACATATAAAAAATGTTTGAAAAACTTTTGAACCTAACGCATTAGCGCAGACAGCGCGTACCCCCAATTGTTTTCCGGCACGCGTGCGTCAAATTAAACAAGAGCCGCACCGAGTGAGACCTCCAAACAAAGCTTTTGTTTGGGAATTCAGCGCCGGCCCCGAACTGTATGTCAACGCACCAAGCAAGCTGATGTAAATAAAATCAGTTTCGTCCCTCCCATCCATTAGCTATTTTACACGTGATTTTAGTTTTTTTTCGAATGCTAAATAAAAAGGTTTGGCGAACAAGCTACCATGCTGATCTTCCCGCTTTGCCGGAAGCAACAGTAAGGCCGTATACAGGTAGTTGTGGGTAACCTGTCATACATAAAGTACAGGTATGTGTGTTCATGTTCTCTGCAAGTGAAGCTAACCGGCAAGCTATGGTACGTGCTTAAAAGCTTGATGTGTTCTTGAGCAGCAGCAATTCTGTGGCGGATGTGGTTGCATTGCCTGCCGTCAGGCCGGGCTCTGGTCGGTGGATAAATAGTGGCAGTGTAGCTGCAAGTTCAGTAGACACTGCTAGGATTCCAATGACTAGTCTTGAAGGGAACTCCAGCCACAAAGTTGGATGCATGTTCATGCGAAAAAAGTTTGTGTCTCTCATAGAGACATCTATACGTGAGTCAGTGGCCATTCCTCCTCTATGTGTCGTTGCTAGGCTCAAGTCGGCACGTTGCGTTGCGTCGTTCTCGTTCAGTGCACCGGCTGTTTATTTGCCTAAATATCGATACAATCATTTCTCGCGCTCAAGTGCTCCATGGGCGCCGAAAAGAAGTGACGGGAGGCTAATTAGCGGGACAAATGTCAGAACGAGAGCAGAAGAAACGAAAAGTGTTGCTCGTAGTGGTCGCATGTGACCTCTAAACTCGTAGTGGGTGTACGGCCCTGATTGCGCGCATGTTTTTCCATCATGGAGGATCATTGATAGCCCCAACGAATATAAACTATATAATCGGCGTCTTAACTCATTACCAAGCGACCGGCGACAGCACACCTCAATCAAGCATCCTTAAACTCACACGCAGTGAAGATCACTCAGTGGCAGGGAGTGTGGCCAACATTGCTACCGTTGCAGACATGAGACGAGACGAGAACCAAAATCAGAAACAACATGTCGCCAACGTTTAATTTTAAACAAAAACGCTCTGGATCCAACCTGATCTCTGCATAAGCAGACGAATTCCTGTGCCGTTGTGGCGTTGTGCTTCCTGATTCAGAAAATGAAGGGGAAAAAACGAACTCTGAAACCGCAGTGGCCGATTGAGCTTGCAGCGGGCTACGACTTCGGCGTAGCACATCGTTGGCAACGACGACGCAGGGTCGACAGCCTGCTTCGAACTCCTCTCCCAAATGGTCGGGAGTGGTGGTGTGTTTGTGTCGCGTGCGTTTGTTCTTGTGATCGGGGGATTGTGTGGTGGTGTCCGCTTCGACGCGTTATGTAAGAATGCTTCTTCTTCTTATATGACATAGCAGTGCTCCTGCTTTAATTTTAAAAAAACCTGCAGTGGCCAATGCAAGCAGCTCACCGGGACGTTGTCGACGACAGCTTGCAGACTCCCTCCACTGGCCTCCAGCACCGCGCCTAGCTTCTAGTAGCCGTTGAACCGCCCCTGCGCCCAGGGCCCCACCCAGCCGCTTTTAATTACCTTTCTTCTCTCTCTTTTGTTTGGAAAGAAAAAAAAATACAGCAGCGCAGCATTGTCTGGTCGTCGTTAAAACGGCCGGGCGGCCCTGCGCCCCTCTGTCCCCAACGCCAAGCCAGCGCCGCGCCCTCTCCTCCTCCTCCTCTGCTGCTGCTATTATAGCCATCACCGCCCTCCCATTCCCAACGTCTCTGCGCCGGCCGGCCCCGAGAACCCCTCCTCCACCACCCATTACCTAACCATGGCAATGCCGGAGGCACCGGACCGCGTCGCCATGTCGGCGCCCCTGCTCCCGCGCCCCGCGCACCTCTCCTCCTCCTTCTCCTTCTCCTCCTGCTCCTCCTCCTTCGGCTCCACCTCCTCCTCCTTCACCGACTCGCCGCCCTCCTCCGCCGACGGCGCCGCCTTTGCGCCGCAGCAGCAGATGGGCGCGTGCAAGGCGCTGGCGGTGCTGCGTGACCACCCGGGCTCCGTCTCGTGCCTCTCCCTCTGCGGCGAGTTCCTCCTCAGCGCATCCACGGGCGCCGACATCGTCGCGTGGCAGCAACCCGACCTCCGCCGCTTCGCGCGGTTCGGCCACGGTGAGGGCTCCGTCAAGGCGCTCGCCGCGGCGGGCGGGCGCGTCTTCTCGGCGCACCAGGACGGCCGCGTCCGCGTCTGGCGCGTGTCCCGCCGCTCCGAGAACGCGTTCAAGCTTGTGGCGGCGCTGCCCACGGCCAGGGACTACCTGGGCCGGATCTTCCGGCAGGCCAGCTACGTCCCGGCGGCGCGGCGGAACCACCACCACCGGCGCCACCTCTGGATCGAGCACGCCGACAGCATCTCCTGCCTCGCCGTCCACGACGGCGCGCTCTACTCGGGGTCATGGGACAAGACGCTCAAGGTCTGGCGCACCGCCGACCTCAGGTGCGTCGAGTCCATCCGTGCCCACGACGACGCCGTCAACGCCGTCGCCGCCGACGGCGGCGGCGTCATCTACTCGGCATCCGCCGATGGACGCGTCAAGGCGTGGGAGAAAGGGAAGGCCGCGCATTTCCTCCAGGGCGTCCTCGTCGCACGCGACGGCGTCTCCTGGAACGCCCTCGCCGTCGCCGCCGACCACCACCGGGTGTACGCCGCGGGCTCCGACGGCCACGTCGTCGGCTGGGACCGGCTCGGCAGCAGGAGCGCCGCAAGGTGGACATTGGCCTGCGACGTCAAGGCGCACGACATGGCCGTGCTCTGCCTCTGCGTCGTCAGGGACATGGTGTGCACCGGCTCCGCCGACAAGACCATCGGCCTGTGGCGCCGGCAGAGCGGCGGCGAGCTCGCAAAGGTGGGCGCCATGGGAGGACACGAGGGACCTGTCAAGTGCCTGCAGGCTTCCTGGTGCAGGGTAAGCAATGGATGCATGGTGTACAGCGGCAGCCTTGACAAGACCATCAGAGTTTGGTGGGTGCCTGGTGCTGGTTCCGACGACGGCAATGATCATCCTCCTCAGCAGCAGCAAGACAAGTGTTTCAAGGATCAGAATCAGAATGACAAGGCCTCTCTGTTCTTGAGATGAGATGAAATTTATTTGTTTCAAAATTCAAAACGAATTGTTTGACGATATTGTTTTGGTCTTGTCTGTAGTTCGGATTCTTTGACACTGCCGGAGTTGCTGATATTTTTATTAGAAGAGGAAATCATATACAAGGATACATAAAAAAATTAGCAATAGAATGGGTGTAATTGTGTAAATGGCTGTATACTATATTTTGATTTATTACAGATTTTTATTGGATGGAAATTGGAAAGGGGCCAATCATAAAGTTTATCCCCCTTCAATTTTGTTTAGAACGGGATAATTCCTGTCCATATTGAAATGCTAGTCAATGGCATTCCCAGGTGAATTCCTCAAACAAAAGTACTCCTATTCCATAAGGATGATGATGAGTTGCTCCGAATTTCACTTGATTCTTCCAACAAAGGGGCAGTATCAAGAATTCATGCAGAAAACCCAAGATAAAACATCACACATTGTACATCTCACTTTCAACTTGCTGACAGATGACACGTTGCTCATACTTGCTTTAATTATTGCAGATGAGAAACCAGAATCATATGTCTTCTTTCCAGTAGCTCTTGAAACTTCTGATTTCTGATGCCCTGCTCACCTCTATCTCCAGTAGCACCATTAAATCACAGAACCTCTCATATGTAGACTGAAAATATCACTTGCTCACTGCCTTAAAAGATATAAGTAGCCCAAATATAGCTGCGAAACCAAGTTCAAACCAAGGTCCTAAAAAATGTACCAACCAGACCTCATGGGCTCATGGCCATCCGTGTGTTCATGATCAATGAGGTGCTTGTGTCTGCAACAGCTCTTAGAATCTGAAGGCAGCATCAATAGTTGGTGCCTGCATATATGTTGGGGGTGGCTTAGCAAGTGCAGTGATGGCCATGCTCTAGGTAATTACACCAGCAAGTTGGTTCAATGAGAGATTTCAAAACTTATACTGCCAATTGTATCTGGAATATGGCGATGGATGAGATTTCAAAACTTATATGTTGTTACATTCTTGCTTAATTATCACAGATGAGAAACGAGCATCGGTGTTCAGTAGCTCTTGAAACTTCTAATTTCTGATGCGCTGCTCACCTTTTATCCAGTAGCACCATCAAATCACAGAACCTCTCATATATAGACTGGAAATATGAGTTGCTCACTGCCTCACAAGATATAAGCCCAAATATAGCTTCAAATCCAAGTTATTTATAGTTATTTATAGTTTATTATCCATATTTATTCCTTTTTAAATCTATAATTACTCTAATAAATCTAGTGTTTATCTAAGTAAACCCTAAATTAATTCTACTTAATTTTGAGGGTGTTACACAAGCCTCCAATGACCAGATTGCCAAGGTATGGTTGGCTATTGCACTTGCCTTTATAGCCCTCATTTGTTGATAAAATGTGAATACACAAGTCACCTTCATTATTCAGTTTTATCTATAATTATACTTTGGTGATAGCTGATACAGTTTTAGTTCAACACCTTAACTGATAATTGAGTATTTGTTTTATACAATTCTGTACAGGTATGGCCTTAACATTTTAACAATGCTTGAAATTTTATCCAAAATGCTCAAAAATCAGTTGAGAAATAAATTTTCAGTTGACATAGCTGAACTATGGTTTTAGCGAAGACATCATTGCCATACTCAACTGATTATTGGGCATTTTTTTATACAATTACATACAGGCTCGATGACATTGTTATTGGCCACAACAGAAAGCGATTTGTAAAAGAAAAATTGGGACTACTTCTGATGGAAATTAACCATGAGCAGTAAAGTGCTATTATGTTTATAAACCATCCAAAAGATAAAGTGATTGGGTGATTTGAAATTTAGGTCTTGCATTGTGATACGACTTTTCAAATAATCGTGGAAGTAGCTTGAAAATATACGCTAATATTGTGATCCTGAAACCACATAGCATCAAAGTTGGCGAGCATGGCGGCTCCTTAGCGTGCCCACAGTGCCAAGAAATCTACCTTGTGCCCACCTGTAATAGCTTCTAATGCACGTCGACCTGTACAATTAACGTCTAATAAAAAGCATTGACTTCGTCGTATGGACACTCTGGTATTCAGTTACCTCATACACTTCCAAATTCATATGCACGCATGAAACTCATCTTCTTTCATCACAATAGGAACTCCACGTTATTGCTAACCAATACACATATTCATAACCAGCAGAATGGAAACACAAATGTTAGTGCCCAATCCAACTATTCATAAAGGCACCCCCTGAACCTAGCGTGACTCTGCAATGCTCATGCTATTTCATTAAATATTCGGGACTTCGCCTTCCGCTTATTTTATTCCTTACACGGTTACACCTATGCAGATCATGCCTCACTGAGTTGAACAAGACAGGAATCATCCTCCTAATGACGCCAATTACTGATTCTATTGCATCACCCTTGTTTTGTTGTTGTACAGTTTCAGTAGTATTTGTACTACCCTATGATACTGCCACAGGTCTATTACTGTTACATGCTCATCGGCATCTAATTTCACCAATCAGTAGATTTGATGTTATTATAAATTATGTGGGCCTATTAGGACTGTATTGTAACGCTATAACTACCTACTTTCTGGCAAGAACTTATGTAAGTATCTAAGAAAACTACAGCTGCTCTACTGTGAAAATAGACATTACCTCTGTATATATGTACATTATTACGTGTGTTCTTACATATTAATCCCTCTATGTAGATCATTTGCACCGCAATCTTCTGTGATATATTCTATAATGTATGCATGTTTATAGTTGTGTTGAAAATGTGTTATCTCCGTTGTATAACCACTTCCATACTGATTCACCTCATTCACTTATAAGCTGAGGTCAATTGGATCATGAATCTTCTTAATTCAGCCGCGCGCATGGGCGCGCGCAAATCACTAGTTGTAATAATACCATTCAGACCCTGCTAAAAGCCATTGGCCATGTAAATAGAAGGCAAACATAGGAACTTCTTTTCGAAGTGGAATTTTCATTTCATGATTTTTTTTAAGAACACATAGAAGAACTGTGTGTCTTTATATTAAGAAAAGAAAACAAGTTTGTTTTACAACGTGGGCTTTGCGGGCACACGCACTCGACACGAATTACATTAAGGGCCTGTTTGTTTAGTCGGAATTTGAAGGAATTAGAATCTAGTAATAAATTATACTATGTGGCTTGAATTTTAACATTACATAACTTTTTAAAGCTCAAAAATAAACCTATCCCAAATCCACAGGGTGCGAGATGGAAATAAATTCCATAGGGCGAGAGATAAAAAGACAGACTTATTCATACGATGGGAGATAAAAAAGATGGACCACTCTATTATATTGACAAGGTGAGAGATAAAAAGATAGACTTATTTATAGGGTAGAAGATAAAATGGTAGTATGAATTCCAATTCCTACAAATTCCTGACCAAATAAACGGAGTTCCATGTTGACTACATTACTCCTACACCGTCGGATGATCGAACGCTCTAGATTAATCTAAAGAATCTATATTGACTACACACTAATTTAGTAATTTTTTAAACACGTGTATGTGTCACGTGTCTTGCGCTAGTTTTTATAAATTCCAACCAAACCAACTGACCTTAATTGACTTCATTTCATGATAGACCGATTGAGTCCTCGCAATCGCGCTTGCTATTTGTGCGGGGGCCCAAAGGGCCCAGTCCGTCCGGCGGCACGGGATCGGAGTCGGACGGACAAGGAAATAAATACGAGAGCCGCGCTGTGTGCAGTCCGTCAGTGTGCTCTCCACCACTCCGTGTCCGAATCTGCCTGCCTCTTTTTCCACGCCTCTCTCCTCTACGGAGTACTTGTAAAGCGACTGGTCCGGTCGTCGCAGTCGCAGGGATGGAGGATGAGAAGGTGAATCTGAGCGCCGAGGAGGAGGACGAGCACGAGGCGTCCGGCGGCGAGGTCGGCGCCGACGCGTTCGACCCGACGGAGGACGAGCTGATGCTCCACTTCCTCCGCCCGCAGCTGCGCGGGTTCCCGCCGCGCGTGGCGGGGGCCGTGCTGGAGGCCGACCCCTGCGGCGCGGCGCCCTGGGACCTGCTTGCCCGGTACGGCCTCCGGGAGCAGGGCCACTTCTTCGCGGCGCGCGGGCGGCGGCGCCCCTTCGTGCGCCGCGCCGTGGCGGGCGCGGGGTCCTGGTTGCACAGCTCCACCCGCGCCGGGACGTCCGTGACGGAGCTCGGCGTCGTGGTGCGGTGGAGCCGCGTCAAGTTCTGCTTCTACGCGCGGGCCGGCGGGGATGGCGGGCAGCAGAGGAGCACGGGGTGGGTGATGGATGAGTACGAGATCACGGACCCGCGGTGCTACCGGCGGCGCGACGAGGAAGGGGAGGAGGACGAGTACTGGGTGCTCTGCCGCGTCAGGAGGAGCAAGCAGAGGACCGAGCCGCCGCCGGCGAAGCCGGGCTCTTCTCCTGCCGCTGCCAGGCAGCGGTGGCGCAAGCTCGCCGAGCTGGAGCCGGCCGATTCGGGGGTCAAGGCCAAGGCCTCGCGGCCGTCGCTGCGCACGTGACAGCACGAGGTGAGGCCGGCCGTGATGGCATCGGATTCGATCAGTTACTTTGCTTTGCTTCATCACTCCCGTCTGCCAGCCTTTGTGTGGGCTGCTGTAATGTCACTGCAAAATAAAAGGGCGGGCACATGATTCTGTTGTTGCTCTCTGTAGCTGTAAGCTTGGCGCTGACGCAGTGAGTGGGTGCACTCCGCACTGCAAATCACTATTGCTGGTAGCCTGGTACCGACGATACAGACTCACAGAGTGTTTCCATTATCCATCTGTTTTTTTTTTTCATTTGAAGAATATAGCGGACCCTGTGTGGATCACCCTATCAATCATTGACACGTGAAACGCGTGGTTGATTGATCATTGGCATGAGAGACATGAGTTTAGGGCTGGACGCCGTGAGGTTAACAAGCCGACTCGGCTCGGCTCATTAACAGAACGAGCAAAAAGGCTGGCTCGGCTCGCGAGCCCTTGTTAAGCTCAAATGAGCTCGGGAGCCAAATGTAAATTTAGTATTATCATTTCAACATATATAAAATATAAAAAATAGTAATAGTAAAGTTATAAACTTTAAAATTCACTATGTATGGCTTGGCTCAACTAGCTCGATTTGACTCCAATAGCTCGGCTCCTTTGTTAAGGCCTTATCCTTCTAGCTTGGTTGGCTTGTGAGTAGCTCGTGAGCTGGCTTGAGCTAGCTCGTTATCCAAACGAGCAAAATTAGCAGCTCGGCTCGTTAAAAAGTCCACCGAGCCGAGCCGTGGACTAGCCGAGCCAGCTCGCGAGTTCATGATGAGAGAGAGAGATCAGAGATGTTTTCCTTGGATGCTGCACTGCACTACCAGTAGACAGGAAAACAAATGTTTCGTTTTCTATTGAATTGATGGGAACGCTGGGAATCGATCGATCGCTGCTGGGCATCATCTCCAGCCTTTGGTTAATCCCCAGACGGATGTAGTGCAGCAGTTGGCTGGCTGCAGCACAACACAATGAGCTCGGCCTGGCCGTACGCGGAACTCGTCGACCTCTGCCGACAGGAAAAAACAAGCTACCTGGTAGTGTGGCTGGCCGCCGGGATGTCACGCGCTGGACCGGAGGATCCATTGCCTTTGCCTCAGATCACCGAGCAGCCGGTAGCTCCGGGCTCCCTTCGCTGATTCCTTCCTTCCACTGTGGGCATTGTGCTTGAGCTCAGGCTCAAGCTGCTCACCTGACGGCCGGAACGGATTTTAGCACCAACCACCAAGAGACACTCTGTTACGCGTTTCTTTGTGTACGACAAGTAACCCGGAGCTAAACACAAAGTTGGCTATCAACAAAGGGAGTCTGTTCGCTGTCAATACTCACTAGTAAAATTCCTGGTGCTAATATAGTACGGAGTAATACCAAATATCATCACGACTCACAAAGGGAACAACTCCCGCTAGAACATCACATTTGTCTGCGATAACCACAAGACACTGCAGAAAGAAAGGTGGAGGGAGTGCAAATAACAGGCGTGGTGCACAAATTATCCCCGAGGCCATGGACATCTGCCAGAGATAGAATAATCCCTGTTTGCCATGTTCCAGATCAAAGCAAAATAGCCCGTTTGCCAAGTAATACGTATTATGGCAAGATCAGGCACCAAATCGAGAGTTATCTTTACCTAACGGAAGATCAGACACCATAATTCCCACCAATGGACCTCAGGTAGATTTTACTCTACAAATTTTTTCACAATCGCATGTCTTTGTAGAATATTTTTTTAATCCAATGCAAAGTAGGGAAACATACTATGCATCCCTACTCCAAATTCCAAATGTGTGCAGCCCTACCTCATGCCACGTGTCTCATCTCAACAGTGTCAACTATTGACATGATTTCTCACTTCTCCCATATATATAACTAGGTGATTCCCCGCGCGTTGCAGCGGGGTTTGAAGGTTTTTCGGTAAACTATGAATCACTGTGGTTGTTTAGTTGCTCGTAAAAATAGTGCACCTGTAGAGATTACCCCGAAAGCCATATGAGGTATCTCTTGATGCAAATCATAAAACTTTTATATTACTTTTGAATATATAAGAAAATAATAATAAGACATAATCTAATGAGTAGAAAATGTGCACCAAGTTACAATTAATGCATCTTAGTTGGGTGTTAATGCATCTTGGTGAGAGGTGATGATGTGGCTTCATGAGAGTTGAGAGAAATCTTTAGTGGGGATCTCCTATATAGTTATAGTAGATAACACGGTTGGTGAGTGAGAAATTAAGGGCCGGAGTGGTTGAGGTTAAAAAGAGGGGAACACGTGGCATCCATCAGCTTTGGGCTGCACGGGATTAGATTTGGAGAAGAGATGCACAATTTCCTTTTTCCAAACCGGGGGTGGTGCTCATGCCCCATGTCAATTGTCAACACACGATGCATAATCTTCATGATCCAATCAAGCTGCCGTAAAAGTTGGGAGAGACTACAACTCTCCTGATTTTGAGAGCGACAAGAAATTCTAATAGGACTTGCGGGGTTTGAAATTGGGGCTCACAGCAAGCACGTGATACTTGTTTCCTAGTACAAGAGATAAAAAAACATCACCAGGTGGCTCAAATTGGAATAGTATCCTGCATATTGGAGAAAATTGTGGGCACGTACTGTATGTCACGGCAAGCGAAATCAGAATTGCAACGGTTATTCCATTTTCCTTCTAAATCACTACCTCATGTGCCCTATAAAAACCCGAGCAATAGAATGATTTTATTCTCCATTGCCAATTCTTGCTTAGCTTGATACCTGATTTTAGTGATTTCTAATACGTCTGTCCAAAAGATCAACCATGAGGGCCAGGAGCTACAGAGGCCCGGTGCATGTACTGGCCATCTTCTTCTTCGTCGTGCTCCTTGTATCGCCAGCACAATGTAAGTCTCTAGATTACAACCATTCCTGTCATTTCACTGAGTTTCTGCAATATATACATATATGCAGAACTAGTGATTAGGATAAATTTAAGTGCCATATAGTATTTAATGGGTACCGATGCATCCATGTCAAAATGCAAAACCAGTAATTAGGACAATGTGTTTGACCATGTATGCACCCCCACAGCTAAAGCACAATGCAAGGCATACGTACTTACTTCTCTCTCTAGTTTGCTCTAATTTCGCCACTATTTACAATCATACTCCGTATATGTGTATTTATGTCTATGAATTTAGCAGGTCATCAATGGCTTCTTGAGGTTGGAAGTACAAGTGCTGATGATGCTACGGCGGTCAACTCCACGGCATTAGATGAGGGCAAGGTTGAACTGATATTTTGCGTCTTAAGACTGTGTCCTACCAATGACGCGTGCTATTGTTGCATGACTAAAAAGCCATTTTTCTGTTACGGCACATGGGATGAGTGCAAGGCCAAGTGCAATTCCTGCAACCCCAAATGCCCACCGCCGTAGCTGTTCGTGTAATCGACCTGCCTTGAACACCAAGCGCCCGCCGCCGTCTGCAAGTGCCCGCCACAACCGTCCGGATCGGAGCATCGCCTCAATTCTACTTTTGTTGTGTTCATCATCATAATAAAAAATAGAGAGATTCTATCAGAATAAAATTATTTGAGTGAATGTTATTACTGCGATGTTTTTGATCTGTTTATCTGCTGTACACTGACGACGCAAACTCGATCTTGAGGCGCGGCCGACGATGCTGTCGCCCAGCCTGAAGGGGCTCTGCAGCGAGCGGAACGGCATGGCTCGCTCAGGGGCGGCCGGGTTGGGACTTGGGGTTAGGATCGCGGCGAGCTGCCATCCGCCTGATTTGGAGCTGCTGACGGCGAGCGGCGGCGCTCCGGCAAGGCCTCTGTCCGGGGTCGGGGGTGGACGGTATTCATTTACCGTCCACCCCCGTGGGCCTGTGGGCCGTCAGATCGTGCGCAGGCGGCCTAGATTTTAAAGGTTTGCCCTTTGACTCGGTCGTCTTCCGGCCTCCACAGCATCGATCGCGTCACGGCGCGGCGGCGGCAGCGCCGACGCCGCTCGAGGCCGCCTTCAGTCTCTCCGCCGGAGGTATCTGGGACATCGACGACGCCAGGCCATTTGAACTAGTAGGTCGTTGCTTGCTCCACCGGATCACGACTTCCCGGCCGGCGGCATTTGCAGCGGCCGTTTCGTTCTCCAAGGCTCCGGTGGCGGATGCTCGGCCTCCAAGGCTCCACCGGTGAAGTGCCGTCGGCGAGTCATGCTCTGTTTACACTGCAACAGAGCCAGCGCAGTGCGATGTAGAGCATTGCAATTGCAAAGGAGATGTTTCCACTTCGATAATTGACGATCCACGGAACGGTACCCATCCCGGGGGACAAGAAAACGATGTAGAGCGCCAGCACCCGTACCGGTTCGAGCACCCGCCGGGGACGAGCTCGCCGCCGGGTGCAATCCCAGAAGCTCCCGCCGCCGCATGTCGTCGGTGACGTAGACGAAGACCTCAGGGGGTGAGCATTCCGGGCACGTGAGGGAGGCATCCAAGTGCCGACGGGCGGCGATCGAGTGGGACGCGGTCTCGTGGAACAATAATGGCGGCGAGGCCGCCGGGCGAGAGGACGACGATGTCAGCGAGGCTGCGCCGGCGACGAGAAGCCTCCTGGGGAGCTGGAACACGTCTCGGACCATCTCGCTCGCAGTGCTGGCGGTGGAGCCCTCGGCGGCATGGCCGTCGGCAATGGTGATGGACGGTCGCGGACCTAGGGGGTGGACGGTATTTCATCTACCGTCCGGGGTGGACGGTAAATGAAATACCGTCCACCCCCTAGGCCTGTTTCGGACGTTGGATCAGGTTTGGGCGGCCTAGATCTCTGCAAGGTAGCGAGGCGCCGAGGGTCCACTCCGCCTTCCCCGCGCGACTCGGCGTCCTTCCTAGCTTGGGCGAACTCCAGCCCGAGCCTACCTCACCCAGCGCCGCCGCCGGCGCCTTGCCTGGCGTCGTGGCTCGACATCTCCGCCACCGACGACGAGAAGGCCAAGGAAGACTCGTCGCTGGACGATCTCCTGAGCCCCAAGCCGGCGAGCGCCGTGGCCACCGTGAAGATGAGGAGCGCTAGCTTGTGCCTCAACAAGAGCTCGGCCTCGCTGCTGCTCTGCACCGAGTGACTCGGTTCTGAGAGCAGTGTGATCGCCCAAGACATGCTCAACACACGGCGGCTGGTGTTGTGGGCGTCGACAAGTGTCACAAAAAAAGGAAGAGGGAACATGATCGATGAATGCCAATGTGATCAAATCAAAGACAGTGTATGCTCTTTCAAGTTTCAATTCACCAGTCACAAGTTCATAATGTGATCCAGTCGTCCTTCCCGGGGATCACCACCTCCAGAAGCACGAACCGCCCCTCCTCCCGGAACGACCAGAAGCACACGCGCGGCTTCCCGCCGCCGCGCCCGATCGACCGTATCGGCGGCGCCCGTTTCTCCGCCTTTCCTCCTTCCACGGCGCCGGCGCCGGCGACATCCTTCACGTTGCTGTTCCTCTCCGTGTCTGCCTCCTTGCTGTGGCCGCCGGTTGCCGCCTCGGCGTCGGCGTCCTTGAACATATCGGTCTCCGCGGCGATGTCGTTCCGGCGGCGGCTTCTCCTGGAAGTGGAGCTCGCCGAAGATCTCGGTGAAGGACGCCGGGTCGATGGGCTTCTTGTTGGGGTGGACGTTGCAGTGGTGGCATGCCGACAGCGCCTCCAGCAGCGTCGGGTTCTCCGGCAGCGTCGGGCACCCGGCGGCGTGGGAGCGGCTCGCACCCCTTCAGCATCAGCCGCTGCGCGAACGCCTCGTCAGAAGCCGACGGGCGTGTAGTTCACGGCACGGTGCCCATCCCGGGGGAGAAGAAAACGATGTAGAGCGCCAGCACCCGTACCGGCTCGAGCACCCGCCGGGGACGAGCTCGCCGCCGGCGCGCGATCGGCACCGGGTGCAACCCCAGAAGCTCCCGCAGCCGCATGTCGTCGGTGACGTAGACGAAGACCTCAGGGGTGAGCATTCCGGGCACGTGAGGGAGGCGTCCAAGGGACGGGCGGCGATCGAGTGGGACGCGGTCTCGTGGAACAATAATGGCGGCGAGGCCACCGGGCGAGAGGACGACGACGCCAGCGAGGCTGCGCCGGCGACGAGAAGACTCCTGGGGAGCTGAAACACGTCTCGAACCACCTCTCTCGCAGGAGAGCTGGCGGCGGAGTCCTCGGCGGCGTGGATGATCGGCAATGGGAGCGGACGGTCACGACCCTGGGGGTGGACGGTATCTCATCTACCGTCCGGGGTGGACGGTAAATGAAATACCGTCCACCCCCTAGGCCTGTCTCGGACATTGGATCAGGCTTGGGCGGCCCAGATCGCTGCAAGGTAACGAGACGCCGAGGTTCACTCCGCCTTCCCCGCGGCCCGCGCGACTCGGCGTCCTTCCTTGGGCGAACTCCAGCCCGAGCCTACCTCACCCAGCGCCGCCGCCGGCGCCTTGCCCGGCGTCGTGGCTCGACATTCGCCGTGTTTGAGCATGTCGTCGGCTTTCACGGTGCTCTCGGAGCCGAGGCCCTCCGTGCAGAGCAGCAGCGACGCGGAGCTCTTGTTCATGCAGAAGCTCGCGCTCCTCTTCACGGTGGCCGCGGTGCTCGCCGGCTTGGGCCTCAGGAGCGCGTCCAGCGACGAGTCGTCCTTGCTCAAGTTGCTCATCTCGGCCTCGACGGCGATGTCCAGCCACGACGCCGTGCGCCGCGGCGGCGACATGGGGACGGCTCGCTCCGGCGGCGGCGGCGGCGGCTTTTCCTGGAAGTTCGCCGAAGATCTCGGTGAAGGACGCCGGTCCGATGGGCTTCTTGTTGGGGACTGTGGACGTTGCGGTGGTGGCACGCCGACAGCGCCTCTAGCAGCGTCGGGTTCTCCGGCAACGGTTTCTCCAACAACGGCCTCAGCCCGCTGTCGTCCGTCGCCGCGTCCCTTTCGGGAACGTGGCGAGCACGCCGCCGATCGTGTAGTCCAGCGTGTTCCCGCCATCGTCGGCGCCGGGGCGACTCATTCAGCGATGGAGCTCGCTGCCGGCGAGGTCGAAGCTACCGCCGCCTTTGCATGGTTCTCGCGCGCGCGGTTCACGAGGCACGAATAGTTCTTGCAGGTGTAGGCGTCCCAGATGATGCTAATATTAGGCTAGACTAGCTTATAGCTTGAGGTTGAGAGTCTAATATTAGCAGTCTGAACTCGTCTTGTATGATCTGCTAACCCCAGCAAAACCATCTTTTCTTTCTAATAAAGCAGGCCAAGAGGTCTTTGATCTGAAACGAATATAATGGCTTGACCAAATGTTTTCATATTTCGACAAGTATCACGGGCGTTGAATATTCATCTCCATTCAAATGAGTACAAGCACAATGACATCAGCAAAAAAAAAAAAAAAACACGCGCCATTTCCATGCCAACTATCTTTGCTACCTAAACGAAAGGAAAATGTTAGCAAAAAAAAGAAAGAAAACTGTAATACATGTTGATCGCCTCTATGAAATTTCTCTACTATTCTTGAAAGGCATGCGAATTGGGTGTCATGTTTAGAAATTTCTCCTTATTTTAGAGTTGCAGGGCACACCACAATCGACTTAACAATGAAAGCAAACCAAATAAGCAACAGGCGCAAATAACATTCCGGGTGTAACAACTGTTAAAACTTGAAATTGAGCTAGCTCCACGACACAGAAGCAAAATCATCAAGATCAAACTTAATTTTAAACAAACACAAACATTTACAGCTACATTGTTATTTGCAAACTAAACAAGTTACACAGAAGCTGTCATGCCAACAATCTAACAGAGCTTCCTTTACATTGTCTTACATCATTGAAACCTTTGTATTTTGTGATGTTCTTCCCTCAAGGTGTCTCCTGGCAATGTCCAAGGCCTCAGATCGAGATTGCCTTTCATATTCTTCCTCACAATCAAAGTAATGAACTCGATCAATACTTAAAGACTCCAGGTTTGGGGCATTTTCTACAACGTGCACCAATAATTCAACTTGACCTGTGCATCCTGCAAATCCTGTGATGCTCAGCTTCTTTAGACAGTTATGTATACACCTTGGAAGATTCCTGATAAGCTCTGAGCAATCTGGCGAGGCACATATTGAAAACTGCAACATTTTGGGAGATAATTTTTTTTTTCAACAACAGTAATAATCCAAGGATCAACAACTATAAAAGGTTACATTGCAGAATAGTAGGTGCTAATAACCACAGCTGTGAACACGCGCAGTTTGATTGCTAAATAGATTAGCAGACACATTCATTAAAAAAAACCATGATGGTGGCAATGCATTTGTCAGTGATGATGATTTACAAATGTCACTAATAGCATGAAATGTAACAACTAACAGGCAAGAAAATAACCCATGAGAACACTCACATGTATCTCCAAATTTTCGATGAAAGGAGCAGCACTCAAAAATGAGACCAAGGACGGAAGGTTACTGAAATCTTCAGCCAGCACAAAAAACTTAAGCTGTAGATACTTCAGCTGACGAAACTTAGAACTGTTTTCTTGGAGCCATGGTGTCTGAAGGGCAGAAAAAACAAATAAGGGTCATCATCATCAAAACAGGAAAATATGAGACAACAACTCAAAGACACAGTGTCGAAACAGACCTTAAGTGGTAAGGACGAAAGCAAAATGAGATTCTGCACACTTGGAAGCAATTTTGGAAGCACAGTCAGAGCAAACTTAAGAGCTATCTTGCCAATAAAATAGAGCCTTGCATCTTTTAGTGCCAGAGCATCACCAAGGTGAAAAGGGATCCAGTGCCCCCCTGTATACAAAAGTCTGCAGATTCATGGCACTGAATTGTATCTTGCTTATCTCATAATGAGCGATGTGCAAGTACAGCAAGCGGGGCAATGGATGAACCACCTTCAGTCCAGCATAATCTAAATGGCATCTAACTATACTCGACAATTAAAGATTAAAGCAGCTTGATAACATATCCTGAAGATCCTTACAAGTAACACGCAGCACATGCATATCAAGCTTCTTTAGGCTGGGAAAACTATGGAAGTGGGAAGGTGATTCAAAGAACACAAAGCTGAGCTGTAAATGTTTTAGACGGGATATGCTTTCGCCATAACAACTCAAAGGGAAATCTGTACTGATCAGGACAGAGCCCAAACTTGGCCAGGAGTAAATCGAGAGATAGATTCTTTGCTCGTGAAGATAAGGCAAAGTTAACCCAATCGTCTAGATGTCCAGCTAGCATCGTGTCAAATTCAAACTTGACGTGCAGCTCTTCAACCACCTTGCCACGGTACTGCTTCAAGCATCGACAATGTCAACAAACTTCTGAGTATACTGCTGTGTTCCAGGCACATCTTCACCACAGATTGTGGCACGATCAAATCTAAGTTTGGGGCAAACTGTCCATATCTGTTTCCATTTGTTCGACAGCACACCAGTTGTTACAATGTCCCTTGGTGTCAACTTTGATAAAATTGTACCTGGCACATTCTGCAGAGAACAAACAAATTGATTCCATAGGTTGTTTAGTCAAAACTCTTAGGTTGGTAACTATCGTTGTTCACTACTTAGTGTACAATGATGCTTCAGTATAGATATACTCACGTTTATACCTCTGGAAGGTCTGAAAACTGAACTTTTGTGTTCCTTTGTCTGGAGATGGGCTTGTCATAGCAGTGCTTCTGTCTTTTTCTTCTGCACACTAAATTTTCTTCTATTTTGATTCTGCAAGAAGGCAAACATTGAGCACATGAACTTGCTGAAATTCTAGCATAAAAAATAAAAAAACTCTCTTTTTCTTAAATTATCCACTTAGACCTTGGGGAAACCCAAAGCGCTTTTGAAAATTTCAAATTTCCCATCCCAATTCTCAGTTCCTCTGCAAACATGGCCGGCTTCTTCGATCAACGATTTGACACACCAAAGAATACAAGTACATGCATGCCTTTCCTTGTCTTCCGATGTTGCAGTTCGCAGTATGTGCCTCCCCACATTGCTCAGAGGTTATCAGGAGGCTTCCACGTTGTACACATAATCATCTGAGTAGCCTATGTATCACAGGATTCGCAGCTGCACAGGTCAAGTTGAGTTTTTGGTGCATGTTGTAGAAAACGCCCCTAACCTGGTGGCCTTGACTATTGATCGAGTTGACCACACTGGTGACGATGAAGAGTTCGAAAGGCGAACAAGATTCAAGGCTCTGGATATTGCAAAAAGACATCTAGATGGGAGAATATCAGAAAATACAAAGGTTGTTATTACTTAAGACCGTGTGCATGTAAAGGAGATTATTTAGCCAGATTTTTGGCAGTTCTTGTGTTGTATATGTGTAGGTGGTTATTGATACCTATTCTAATTGGCAGTTCGTTTTTGTTTCTTTGGAGATGCATCTGGGCACCAGTTTGTCGTGTGTAACCCATTTAATCTTGATGTGAAATAAGATCTGACACTAGCCATGTAAGAATGGAGTTTTCTTGCTAAATCTGTTCTTTCCTGTCTACATATCGTCAGTTCTGTTCCTTGAATAAACAAGTTTCAGCATCTTGATGAATTATCTAGCTAGCTACTCCGTCATAGAACCAACCCTGGCTTAAAGTTGTCCGTTCAATCTCTGATGCTGACTAGCTGCACCATCTTGCTCTGGTCTCTAGCAATTGCTGAATCCTCTGAAGAAGATTGAAGGCTCTTCCTGACTTGCCCAGGAGGATGGAGACGAATTACTAGGAGGAAGAGACGGTTGGACGGAGCCTGGAGCTCGGCCTTTTCAGCCCTTTGTGCGTGGATTGAGCCCTTTCTAGCTCCCACGAGATTCACGATTAATAAAAGAATAAAAGTGAAATTCCGTCACGCACTTAATGCTTTGACGACGGGAGGGTTTGATACATTTGTGAAATGAGCAATGCCGTGATCGTTAGACAGCCACGATCAGAAACTGACGCGGGTAAGCAACGCATCACCTGCTTCAGTGCCCACACTTTGATTGCTTGTTGCTGTTTCCATCCATCCAACAACTATCCAAGGAGTAAGCCTCCAGTCAGTTGGTGCTTAGCTTGACCTGGCAATCGATCACGTACGAGTCATCTCTGATCTTTGATTTCGTCAAATTTAGCAGACTATACATTGTACTTGCACTATACGTGAATATACATATAATGTGCAGCCATGCTTGATCGATCCAGTGGGTAAGATGAGCTGAGGTGACCAACTCACCATATACATTATGTGATGTACGTTGAAGCTTTCAAGCAACTGCCAACGAAATGTCAAATATAGATTAACCAGGCTTGTGGTTAACAGTTCTTATCAACACTACTCCCGTTGATATTTGATAGTAGCTACCTTAACCTTACCAACCCAAGCAAGTGGCACGTGGCTGAATATAGGAGGCCACGGCGTGCAGCTATAGCCGCCTGCAATTAATGAAACAAGTCTCGATCGATTTCAAATGCCATCCATATCTCTCTCGCGGCTACACTATATAATGTTGGGTATTCTTCGCTACTCCTGATCAAGATATATCCGAGCAAAAAAAGCAGAAACCGATCGTCGATCGAGCTTGCTTCCTAATCTAGCTAGCACGCACGCACAACATCTTGAATCGATTCAAGCTAAGATGGGAGGCGCGCACGGCGTCTGCTACGGCACGAACGGCAACAACCTGCCGTCGCGCGGGGACGTGGTGCAGATGTACAAGTCCAACAACATCCAGGCCATGCGCATCTACGGCCCCGACCACGCCGCCCTCGACGCGCTCCGGGGCAGCGGCATCGCGCTCACCCTCGACGTCGGCGGCGTCGACGACGTCCGCCGCCTCGCCGGCAGCGCCTCCGAGGCGGCCTCCTGGGTGCAGGCCCACGTGCAGCCCTACTTCCGCGACGTCGTCATCCGCTACGTCGCCGTCGGGAACGAGGTTCCCGCCGGCGACGCCGCGGGGATCCTCCTCCCGGCCATGCGGAACGTCCGCGGCGCGCTCGCCTCCGCCGGCATCGGCGTCAAGGTCTCCACGGCGGTCAGCTTCGACGTGTTCACCGACACGTTCCCGCCGTCCAGGGGCGCGTTCAGGAACCCCTCCATCATGTCGCCCGTCGCGCAGTTCCTGGCGAGCACCAACGCGCCGCTGCTGGTGAACGTGTACCCTTACTTCGCCTACAGGGGCGACCCGGGGAACATCAACCTCAACTACGCGACGTTCCGGCCGGGCACGACGGTGAGGGACGACGGCAACGGGCTGGTCTACACGAACCTGTTCGACGCCATGGTGGACGCGGCCGTGGCGGCGCTGGAGAAGGCCGGCGCGGGGAACGTCGAGGTGGTGGTGTCGGAGAGCGGGTGGCCGTCGGCCGGCGGGTTCGCGGCGAGCGTGGACAACGCGAGGGCGTACAACCAGGGCGTGGTCGACAACGTCGGGAACGGAACGCCCAAGAGGTCCGGGAAGGCGCTGGAGACGTACGTGTTCGCCATGTTCAACGAGAACCAGAAGCCGGGGGAGGAGACGGAGAGGCACTTTGGCTTGTTCAACCCGGACAAGTCGCCGGTCTACCAGATTACCTTCCCTAAATGATTGACACGTACGCCAGGTTTGATTTACTTGATAAAAAAATAAAGCACGATGCTACTGTATGCTACAAAATAATTTGTTTATATGTAACAAAAAAATTACAAAATAATGCCATGTATGGGTGTGGTCCGTATGTAAGAAGCGTTATTTGTTCGTGCAAACTGTCAATGCCTCAATGATATGTTAGTCTGTCACTGTTATTGTGCTGTTATACAGTCTTTGTTGAATGGGAAACCTGGATGATGTCCATCACGTGGCCAAGCACGCATCTGTCAATATCATCGAGTCACCGTGCACCGCCTCCAGCACACGGCTCGTTATTAAGCCGGATCGCATTAGAACAAAGAAAATTCCTCCGACTGATGATAACCGGCTATATATTTTCTTCAGTTGTTTTCAGTCAATTTACCTTCCCTAATAATTGACACGTACGTCAGATATATGATTTTCTATTTCATTAAAAAAAGAAATCACGATCAATAAATAATAAATACAGATAAATAGTATTGTTTGTAACAAAATATACAAAATAATGCAAGATATGGACGTGTTCCATAAGAAGTGTTTGTGCTTGGAAACTGTGAATGCCTCAATGATATATATCGTATGTTGGTCTGTCACTGTTGTGATGCTAGACACAGCTCATTTTAGAATGGAAGCCCGTGGATGATGTGGCCAACAACGCATCTGTCGACATACTCCCTCCGGAGCCCAAAGGCTTTGGGTGGTGGGCTTGTAGTAGGACAGCCCAGCCCAGCCCAGACTTGCAATAAATCCGCTCCGAGGACTCGCTGCAATTTCTTTTTGAAAAAGGCTCGCTGCAATTTCTTCGGCAATAAATCCCCCTTTTCTTTTCCCTCAACACAAGAGGAGAGCCCCCGATTGCAAAATTCAAATCGCTCGAACGGTCGAACCTCTCCGCCGACGAGCTGTTCCCCATCCGGGCATCCCGGCCTCCATCCTAAACCCTAGCCCCGATCCATCAAGCCCCCTCCATCCGAAGCCCCGAGCTCTCGCAGATGGCGCCGCCTGCGCCGATGCAGCTCAAGGCGCGCCTCCCGGAGAACGAGGAGGTTGCCCGCGCCCTCCATGAGAAGCGGCTCGCGATGAGGGAGCAGCCGGCCGGTTTCAAGGAGCACCTGGACCGCACGTTCGGCAAAGCCTACCGCAACGTCTGCGCTTCCACGGAGCCAATCCGGACCCTGAAAGACTTCTCCAAGATCAAGTATGCCAATCCAATCCTTTCTCTTTTTTTCCCTTTCTTTTGGTCCGTTGCTGGGGTGGATGCTGTCGTGAAATTGGGGTTTCACTGATTTCGTTCGGTGCGGAGGATTTGTCTTACGCGAGAATGTTCCATTTCGATATGTAATCAGATAGAATCCGCTAGCAGTAAGTTTCTTTTTGGCGCATTCTAAATGCAGGTAACTGTATCAGGCCCAAGAATTGATCCTAGCTTTGGATGTAGACGCGCAGGTTGCCTTCGACATGTCAGAATCTTTTTTTGTAAAATCTGATGGTAGAACTGCTTTCTTTCGGGGGGAAATGTGTCAGGATACCTGTGGTTACTCTTAATTTCATATCTTGTGCTGCAAAATCAGAAATTTGCATTGCAAATATCTAGGTATTATGTACCCTTTGTTAGGCTGCGAGCTGCAATGTGAATTATCTAGTTATTATAAATGTATGGCACATTTCTGGTCAATATGTCAGCCTGTGCTTCAAATTGCAGTATAATAACTAAGAAACTACATTCTCTGGGTTATTTTATCACCTTCCCTGTCCTGACGTTGTCCCACCATAACATAATCCATTTGAACACTGCTATTTTTTTTGTTAAAAAAGTAGCGCTGATTTATATCATTTTCTATTATTGTTTTAGTGGTGTGGGACCATGGCTCATACGTTGTATGAAAGGATTCTTCGCGGAGTCTAGCAAGGATTTGTCTCCTACAAAATGTAATGTAGCAGGAGAGAATGGTAAATCTTTTCCATAGTTGCATGCCCTTTGGAAACCCCTCTATTTTTCTCTTTGAAGCATCCGTTCTCTTCATCTTTGAAGTCTGAAAAGCAGTTGTTTATTCTTGCAGGAAAAAAGCCAAGAGGACCAAAGCGTTGTGTGCCAAAGAAGAATAATGCTGCTTCTGGTTTTCCTGGTACCATTGTGCTTGCTATTTAGATGGATACTACTCAAAATAAAAGTATTGTACTTTACTGTTCTTTTCATTTATAATTCCAATACTTCTTTTGCAGGCAAGGAGGCTCCTGTTGAGTTGAACTGTCAGATTGCTCAGTCCCTTCCTCCATGCCAAGGAACATTTGAGCTGCAATCATCTGGTAAAACGGTATGTTTGACTGTTGATTTAGAACTCCCACCCCCTCCCCCTGTGCATATATACTTACATTTTTAATTTTTCAATTGGGATATACTGATTGTTTATCATTAGGATTCTGCTGGATTCAATATGCTAGACAAGGATACCGTATTAGTGGACCATTCTATACTAGCTATGCCACCTCGCCAATCCAGTGAAGAGTTTCTTGAAGCTTATGAAGTTGTTTTGATACTGGATGATCGTGAGAATTTTGGGTTTGTATGATCATATCCTACTTATACAAGAATTAGATATGTATCAAAATTTGTTCTCATGATTGTTACCTTTTTTGTATAGGTCCCGTTCGAGAAAAGTTGCTTCAAGAAAAGTTGCTGATAACATTAGTTCACAGTTCAATGTATCTGTAGAGGTGCGTTATAAACAGACTTGGACTAAACCTTCTGTATGTCATGCTCACCCTTTCCTAAATTCTTAAAACCAGTGAATTAGTTATATGGTAGCACACACATTGTTATTGTTGAGTCAAGTTGTTCACAACCTTGGAACTTGTTTGACCATACTTATAAATATCCAGAACGTAAGCCTGTTGGTGATGTTACAAATGGGTTTGTTCTTTTGAACATATAAAAGAAGGATTGTGATGCTTACATTTATCTGTTTGTGTTATGTTCCACAGAAAGCATTGTTGATTCTTCTTTTTGAACCTTCATGCAGGTTAAACGTTTGCCCATAGGTGATGGCATCTGGATTGCTCGTCACAGAAAATTTCATACAAAGTATGTTCTAGATTTCATTGTTGAAAGGAAAAATATTGCAGATTTAGGTAGCTCAATTAGAGACAACCGATACAAAGATCAGAAATCACGGCTTCAGGTACTGTCTGAACTTGCAGTGACTTCTTGTTGTTATAAACCTTGAATGTCCATTTACCCTTCTGTGCACAGTTTGAACTGTTAAATATTCTGTGCCTCAGTTGTTTCTTGTGATGATCCCATTTGGTAGTTGTGGCAACAAACCTTTTAATTTTTTTGGTTCATGGACCCATCATGTATGCAGCAATTAAACTGGTTGTTTAATCATGTGTGTGTGTTTGCCAGCATTATGTTGGAGGCATCTGTAACATTCTGTCAAAGAATTCATTGTAACTTGTTTTGGATGTTATTGTACTACATGGTAGGGATGCCATTAAAATGTAGACGCGTTATATTTTTTCCTACAGTTGACGATGGCATATGTAGAGGAAATGCTAAATATGATAAGGAATGTTCCACCTCATAGCTATCTTCTTTGCATCTGTCTGGGTTATGCTTGCATGCATGTTCATACTGATCTGCTGTGGCCTGAGTCCAACCTTTATTGATTTTCTTCTTATTATTTGCAACAAGATATTTTGTTGTCCTTGTAAAAGGACTCTCAGGGCTCACTAAATTAACCAAGCAGAATTTCTTTATTTTAGCAACTAAATTAACCAAGCAGAATTTCTTTATTTTAGCAGCAACATGATGAGATACTTCTATCTGTTGTGCCTTTGTAGAATTGTGGGCTAAGGAAGCTCATATATCTTGTTGAAGGTGATCCAAACACTGCGAACGGATCAGTGGCAAGCATTAAAACAGCGTATGAACACTGCTCATTTCACCTCAGGCATAAATTTTATGCCTGAACAGTATCATCTCCCTCCCCTCTCTTTGTTATATGTCTTAAATCTTAATGTTAATCTGTTACTTCCCTTGCATGATTATGTGTAGTATTTAAGACATCAGATGTTTGGCTTTTAATTGCACCATGTTATTTATTTCAGCTGTTTTACCACTGAGCTTTCTGAAGGATTTGATGTTTTGCGGACCAGTGGGTATGCTGATACCCAGAGAACATATGGCTATCTTACACAATCAATAATTGACTACTACAGCACAAATTTCTGCATTCTTTCTAAGAGTGCTAGTATTTGCCCAACCTATGACGAGTTTGAGGAAAAGTGCCGTAACCTCCAGAAGAAAACAGTGAGCCAAATATTTGCGTTGCAACTTATGCAGGTTACTGGGCCCTTCACAAAAGTTAGCCAGCCACTTGATTTAATGGCATAGTTGAATGCAAGATTATCCTCATCGAATATACATACATTGCAGGTGCCACAAGTAACGGAGAAAGTTGCGCTGGCTGTCATAGAGTTATATCCAACTCTTTTCTCACTCGCAAGGGCATACTCTATGCTTGTCAGTACTCTCTTCCTTCTAATTTTCGTTTTAATTTACAAGCTACAGCACTTGTTCATTGGCAGAACACTCCATAACTGTTGGTGTTCATATACTCCTACCATATTACTATTATGCACGGACATCTATGGACTAAAATTTGGCTTTGTGATTCTGAAGGAAGGTGATACCCGAGCCCAAGAGGAGATGTTGAAGAACAAGAGCAAGGTGATAAATGCAGGGGCTAGCAGAAACATCTTCAAGCTCGTATGGGGTGATGGATGTAGCCTTCAGGCCTAGTTTCGAACTGACCAACTTTAACTGGCTTTTGTATGTCACAATGTCACCATCTTGGTGACCACGGGGCATGTTTTGCATCCCTCATTAGCTCCCTTATTTGTCCGAGATTTGGTGGCTTTGATGTAATAGTTTCGCCTCTGATTTAGAGTAGTATGTATCTCTGCGCTGCGGCTCCAGTTTGTACAAGATGTAATCATCGTCGGTTCGTGGAACATCAATTGGTTAGTTTTCGGGATTACGTGTTGTCACTTGTTATCTGTTATCTCGGCCCCTGTTATTTACATGGAAATCGCAGGATAACATGTGTCTGCACCTACCACTCGTCTTTCCTGGTTCTTGAACAAGACGAGTTCGGCTCAATGCGTTATCTTTGTCTTTGAAGAAGTACCAAAAAAAAAAAAAAAAAACGCATTGAGCCGAACTCGTTCAAGAACATTGGGCTTGAAGCACGACGCGAGCCCAACTAGGCCTGCTCGGTTGGAAAATGCAGGCCCAGACCAGACCACCAGCTTTGCATCGACGATTCGAGCACTGCCAAGTCCAGCAAAATAATAATGCGGAGGGAGTGAAATGAAACTTCCAATTCCAAAAGCATTCCGACCGCAAAACTCAAAAATCCCTCGAACTACAGCCCCAATGGCGGGCTCTTCCTCCTCCCCACTCCAAAACCCTAAACCCTAGCCTCGCCCTCCAAATCCCCCAATCCGGAGACCCCCCCTCCACCGCAAGCCCCAGACCCTCGCTGATGCGGCCGCCGGCGTCGAAGCAGCCGAAGCCGGCGCTGTCGGTGCCGAAGCAGCTCAAGGTGCAGCACCCGGAAAACGAGGCTCTGTCCCGTTTTTTTCTGGAGAAGTGGCGGACGATGATGCAGGAACCGGACGGACTCTCGGAGAACAACTACCTTACTATCGCCAAAGCCAATCGCAGTCTCTGCGCTGCGAAGGAGCCCATTCGAACCTTGAAAGATTTCTCAAAGATCAAGTAAGTGTTTCTCCGCTTGTGTCCTCTCGCCCCGCCCCCAAGTAGATGGGTTGAAATGCTGCATCGAGGCAGGGTTTGATTGACTTGTTCCGTGCTAAGCGGTTATGCCTTGTGTTGGTGAGGATGATTCATTTCGAACTGCCACTGTATAGAGAACGTTTGTTGTGAGTTGTTTCTGGCGCCCCAACATCTCAGAACTTGCTGGTTACTTTCACATCTAGGGATGTAATGTCACATATTTGTGTTTGCGATGTTCAATAACACTTTATAATCTGTTAGCCTGCAATGTGTATTGTACATTGTGATTTGATTTTCCTCGGTGGTGATACAGGCCTGAAATGTTTGATTTCTCCCTTATGCTACATTAGGACTATAATTTGAACTTTGCTGTATCACATGACATTTTTCAATGTAGCATTCTGCAATGTAGCATTTTTCAAGGTAGCCTGAAATGTGTTCTATTATTGTTGTTAGGGGTGTAGGACAGTGGCTTATAAGGCTTATGGAAGAGTTCTTTGCAGACTCCGGTCAGGATTTACCTTCTGCAAAAGGTATTGTTGCAGGAGAGTGTTTAATTGTTTATATGGTTGACTATATGTCCTTTAAAATTCTTCTCTTTTAGGCTACCTGCTCATCTTCTTCTGTGGAGTCTGAAATTGTTGTTTATTCTCACAGGAAAGAAAACAAGGGGACCAAAGAGTTATTTGCCAAGGAAGAACAGTGCTGCTTATGCAATACTGATCACACTCTATAAGTATGATTAATCTGGGATATATCTGACCTCCTTTTACTGTCCATCAAAGAAGAATATATTTTTTCTAGACCAAATGATGATGTTTAGCCATAGGATTCAGGAGAAAGATATGTAAGTTTTAGGGAGAGATTAACAGAATATATCTATTGATTTTCTGTGCAGGGCTAAGATGAAAGGGAAAGAATTTATGATAAAACAAGAGCTTATTGATGCTGCCGAAGCCAGTGGCCTGTCACGAGATGCGATTGGGTACTGTTTTGCAGTAAACCCATGCTTTTGTAGAAGCACCTGCTATTTCTGGTGCATTATTAAAGTCTCTACTTTCCATTTTGAGCAGTCCAAATAAAAGTAAAGCAAAACAGAGTTATGGGAAGGACTGGTACACTGGCTGGAGCTGCATGAAGACATTAGTAGATAAAGGACTTGTCATCAAGAGGCGTAGCCCAGCAGAGTAATACACCAATCCCATCTTTCATGTCTGTGTTAACATATGGCCACTTTGACGAAGACTTGTTGAATTTAGTGCATGCAGTTACAAACAGTTAACTGTTGCCAGTGGTGGAGCAGTGTTGTTGATGGGCTCTATACACCTATCCACACTTATTTTCCTTGGCAAAATAATATCTGCCTATAAAAAAGATCACGCATAGACCCTCATGATATAGGAGATATTAGAGAAACAGACCTTAGAGCTTATGTAAGTATGTACCATAGGTGTATGTCTGCTCTCTGATATTGCTGCATTATAGTGCACTATGGCATCAATGGTAAATATACAATTAGTAACATTTTCTTTAAGAGGTTCCTGAAATGATAATTGATGATCGGATGGGCTGAAGGATTGATGGATATTGGTGCTATAGAGGTTGTATTCGTTAACCTGACTGCTTTTTCATCAGAATGTTCATACTGTTAAAACAATGTTTAAAGAAGCCAACAGAATTGCTCCCAGTGACTTGAAATTATCACATCAATTAGGGGGAAAAAGGATGCATGCACTTACGTTTTTTTCCTTCTTTGTTGCAAGGAGAAAAATTTAATAAGTTGATGCAGTAAAGTGATGTTGTGTGCTATCTGATATATTGGCTGTTTGCTGCTTGATTTTACCATGGGCATTAGGCTGCCAAATTTTCTCTTATCTCCTGAAAGTGTTACGGGAAGATATCTATTAACTACTCCCTCCCTCAAATCCCAAATATAAGTCCATCTAATCTTCTCCCAAATGCACCAAATATGTGTCTATGATAACTCAAATGCATATTTTTGCTTCATTCTTCCATGTCTACCCTACCACACTAACCAATGCAATAAACTTACCACCCGTCTTAACTCTATCAATGATTTAAGTTCAATATAGTCGTTGTACTTGGTTCTTGTGCCCAAGTCCAAATTGACTTTTATATTTGGATTGTCGGGAATTACGTATAGGATCAACTTTTATAAAGGAGGTACATTAACCTATTTCATAGTCATTGGCACCTGTAGAATCCGTTATATGATTGTGCAACATATCAATCTTGTGCATGCCCGGCATGATTTTGATACCTACCATCTTTTTAGGCACAGAAAGTGGGTCCTGTTCTCACATATCTTGGTCCTTTAGCTATCTCCCTCTGGTGCACTAATAGTCTCTACTTTTTATCCTGGGCAATAGCAGGAGAATTTTCTCTTGTATTTTATTCGATCTCTATGTCATGTGTCTACTATTCTACTTTGAGTTTTTATCATCAAACATACATATTCTTTTGAGATTTTAAGGATAGGTTGACGCTGACTTGGTGAATTTTGTAGGTATTTGCTAACTGGAGAAGGGGAAAACACTGCTCGTGATTGCCTTTCACGGTCTGGATTAGATGATTCTGCAGGGCCTAGGCCTTTAATGACAACTAGTACTCACAATGCACCTGCTGCAAGTCAAGTTCAAACTCCTGTAAGGCCTACCCTTTTCTAACACTGCCTTTTATTTTCCATGCTAACAGTGTTAAGATAGCCATACAAACCATTTCACATATTCCTACGTATTATTTAGGTATGGTGGAAGACAACAGTGTGGTCTGATAGTCTATTATGAAGTTATCTAATTTTATATCCATAGTCAGTCTTGGATTCTGGCCTGACAAATAGAAGTGCTTTTCAGTTTTCATACTTCAATAGCGGATCCTGTTATCCATTAGTTCAAAGTGCGTAGCTGTTATGGGCACTCGACTGGGTCTTATGGGCCAGATCAGCAGCTAGGCTAGGCCCATTAGGGTGAGGTTTATAGAGAAGATTAGATCCTTGCTTAGGCATTAAGTAAGGAAAAGTCTATTGGGCGCGGGGTCGCGCCCGACCATTAGCGCGCTGACACCCACGGCCTGCTCGCGTGTACTTAGAGGGGAGGTTTTGGGACGGCACTGTCCCGGCGGTGGTGGCGGGTTGGCCGGCGTCAGCCTGGCAGGGTTGGACATCCGGTGGGCTGCGGCCAGCGGCGGGGGCAATGAAGCGAGACGGGTTAGGGAGGACGCGGTCGACGACCGGCGGTGGGTTGTGGGCGGGCGGCATGGCGGCGATAGACACCGGTCGGGATGGTGGCCGGTGGCGGGAGCGAAGGAGGAGGACAAGTTAGGGTGGGCGGCAGAGGCGGCGTGGAGTGGTTTGGGCGGCGGCAGGAGCCTGCGGGGGCGATGACGAGCTCGATTAGCGCATGCGGTGGCTGCGGGTGGCGGAGGAGGCCGCCGGAGCTGGGGGTGGTGGTGGTCGGCGGGGGAGACGGCGAGCTTTCGGCAGCTGATGGCGCGACTAGCTCGGGGCAGCCGATTGCAGCAGTGAAGATGGGGACCGGCGGCGACAACGACGAGCTTGCTCGGGGAAGAAGGAGGTAGTGGCGGCGGGCGGCCAATGACGAGGCGGGCGTGGAGTCGACTGGGAAGAAGACGGGGGAGTGGGGGTCGCGCGGTCCATTAAGTAAACTTCTCTATATAATGAGAGGAGATGTATCAATTGAGGTAGGCAAGATAGAAGAAGGCTAGGTCCTCTTCTTTATGTCGTGGGCTGAAGCCCCTCGCGCCATGCCATAGACAATTTACTCTACATACATGCTTCAGGAGAATATTTGTAGGTTCAACAATAATGTGACCAGGAAAAGTAACTTTGGTGGGGTTTTTTTGCCAAACGACCTATTCCTAATTCCCTATATGTGAGGTCAAAAGTTTTCTAATTTAAAGAGCTTCTGTTACTTACAACACATTCCTATAATGCAATGGTAGGAAATTTACTCACACTTGTATATATTACAAATAGTTCATGGTTTCAGTTGGTATTGCTTTAATTTATTGGCATTCTTTTTTTTTCAAACTGATGGGAAACCCCTACTGTGGTGTATTTTCTTACATGATGTTAGATGGTGCAGTACATTTCTAACTAGCGGCTTCTCATCATGTGCAGACTTACTGTGCTAAAGGAATCATATGTTGCGATTCAGATTCTGATTCAGAAGAACCTTATGAAGAAAATGCTCCTTTTAAAGGTGTTGATCAATTTTCTGTTAAATATCGGATTTGTTCTCATAGAACTGTGTTTGCTCTTTTGTTCTGTGGCATTACAATTCATTCTGCTATTAGTTGCGGGTTGTGAAGAATTTACTGAAAGGGATGATCCATCAAAACTGAAAACATGTAGCTCTGTTTTCTTGATATCACTATGCTTGCTATTTATATATTACAACAGAAAACAAAATGTTATTCCCTGCTGATCTTTTCAATTGAATCCTGTATCTCTTTGCAGTCAAGGGACTAACTACTGATCATGGGCGGACAGACGCATTTTCTATTCCTCCTATTTCACCCCAACGGATATTCGACATGCAATCTGCTAGTATTATGGTATGCTTGACATTTGATGCAAACACTTTCTCAGCATAGCTTTTTTTCCTTCTTAGTATTTCTTTTTGCAACATACTGTTATTTTAATATTGTTTATCTTCTATCAGCAGGGTTCTACTGAATTCAATATGCTAGCTATGCCACCACGTCAGTCCAATGAAAAATTTCTTGAAGCTTATGAAGTTGTGTTTATATTGGATGATCGTGAAAAATTTGGGTTTGTATTATCATATCCTACTCACAAAGAAATATTGTATCCACTGTTGTAGATTTGTAGTTACCTTAGATTTTTCGTTGTGATATCTCAGTGACTCAGCCAATGCATAACACTAAAAGAAAAGTGGTCCTTTGCTGCACATTTTTCAAAATATATTCAAATCATAACACCATGGAAGGTTACATTATACATTGTTCAATATCCATCAAACAAATTCCTTTGGTATTACTGGGGTGATTTACCCTACTATTTTGCACACATCTTCAATATGTGTCTTGACTTTCATAGGTTCGTAAATTATATTAGGTAAAATACTGTAATGATTTCTTCCTTTTTTTCTGATAACTTTTATCTGCTTTTTTTCAGATGTCTCATTATTTGAATTCTCTTCAGTGTATTGCTATGTGTGGAGTTGGGCTCTCATGTTTGTTTCCTTTTTGTTCAGGACTCGTTTTCGAAGCATTGCTCATATCATTCAATCGCAGATCCATGTACCTGTAGAGGTTAGTAGGAATGAGAGTTATGCATGCTCTTCATCATCATATCTTACTTTATCTCTACCATAGACATGAAAGTAGGGATATAGTTCTTCAAATTTGGGTAATCTCGTATGTGACATTAAACTGAGAAACAATTTCATTTGCCGCTACATTTTCCTTCCCTTGCATTTATTCCTCTACCGTATAGTGTGTTTAAATATCAGTTTTAATGATCTTTGACAATTAAATAAAATTCTGAAAAATAAAATAGAACTTGATAAAAAACATAGAAAAGTCCCAAAAAATATAAATGGCATAAAGTATAGGAAACTTTTATAGAAATAATAAATGACCTTTGAGATTTTGTCTGTCCAAATTGCTCTGATGTTTTCATGTGACAATTATACAACTCATTAGACTTTAATTTTCTTATGAATGTTGCAATTTTCTTTTTTCTCTTCCAACATAAAATAGGCTTAGGTAATGGTCGATTGATCTGTTTATGTAATATGCTAGAGAAAATGGTGTTGATTTCTCAGTTTCAACCCTGTCATACAGGTTAGAAAGTTACCTGTGGGAGATGGCATTTGGATTGCTCGTCATAGGAAAGATCGCACAGAGTATGTTCTTGATTTTATTATTGAAAGGAAGGAGGTTTCGGATTTAGATGGCTCAATTGCAGACAACAGATACAGAGATCAGAAATTCAGGCTGAAGGTACCTTCTGAACTTTCATCTCATCATCTGCTTTAGCTGTCTTATAAGCTTTGAACCTTCACTCCTCTCTTGCTTCTTTCGACCTTCAGCTTGGACTGTTAAATATTCCGTGCCTCAGATTGTTTCTTGTGATAACCCTAATTGGTTGTTGCGGCAAACTCAGGCTTTAGACCCCCTACCAGTAGTACTATTATTAACGTATGCCTTTTATTTTTTAATATAAGTTTTTCCTTTTTATTGGTGGCTCATTTTGGGTTTTATCTCTAGCCTACCCCAAGTTGCTTGGGACTAAATGGCGTTGTTCTGTTCATCAATGAATTATTGAGTTACCTATGCTGCATTTTATATATTATTATTTGCATGTTTAAATCATGTTGTGTTTGCTGCCATGATGTTGGAGGCAACGGTGGCACTCATTCAGAGAATATGTATTTGTGATCCTAAAGAATTGTTGAATTGAATTAAACAAGAAGTGTTCCACTTCAGGGAGTTGCATTTTTGCACCTGTCTATGTGACCCTATTCTAACCTTTACAGAGGTTAATTTTTATTCTTCATTATCTTGAATTTAAAAGCATAAATTATATTCATCCTGGGCAATGATATGATACAGGTTATGGTTATTTCATCATGAGTCTATATACTGCAGATCTTTTCATAGATAAATCATATTTTGTCATTCATGTTAATGGACTTGTGGGCTTACCAAGTTGCTCTAACATCTCTTTGTTTATTTTAGCCGCAATATGATGCGATACTTTCATGTCTGTTGCACCTTTGTAGAGATGCGGGCTGAGTAAGGTGATATATCTTGTTGAAGGTGATCAAAGCAATGCACTAGAGGGGGTTAAAACAGCGTATGCATTCTGCCCAAGTCATAATGTTATGCTGAACACTAGTATTTATCCCTTTGTTGACATCTTAGTGCTATTTTTCTCACTAATATGTGATGTCTATACATGATAACTACCTAAGTGAAGTGCCACATGTATGGATTTTTAATTGCACCTTGCTATTCATTTTCAGTTGTTTCACCACTGAGATTCTCGACGGATTTGATGTTCAGAGAACCAGCGGGGTTGCTGATACTCAGAAGAGATATGGCCATCTTACACGTTCAATAATTGAATACTATGACGCAAACTTCTCGACTCTTGCTGAACCTTCTCATGTTTGCCCAACCTATGATGAGTTTAAGAGGAAGTGCTGTGAACTTGAAAAGAAAACAGTGAGTGAAATATTTGCCCTTCAACTTATGCAGGTAGCTGAGCAATATTTGCCCCCTTCATGAAAGTTGTCTGGTTGGTTCATTTAGCGCCAATGTTGAATACAAAATTATCATGATCAAATATGCATGCAATGCAGGTGCCACAAGTGACAGAAGAAGCTGCACTAGCTGTTACAAAGCTCTATCCAACTTCTTTCTTGTTGGCACAGGCATACTACATACTTGTAAATCCTCTCCCTGCTTTCTTTCCTTTTTTTTATTTACAATCAGAACAGTTACTCCTACGTGGAACAATTCTCTGCACTATACTTTAACACATCTATATATGAATTAAAATTTCCATTTACAATGCTGTAGGATGGTGATACCCGTGCACAAGAGGAGATGTTGACGAGCAACGTGGTAAATGCAGGAGCAAGCCAAAATATCTTCAAGCTTTTCTGTGGCGGTGGATGAAATATTCAGAACTAGTTTCAGGCTGATATAACTAACTGGCTTTTGTATCACCGCCTCGGTGATCTGGTTTCCATCTTTTGTGTGTACAGTAGTTCACTAGCACCCTTAGTTATTGACCTGTGGAAGGCTTTCATGTTCTGAAGCGCAAGCGGTGGCAATCGAACACTGAGAGTTTCAGAGTATGTAATGTAGTAACTACTAAGAGAAGTCTTAGCGTAGTTTTAGGCCCCGTTCGGAGTAACTCTGCTGTGATATCCAGATCGTAAGACATGAATATCTCTTACTCAGTTGCTTGGATTATGTGGTGTCTGTTGGTTCCTCGGCTTTTGTTTGAATGGAAGTGGACAGGATAACATAAAGATTGCAGCTACGGACCATGCATAGCTGCCTAGAGGGGTCACAGGTCCGTCCATGTGCTGGGAACAAACCATGGTCGGCGGCTTGTCTGGTGGGTGTTTGATGCCTGCTTGGTCATCTTGGGTGCTATGATGAGGTAACAGTGTGCTTTGCTTCGGAAATTTTGATTTGATTCATTCAAGCGTGAATCTTACGGCGAGGCGGCTGATGCCGTTGGTATTTGTTCTCAGCTGAGGGTTCGGAGGAGCGGACTTGCAGGGACCCGGCTGGCAGGTGGCCACGGATGCCAACATCGTCGCCTGAATCAGGTTCCGTTCCTTCACCCTTCTCGCGGCCGTAAGCAGCGCCGTCAGAATTCCTTCCTGGTCCTTACAATCCGAACCTATATACGTATCTTCCTATACCTGACCAGAAGCCGTGAATAATCAGTATGATACTGATCCAAACTGAGCAGTACGTAGTTAATTAATTAGTTAGTGTAACTGAATAGGTTGGGCGAGTAGCGCCAAGCGGACGCGGCCGTCCCGTAGCGCGAGGGACGGATAGACGAGGTGATTGATGCACGCCACGCCAGGGTCCAAAGCAAAGCCAGACAAAAGGTTGGGTTGGCGGCTGGCGCAGGGGGGGAAGGGGAACGCGTCCAAACAAGAGACGAGGCCACACCGTCACCTCCTCCTCCGTTTTCCTCTTGTCGCCGCGCACGCAGGCTCGTCGTTGGCATCAAAGTCCAAGCCGCCAGGCGTTGCGGTTGTTCCTATCCGTTTGTTGGTGGCATCCATCCACTATTCCACTTGTGTCTGCGTAGCGTCCGTCCGTCCAAGCGAGCGGTCGCGTCCGGAGACCCAGCCAAGAGCTAACCGGGTCAGGTAGGTGGCGGTAGCGACGGCATGGGGGCTTGTGGCCTCTTGGCTCTGGGGGATTCTGCGATGCGTCCAAAGAATCCGTTCGCGGACACGCGGGTGCCGACGCCCCCGTGGTGCCCAAAAGCGACGAGCCTGCTCGCTCGCTCGCTCGCGTGCACGCACTGCCGGCTGCTACCGCTCGCTCTCTACTTGCACTCGCTGTTGCTACCCCCCATTTGATTTTGGTCCGTATCCGCGCGGCTGCTTGCTTGCTCTGTCTTGTTTCCTTTCGCCTCACCTCACTCTCTTTGTTGCTTTTCTAGCTCTTGCTAGCGCTGTGTGTGATGCGCAGCATTTCGTTTCTTCCTCGCGAAGCGTTCTCGCTCGCTCGCTGCCTTGTTTTCTTCTTCACCGGAAGAGAATAATGGAGCGTGCGTGCAAGTCGACAGGCGCAAACTTATTAGTCTTGGACCTTCTGGTTCGTTGGTTTCATCAAGGAGGTGAGGTCACTCATATTTAGTACTCTCTTTCCATACATGATCACCCTTGGATCAGTAGGTGTTGCTGTACCCTACCATGAGCTGCCAATATCTTTATTGCAGCGAAAAAATCTCCGAATAACTGAATAAGGCCGTGTTTAGTTCCGCGGTGAAAAGATTTTGGAAGGGAATCTTTTCACATTTGAAGTATTAAACATAGACTAATTAAAAAACTAATTGCAGATTAAGTTTGGAATTCGCGTGACGAACCTAATGAACCTAATTAATCTGTCATTAGCAAATGTTACTGTAGCATTACTGTAGCAATTTAGTGTCTAATCACGTCCTAATTAGACTCATTGGATTCGTCTCGCAAATTTCAGTCCATCTATATAATGCGATTTGCTTTTTACCTACATTTAGTACGCCATACATGTGTCTAAACATTCATTTGGATTTTGAAAGGCGGAATAGCCAAATTGGTCCCTAAACTATCCGCCAAGGCTCAGTTTCGTCCCTGAACTACAAAAACGACCGTTTTCATCCTCGAACTATCGGAATCGGCTCAATTTAGTCCTTCCGCCGACGTGGAGCGCCACATTGTCGTCCTCGTCAGCGTCCAGGTCATCATCCAGTACTTGAACTCTTGGTCGTCCTCTACCAGAAAACTCTTGGTCGATCCAGTACTTGAACTCACAAGGTTGCTCAACTTGGGAGCATGACAGGAACCTGCGACCTACATCTGAACCTGACCAGCAACAGCACAAAATTGGGTACAACCCATGGTGGCATCTCAATCCAGTCCTGACCACCATCCCTTCTCTATGCTCATCAAGTAGTCGTTCAAGCTGCAAATTGGAAAAACAGTATTCTCATCACAAATTGAACCTTACAACCCTCAATTTCAATTGAAGCACATGCCCTGACCATGACTCACAAAAATGTTACCTCCAAATCCATGCCAGCCGAATCAGAAGCTTGAGCGTCGGGTGCTCTTTCTTCCTCAACCACACCACGCACTGCTCTTCTCCTTGCCTGCGCTGGCCCTCTCCGTTGGCCTACAGCAGATCCGCGCAGCATTGTTGGGGTGGGGGCGAGCTGGGCGCTTGAGCAGATAAGGCTTGGGGCCAGCAAGCTCGACGGGATTAAAGATGGGAAGCTGGCCTGGGGCTGGGTTAGAGAGCTTCAACAGGCGGCGCGTTGTTGGGGACAGCGGCGAAGTGGAGATGGCGGCGAAGTGGAGACGGCGTGGTGGTCTCCTCCGCCTGGAGCCGAGCAAATTAGATGCGCACGGGGGGAGGGATTTGGTCCTGGGGAAAGGGATGGCCAAGAGGTAAGGGTAGAACCGACATTTTACTTGAGATGATGACCTGGACGCTGACGAGGACGACAACGTGGCGCTCCACGTCGGCGGAAGGACTAAATTGAGCCGATTTCGATAGTTCGAGGATGAAAACGGTCGTTTTTGTAGTTCAGGGACGAAACTGAGCCTTGGCGGATAGTTTAGGGACCAATTTGGCTATTCCGCCATTTTGAAACTAAACAAGGCCTAAGTACTGACCTCATCACAAACTAGCGTGGCACCTTTTCTAGAACCTACCCACAACCAACTGTTTAGAGACGCACCTATATTGATTGATGAAAATAAAACACGCATTGCGGCATCAAGCAATGAATCGAGCAGTGGCTTCATACCTTGTCTTTCCTGGAAGAAAAATCCAAGATCTTTGGTTCCGACGACGCGATGCTTTGGACCCGTCCGCCACCTTTGCAATAAGGACAAGCTTTGGTTCAAAATTCAAGTCGTCATTCATTACACCGGTATGGTCAAAATCAGACACCTCACCTGCACATGACTTCCTGGAGAAATGACAGAAAAATCGGTGCACATTAAGAGAAGACCAAGGGGCCGGAAAGATAAAGTAAACTGCTCAAGATTCAATGTATGATACGGATCATGTATACTACATGCACCGCTCGGAACTGGATTAAAAAAGGGGTTCAATTCCGCTAGGAAAAAGGATTCCTAGGAGAAGCTTAACATATGAAAGAAAAATGGGAACCGTGTCGATCTAACATGTGGCGCCCTGTGTCGTTGTTTGTCAAGAATTGAGACCGTTTGTGAATGGCAGCCACGAAGGAACAGGTACCTATATATACTATATATGTTAAGGCCTCACTTTATTTTGCACCAAAATAAGCTTTTGAATAATTAATGGTTTGATTGTGGAACAGTTTTCAGCAACTTTTGGAGACTGAATCTGCTGGTGGACTCGATCTGTAGAAGGTCGAATGGCAAAGCACATATATAGTTTTTCATATATGCAACACTAGCTACTGTAAATAAATCAGCTGCTGCCCTGCTGGCTGCTGCTAAATCTTGATATATCCTCTGCCCGTTGGTGCAAGTGCAAATAACATAACGTGATCGATCTGGGGGAGAAAATCGGGCTCGTCCTTTCAGCTTTATTTCACCTCCGGCGGGTCCTGGCTGGATGTTGTGCCCACAGCTTTGCTCGATCGGGCACCGACCGGTAGTCCGTGGTCGTGTGTCTTCATTCACCAACAGTTCCCCCACGTGTTGCGAAGGAACTGGTACACGCCCAAGTCGCAACATATATGTGGATGTGGACACATCCACCGATCCTCCGTCGGTGCACTGGTGAAGCAACCCATGCATCTGTCGCATGCCTTTGCCTACTGTTCCATCAGCTCAAATCTTTTATTTCTAGTAGCTCCGAGCACGCTGCGCACACGCACCCGGGCCTGGGGCTACACGTACAACACGTTACACCTCGACCAGCTCTCTATCTTGTTCCATCAGCTCTTCCGCTCTTCTGTACGTACCTGTGTGTGGTTGCCGCGGCGCGTCTCCATCATGTGCAAAGGGGCCGGGTGGTACTTTTTGTTTATATATGGATGGAGGATTACATTCCACGCCGGCACAGGTTTAAGCTAGTTAGCGAGACACTAAAGAAGCATAATGGGTCTCGCAATGTCTTTGTTGTTGTGGCGTCGTACACACAGATCTCTCGCTGGTCGGTGCCTACTGCATCGAATGGATCGAGGCTGATGAACTAACAAAGATGTATAACCACCGCATCAGCGCCTGCGCTGTTGGCAGGGCGCGTCCGTCCACACTCTACCGATGCATGCCGACGGAGACGGACCAAGAGCAATTAGAGGCGGACAGCGCATGCAGCAGCAGACTAGCTAGCTAGTTTGACATTTGACGACGGATCACGGATGGATTAAAAAAGCATTAGATGTTGGCGTCCCTGCTGACCGGCAACGACTTTCCAGCAAGATGCATGGATGGATCCTGGTCAGGCCAAGATCTGCCAGGCAATAAGATGGGTCAATCGTCAGCGGCAAGGTAGCCAGTACTGTATTTTTTTAACAGCTAACTATTCAACCAACGGCTATTATATATATACTCCCTCCGGTTTAGTAAAAGAAGTCGTTTAGGACAGCGACACGGTCTCCAAAGTACAACTTTGACTTCTTATTTTTATAAAGATATTTATTAAAAACTAACATATGTATACTTTTATGAAAGTATTTTGCAAGACAAATCTATTCATGTAGTTTTCATATTTCCAAACTCAACGACTTAAAAGTTATTCACGATTTACATTCCCAATGTTTGACTCAAATCTTGTCCAAAACGACTTCCTTTACCGAACCGGAGGGAGTATATTGATTTTGATCTAGCTGTATGTGAGATCTGTCGGTGCCTAGTACAAAGTTGTTTGCGTGTGTATGGTCACTCCACCTATATTGTTCTACAAATATGGCTGTATTACTGTTGCTGCTCTGAAACAAGAAAAGGATAAGCTAAGCAAAATGAACTTGGCTGAAGAATCTGTGTTTAGCACAACTTCAACAGAGCTGCCATTTTTCCCTCTCCATTTGACTCACTATTCGACCTCTTACAAATATTGTTTTCTATACTGAGTGTACTCGCTCCAATAGACTCTCCATTTCTCGCTCTCCAAATTCCAACGGCTACCTTCAACTCTCCCACTCCACACACTGACGCATGGATCCCACACGTTAGCTTCATCCTCTCCCTTTCTTCTCTATCCTCTTGCCCCCCCCCCCCCCCCCCCCTATCTAGACACTTCTCTCCTCTCTGCCCCTCCCCTCACGCAACAGCCCCTCCCTTCCCCTCTCTGGCGGTCCTAGCCCCGTCCTCCCCTTCTTTCTCTCCCCGGCGGCGCTAGCGCCATCCTCCCCTTTTCTCTCCCTGGCAACGCCGGCCCCAGACCGCTGCGGCATAAGGAGCTCAGGCGCGCTGGCCCCAGGAGCTCTGGCTTTTTCCTTCCTTGCGGGTACCCGAGGGTTCCATATCGACAGTGCCCCAGGAGCTCCGGCGCGGCGGCCTCCCCACTAGCGCTCACCACCCGCCGACCACACGTCGTCGGCCGTTTCCTCCCCGCTGGCCCCCGTCGGCCACTCCCACTGGTCGTATAGAAAATAAATGATGTTTTGGACAAGGTTTTAGTCAAACATTGAGAATATAAACCATGAATAACTTTTAAGTCGTTGAGTTTGAAAATGTGAAAACCATATGAATAGATTTGTCTTGAAAATTATTTTTTTAAAAATACTTATATTATTTTTTAATAAATGTTTTTGTAAAAAAAAGAAGTCAAAGTTACGTTTTGGAGACCGTATCTTTATCCAAAATGTCATCTATTTTCTATACGGAGGGAGTACTATTATTGCTTTCTGAAACAAGAAAAGGAGGAGCTAAAATGAACTTGGCATTGGCGGCAAGCACGCAGGCACGGCTCCACGTGTAAGCATTCGAAATTTAAATTTTAAATGTCTCGAAATTTGGCATGTACAATGTATGAGGTGTAAATATTCTGTTTTAATAGCACCCACATGGTCAAGTGCTACATATTTTGAAATTTATAATTTTAAAGTAGACTATGTATTATCCATTTGCTCCCTTTCTAAATAGTCTAAGTGTTGAAACATAATATTACTTTATTTTTGTCAGTGTGTGCCATCATATTCAGAATTAAGGATGCCGAATTACTTATTATGTTGCTGTACTACTATCTGTTCTAGATGTACTGTAACCACCACTACTACACCAAACGTTCTTCAGTCGGTAGTTTGAAAAGAAAAGAAAAGGACAGATTCAATATTGAACAAGTGAACAGGTAGGAAACACATTGCCAACACATCACCAGCAGTGGCCGCGCCTGGCAAGCTGTAGCCGCCCGTGGCCAGCCGTAGCCACTTCTGGCCGGCCGTGGTCAACCGTAGCTGGCCGTAGCCGCGTCTGGCCGACCGTGGCCAGCCGTAGCCGCTCCTAGGCCGGCCGTGGCAGCCGTAGCCGCTCCTAGCCGGCCGTGGGCAGCCGTGGCCGCGCCTGGCCGGCCGTAGCCGCTCCTGGCCGGCCGCCGGGGTCGTGCACTTGTAAATGCTGCTGGTATGACAAGAGCATATTATGTTTCAACACTTAAACTATTTTAAAAGAGGACAAATGGATAATACATAGTCTACTTTAAAATTATAAATTTCAAAATATGTAGCACTTGACCTCGTGGGTGCTATTAAAACGGAATATTTACACCTCATACATTGTAAATGCCAAATTTCTAGACATTTAAAATTTAAATACTATTTTATTAAGATAAGCTAAAGTGAGTAAGTTTAACTTGTGTCCGAAGAGAAATATAGTCATAATATATAGGCTACTTTGAAATTATATATTTCAAAATATATAGCACGTAGACTTGTGCTTGTTACTAAAATGGATTGTTTAGATCTTAAATATTGTGCTCGCAAAGTTTCGTGGTATTCGAAGATCAAACGCTATTTTATTTAGATGATTCAAAATGGATAAATAGGACGCGGAGTCTCCTGCCGCGCCAGGCGTGGGGGCGAGACGAGGCTCTTGCCGCGCCACATGCAGTGGCGCGGCAAGGGACCTCCACGTTGCCTTGCCGCGCCACGTTGGCAGGCCCGCGCGCCGACGCATGCGGCGTCGGGCCTATCGGCGCGGCCAAAAGCGTCAGATATGAAAATATTGTTCTGTAGGGGTTAATATTAAAACTAAATTAAAAAAGGGTTAAAAATTAAAAAAAAATCGCTGAAGAATCCACGTGTAAGCATTCGAAACCCAATTACAGAACGCCTGAAATTGAGTAGGATTAAGTGTACGTCGGTCGTTCGTTCTCCTAAAGTAGGGTGTTTTCCACGTGAATAAATGTGTATGGGTTTCTTGCGCTTTCTCATCTGACTTTTGCGGCGACTGAGTAGCTTTGATGTAAATGTAACCACCAGGGCCGTCCCGATCAAAATAGGGGCCCTGTTCCAAATTATAGTTTAGGCCCTAGTTAAAATTAAAAATAACATAATTAAGGTTCAATCTATAACCAGTTCAAATAGGCTAATAATATAATGATTATGCATTGTTGTTTTAACCTATTTCTTCAAAGTCTTATGTCAGATGGGCTCAGATAAAATAATTAAAGAACAAGAAATGTGGCGTAAGACGTTGAAGAAATGGTTAACTGCACTCTATTATTTTCTTCTTTTTACTCTTTTCATAGTAACTTCTAAAAGAAATGTATATAAATATTAAAAAAGGAAAAATTAATATGGCTAGGAATTCAAGAAGAAAACCTTAGTTTATGTACGGGCATATGCAAGCAGGCTGTACTAGTACTAACCTGATCAATAATGATTTCTATTGCTCTTGTTGTCCCTGACCCAAGAAGCGAGAAAAGAAAATTGAGACAGAGAGAAAAAAAATGGCTTGAGCGAACACAGAGAATCAAAGATTGGTTGGGGGCGATTCATGGTGCAACGGGAACTTTTTTTTGCAACTCGCATATTAGGCGCATAGCTGCTGTAGTCCTTCTTAGTCAATAGGAGATGATTACATATTTGCGCTGCAGGAGAAATTGGAAGAGATCGACATAGGGAGAGGAATGAAAGTTATCCTGCTAAGTTTAAGAGGAAACTTCGACTGGACCATATTGTTTGACTGTTTGCTACTAACATTAGCAGTTAACTATAGTATTGCAACAAATCTTGAGGCCCCATATTTTTGGGGGCCCTGTTCAGGCGCACACCTCGCACGCCTCCAGGGACGGGCCTGGTAACCACCCAAGTTCGACGACGCTCTCGCATTGGCGGCAAGCACGAAGGCACGGCTCCAAAACTCGATCTGCTAGCAGCAGTTGTAGGGTGTTTTGTTTCCGTGGAACCCGACATGGGGATATATGGATTATTTTTACTAGCTAGTCAAACCAATATTACGTATGACACGCCGGTAGCGTTTTGTGCTGAACATGCATGCGTGCGTCAGTAGAGAGAGACGACGATATTGACTTGCTCAATCATTCGTCTACGCCGTACGTATGTGAGACTTGTATATGTTTTGCTATTGCTTTATATTTTTGTTTCTCTCCTTGCTGATACATACGTTGGACAAAATATCTATAGTATGTATTTGCGCTGGAATCAAACGGAAACTCAAAGTCTAGGAGGGCGAAAGACAGTCTTTTGAGGCATGTCAACTTGGTAGTAGCACAGTTTGTTCAGTGTTGTGAATCCAGTTACCGTCGGTACTGAATGGACAGTGGAGCTTGGAGCACTCCCTCCCATAGAACAAAAAACCGGACCGGAGATCGAACCGGTCAGGCTACTGGTTCAATGGTTTGCCGGTCCAACCAGTGGTTCACTGGTCCAACCAGTGGTTCATTATTTATTAGTAAAATATTTATATCTTATGATTTGTATGAGAAATATATATGTTTTCTTACCTAAACATCAAACTAATCATTGGTTCACTGGTTTGATAAAAAAACCACCGGTTCAACCGGTCACTGGTTCACTGGTTCAACACAAAACCAGCCGGTTCGACATAAAACCGGCCGGTTCAACCGGTTCAATTGCATGACCGGTCTTTTGACTGAACCGAAACAGTCCGGTCACCGGTTCACGGTTTTTTCGGTCGGACCACTGGTCCGGTCCCTCCCCCTCGTACAGCGAGCGTCGAGCGAGCAAAGCAGAGGCCGAACCAAAAGGTGAAAAGGATATTATTTGCAGTCAGCCAGTACTGACGCAACGCAACGGGTGCACAGAATCTGAGGCGCCAAGAATCATCGTGTGCTCTCGTCTCTCGATCGTTAGCATGAACCGAGCAAATTCCACGTAAGCTATTCATTCTATCTTTTTTATGCGATTTATAATTTTCCGTCCCTCTGTGTCGTTTTGTTAAAATCTCTTATTACGACCCATAAAACTTTCAACCGTGACTTTGGACATCCCATTAGGCAAAGATTATAATGAATGGACTATATTTTACAATAATATATAGGGCCTGTTTATTTTTCTAAACTTTGTAAAATGTTTTCATCCAGATAACTGTATCAGTTCATTTTTTCTTTGTGTCCATGGCCCAATGCAAAACGTTTTTATCATTTTTCATTCGTTTAAACACTCCTATAGAGAGAATTTGCTCAACGTGAACGCCCGAGGTGGCCGGTGTGGTGCGCGACACCAGCAGCAGCACCCGTTCTTGCTATTGTCGTCTCGTCTTTTAATATAGCGCGGGGCGGGTGCAGCTAGCAGCAAGGCCGGATTCCGCACGCCACGCCGACGCGCTACGCGACGCCCATCGAGCCGAGCTGCATCGTCCTCTTTTGGATGCGGTGGTGGCGGGTGGACGTGGATGTGGATGCCTCGTTTTGTTTGGAGTGCCGCATTTGGACGCATCTTTTCTCTTTGCGTGCAATACTACTACCACATGTCAGTATGTATGTATGTATCCTCCTACGACGTACTCCTGCGTACGTCTGCTTCTTCCTTGTCCAGTTTCAAACGCATCGCCAAACCATTTATTCTATTCTATTCTCCTACCACTAAGAGCGCGCAGGCCGGCCTATATACTATGCTTTGTCCTGTTGTCTGCCTTGTTGTTAATTAATGACCACAGAATATTAGCAATGTGTCGATGTTTATTCTTTCTCCATAAGAAAAGAGTGTTGTGAAACCAGCCACAGCGAGAAGTGAGTACTAACATTTATAGCACCAAATAAGTACTACCTCCGTATCAAAATAGTTGTCGCTGGCTAGTTCAATTTTTAACTAACCAACGTCAAACATTTTGATATGGGGTAGTACCATTAATTTTTTTTATCAAATATACTTTTTTAGTACATCTACTCGCCACAAAACTTTGTAACTATCATCAAAAATTTAGTCAACATAAAATTGTTTCTCTCTAAAAATTATAAATGATTAACATTTTGAAATGATTTTGAAACGGAAGAAGTATTACGGAATAAAGCCAACTCAAGACAGGACGACGGGCTGGGGAGGGGAAGAAGTGGGTGTGTTTTTGTTTTGTTGCGGCGCCGTCGTCGCGTTGCGGGGTCGGAGGAATAACGAGGCCCAGCCTTATTCTCGCGCTCGCCACGTCACGACAAGCCCCGTGTGGGGTTTCCCTAATTTAATATGTCACGCCAAAAGCTACGCCTAGAATGCTACCACTACGCATGGGCCACCACCACACCACGTCCTTTTGCGCCTCCAGCCCTATCCCGTCCAGGAATAGCAAAGCAGCCCTATCCTAGTATCTTGTCCCCAGGTAGCAAACGTACGTGCTCACGGTAGCAAATCGTTACATAGGTAGTAAGAAATAAAAACAAAATTTCCATCTTTACTTTACAAGTAGTAGAATAATAGCAATTGGTAAGCATTTTTGGATGCGTCATGTGTGAGCAGAGGCAGAGTAGTAGTACAAGGCTACAAGCAAGAGCCAGGCTCTCAGAATATTCTCACGTCGCCAAACTGCAAGAAGATCCGGCCAGGGTTTCAGGCGCGGAGAAAAGAACAAGAGCGGTTTTGTGCGTCCACGTAGATTGGGGAGAATAGAAGGGGGCAGGCAAACAAAATGGAGGTGTGAGCTCGCGCGGGTGCGGACAAAAGCCCTCGCTTTTTGTCGCCACCCAGCGCACACGTCCCGAAAAGTCCAAGACACGGCACACCTCGGCTGCTGCTGGCTCTCTCCTCATCAATCTCGCTTGGCCACCCTCTTCTTCTTCCTCTGTCTGCCTCCCTGCCCGCCCGCCCGCCTCTTTATAACTCCACCTGCCACCGTCCTCCTCTCCGATCTCCGTCTCTCCAGCTGCAGCCGGCGTCTCCTCCTCTGCTTCTTCTTCTCCTTCAACCGCGGTGAGCAAGCAAAAGCATTTCCCTCTTCTCTTTTGTTCGCTTCCGCTTCTGAGCCAGCAATGGGCCATGGCGCTATGTGCCTCTCTCTCCCCTCTGCCGCCCTGCCCTGCTTTGCCTGTGATGAGGAGTGCAGAAATAAATGCCGCTGCCAGTGATTGTCCTCTTCCCCGTCCCCGGCTTGTATTTTTGTTTCCCGAGCAGTTGCTGCTTGTTGCCACCTCCTTGGCGCTTCCGTTTTGGCGCTAACGATACTGCAGAGTTCCATTTGATTGCTGAATCCATCGTCTAAATAAAGCTGCCTAGTCCTAGTACTTGGATTATTGCCGGATTGGATTCCTTGCTTGCTCACGCCGAGTTTGTAGTTTTTCTTCAAGCTCTGTCTCCTTGCTCACGCCGTTTCTCTGCATGCAGGCTGCTTTGGCAGGTCGCCTCCGCCTACTCCCACTGACTTTACCCGCTTGGCGCTGCCTGCCGTGTGTTTGTCAGCCAGCCAGCCGGAGCCGGAGCCGGGCATCAAATGTTCCTGAGCCATACCATTTCCGTCGTATAAATCCACAAGGAAGAGCAACAAAGCTCCAACCTTTCTTGCCCTCCCTGCCTGCCTACTTGTGCTTGCTCCTAGGATAACTAAGCTGGCGAGGCTGCATCAGATGGTCCAGGACGAAGGCTCCTCGTCCTCGGTCACATCCTCCCCTCTCCACACCTTCTCCGCCATGCCTCTCCACCCTTCCGCCACCGCGACGCCGCCGCCGCCGTGGCTGCTGAAGCGCGAGCTCCGGTCCGACGAGCGCGGCCTGTGCCTGATCCACCTCCTCCTCAACTGCGCCGCCGCCGCCTCCTCGGGCCGCCTCGACGCCGCCAACGCCGCGCTCGAGCACATCGCCACCCTCGCGTCCCCCGACGGCGACGCCATGCAGCGCGTCGCCGCGGCCTTCGCGGAGGCGCTGGCTCGCCGGGCGCTGCGCGCGTGGCCGGGGCTCTGCCGCGCCCTGCTCCTCCCCCGCGGAGCCATGCCGTCGCCCGCAGAGCTCGCCGCCGCGCGGCGCCACTTCGTGGACCTGTGCCCGTTCCTCCGGCTCGCCGGCGCCGCGGCGAACCAGTCGATCCTGGAGGCGATGGAGTCGGAGAGGATCGTGCACGTGGTGGACCTCGGCGGCGGCGACGCGACGCAGTGGGTGGAGCTCCTCCACCTCCTGGCGGCGCGGCCCGAGGGCCCACCGCACCTCCGCCTCACCGCCGTCGGCGAGCACAGGGACGCGCTCGCCGCCACGGCCATGGCGCTCACCAAGGAGGCCGAGCGCCTCGACGTGCCGTTCCAGTTCAACCCCGTCGTGTCCCGCCTCGACGCGCTCGACGTCGAGTCCCTCCGCGTCAAGACCGGCGAGGCGCTCGCCATCACGTCCAGCCTCCAGCTCCACTGCCTCCTCGCCGCCGACGACGACTCTGTCGCCGGCAAGGATAACAGCAAGGCTGCTTCCGAGCGGCGGAGCAGCCCGGAGTCCGGGGTTTCGCCGGAGCATGCTTCGCGGGTGGACGCGTTCCTGGGCGCGCTTTGGGGCCTGTCGCCGAAGGTGATGGTGGTGACGGAGCAGGAGGCGAGCCACAACGCGGCGGCGCTGACGGAGCGGTTCGTGGAGGCGCTCAACTACTACGCGGCGCTGTTCGACTGCCTGGAGGTGGCGGCGCCGCGCGGGTCGGTGGAGCGCGCGCGCGTCGAGCGGTGGATGCTGGCGGAGGAGATCAAGAACATCGTGGCGTGCGACGGCGGGGAGCGCCGGGAGCGGCACGAGCGCCTGGACAGGTGGGCGGCGCGGATGGAGGGCGCGGGCTTCGGGCGCGTGCCGCTCAGCTACTACGCGATGCTGCAGGCGAGGCGGGCGGCGCAGGGTCTCGGATGCGACGGGTTCAAGGTGCGCGAGGAGAAGGGCGCCTTCTTCCTCTGCTGGCAGGACCGACCCATCTTCTCCGTCTCCGCATGGCGCGGCCGCCGGTTCGACTGATCGGCGCACGCCGTCGGCGTCTGTCTGTTTACAGCTCTTCCCCGTATTTTGTGGGAAGGAGATCGACGTAGTAGATTCGACCGTGGTATTCGCTAGAGTCAGGTGCTCGTCACGTATTATTTTGGTCCTTGTTCTTAGGGTGTTAGATTTTGTGTTCAGCAGTCGATCGGTGATGTGTTGTTTTGTTCATAGTGTATCTTTCCATCCTCTCCCTTTTGGATGAAATGCATAAACTTTCCTAGGAACCAGCTACTAATATAGTGCTTACTATCTTTTTTCACCTACATTTGATGGACAGATTCGACTCTTTGATGCCTTTTCCTTAGTTCGTCCAGACATCCACCATTATGCCGTTGTTGGTTTACATCCAGGAACGAGGATTTTGCATTTGGCCAAAAAAGAACCGCTAGTGCCACTACATGAAGACGTGAATCGATCTCTTACGAGTTACGTAAAGGTTGTTGATGATGACCATCATCAGCATGGTGTCTAGCTAGTGGTAGTGGGGAGGCATCTCACCTCTCTGACTTTAGGCGTAAAGGGTCGGTCGGGTGGAATTGAATTCTTCAATCTTGGTGCCATGCAATATACCGTGGGAAACAGACACGCTGTGATTTCCCATGCTTGGACGCTCTGCAAGAAATCTATCCATCTGTAGGAGTACTGATTCAACAGCTTGGACCTTTGGCAAAAAACAAAACAGCAGCTTGGACCTTTGGCCTCCAAATTTCAACGTGTCGGAGGAAACCGGCCAAAGGTCGCCTTGTCGGAACTTTCACGGAATCGTGCGAGGGCCTGGCCTAATTAGGTCCCTGAGAAAAAGAATGGCGAGCTTACACAGCATTGCATCACGCGTGACATGATCTTTCCTTCCTTTGGACTGCAATCACGCTTGAGAAAAACGTTCCCATTATCTGTTGTAATAAAGCGACGATGCCTGAAAGAAAGGTGCGTGTGAAATAGTACGCTCGCTTTCACTTGTTAATCCCAGGCCTCCCAAGCACTGTGCTGCAACGCGGCAAGTGTACGGTTTCTAAAGCTTCTGACGTCACCGCATGCCATCAATCTCCCTCATCTTCTCACCCAAGCAGCAGCCACTAGCTGCTTCTGAGTCGACGAAGGTTATGTGCAAACACGTGCTAGTATTTCAGGGAAATGAACTCTAACCTCTACACGGCAGATGGAAAGAGGATGGATTCGTTCGTCGGCAGCCGGAAAGCAAGCGTTGCTATTTCTGCCAAAACATGGCGGGGCTGCCTGCAACAGGTGCTAGTGCTATGCTCCCTTTTGACATGTGGCGAGGAGTCCCTCTCCGAAATAGACTCTTTCTTTTCCATTTCCTGCAAGTGCAGCTGCCACTGTACCCTGTTGTAGGCGCTGTATGACTTTTTCATTCCTTTGCTATTTCTGCTTTTTTGTTTTGTTTTGGGTAGTGCTGAGAATCACACAGGGCTCTGCCCTGCTTTGTCCAGCACAAAAGCAGAGATGACATGGGTCAGCCCAAAGCAAAAGAACGGCCCAATCCTTTTCTATTCTTTTGTTTGGGCTCTTTTCCTTTCACGGACGCCTTCCCACCACACAGACCGCGCGTCGCGGCCCATCAAAAGGATAGGGCCCAGCTAGTGGCCGGTGTAAACCTTAGCCCTGGTCCAGTTGCTGCTATAGTTGGTGGTGGGCTGGTCAACTGTCTCCGGCCGGCGAGCGAGCAACCGACCGACGGCGGCCGGCGAGCGAACAACCGATCGACCAACCGACCGACGGCAGCCGTCCGGCGACTCCGCTGCGTCCCGGAACGACCTGCGGGCGGCTGCCAACCAATCGCACCAACAGACTTCTCTGGCCTGACGCCGGCGCCGCACTTCTCTCCTCCAATCGCGGCGTTACCTTCAAGGGAGCTGCATTTGGGGGAAGCGCGGGCAGTTCGCAGGGCCTGCGGCCGCGTCCGGCAAACTCGGTATGTTCTTGCCGGGTGCGCAAAATCCTTCGCTTCGTCGGAACATCTTTCTCTCTCTGTTAAAAGTTTTATTTGGGGATCGACATCCCTAGTTCTTTGCATTGCTGAAAAGTGAAAACAGAACATTTCAGTCTACAGCACTGGCCCAACAAATCAGATCTCCGACACTTTCAACTGCCATATACTCCAGTTATGAGTTATGACTAGTATTTGCTTACTGGTTCTGAATGAGAGTATTGTTACTGAACAGATTAGCAGGTATATATCATCAGCTGTTTAACCCCTTGCGAGCAAGAATTGTACCATTTCTTATATTCTGGTTCAAACTGACAGTTAGGATGCGAAGACATTCCCAGTAGTAATTCACTTTCTTTATTTATTGTTTGATGCTCAGTTACCACAGTTAGTATTTTGGCAGTGCTACCTAGTAAGAAGAATTGCAGCTTAGACCATTCATCTTAACATGAAAATGGTTCAGAATGGTAGCGGTAGCTCATACATAACATTTCCTTGCCTTATGCCAAGCTGTTCAGAAAGGTTCAGACTTTTAGCTCAGAAATAACCTGATTCTTGGCTTTATTTTGAGCCCGGCTTGCCTACTCTCGACCAACAATCCAATCTTGAGTGAACTAGTATATTTTGTGCAGAATTCCTGAAAACCTTTAAAGCTTTGTGTCTTTTGTTTCCCGGTGCTTCTTATCTTAATGCGACTTGGAGCTGTAGTATTGCATTGCTGTTTCATATGCTCGCAACGCAATCCATTTCAGTGGTCAATGTGGTAATGTTCATTGAATGATGTCTGATAAGATAGAGACAACTCGTGTGTCACCATCAGTTAGTGGTTTGTCTGTTATGTCTTACTTTGTCTCCTTGTTATTTACTTTAAGCCGAGATGTGGCTTTCTAACCAATTCCCTTGAGTCTATTCCCCTGAAGCCATTATAAAAGTTTCAGGTTCCTCTCGTGCCACTGAAAAACTTCCTGCTCCTTCCAGACCACTGACTCAACTTTTTGTTTCCTCTGGTGCCATTGTCGTGAGTTTAATAGATAACGGGATGTAACGGAGCAACGGAATGTCCATATTACCCTTTGGTGAGAAGCTTGCTGGTGTTTGCATATTCCTTTGGCGAGAAGCAGTAGTATTTTTTTATTTGAATATTGTTGTGGCAGTAGTATGTGGAGTCGAATGTGTAGAAAAGATGTACGTGAACTATGCTGATGAATAAAGAAGACCAATTTTTGCCAAACAAACTTGTCTTTATATTACAGACCAAGATAACATATTGAGTGCGCATGCAACAGCCTAACAAGTTCAAGCCTATGAGGCTCTTGCAGCTTAACAAGTTTAAGCCTACTGGGCTTTTGCAGCTTAACAAGTTCAGCCTACAGGACTTTTACAGCTTAATGTTTCGGAATTACAATAAGCAAAATATGATAAATGATAAGGCTTGAAACATCAGTCCACTTTTAGCTTCCTCTTGCTTCTGGTTCCCATTGCTGGGCTTGAAGGAGAAGCTGTAGTCTTGCTTCTAGTACTCATAGCTGGACTATCAACGGCTTCTGGAGTTTCATTCTTATTCTTTTGTCCTCCTTTCTTCTTGTCAGCAACTGCCTTCTCTCTATTGACTTCTTCAGGCATGGTTGGGTAAGAAATGGACAGAGGCAAAAGCTCCAGGTTGTTGGAACCTGTTCCTGATCTTCTAGACAAGAAAAAAACATGTAGTTAGATTTTTTTCATACATGAGCATAGTTAGATTTTTTTCATACATGAGCACTAGTGCACTTTGTAAGTAACAAACACATCAGCTTACCTCACAGATGCCACAGAAGGTCCAGAACTAGTGCTAGTGGATGAGGTCTTCTTCTTCTTTCCATTTGAGGATGTTGTAGATGACCTCTTTCTCTTCTTCACATTTTTTGATGCAGTGGTTGTAGATGGCAAGGCAGGGAAAATCATTCTTTGTGGTACAGGTACAATGCTTGTCTCAGTTGAGGCTGGTGCTGTCTTCTTCTTCTTCTTAGGTGGCCCCCTGCAGTGAATAAGAATGGTCAAAATTAAACTCCAAAACAAACACATACATATATAAGATGAAAAAAAAGGAAATAAGCCATCACCTGTCAGCAAGCATTGCTTCAATATCCTCTGGGTTTCCCTTTTTGCAAGTGTACCAATGATGTCCATAATCATGACAGATTGGACATTCATGCCTACCTTTGTTTCCGTTTCCACCTTCTGTTGCTGCTTTGAACCTTGTCTCCTTCCTCCTACCAGCTGTTGACTTTAACAGAGGTGGATGCATGAAGAAACCATGGTTAGACTTGGGCCACATGGATTTATCTGGTAAAGAAGGAACCTTGCCCTCATAAGCTTTCATGAACTTTTTCACTGAGTAGTATTCATCCACATGGTCCTCAATTTTCTCCCTACTAATAGAGGTGATGAAGGCTAGAGCATGCTTGCATGGGATGCCTGATACTTGCCAAGCCCTGCATGAACATGTCCTTTCATCCAAGTTCACAACAAATCTGAAGCCAGTCCCTCCTTTTGCGCACACCTCTGCAACACCATCTGAACTAGTAATGACCTCTATGTCCAAGTTTCTACTTTCCATCTTCAACTTGTTGATAATATGCTCTAATATCTTGCCCTTCATATTCCTAGCTATCTTTCTCCTTTGATTCCACTTGATCAATATCTTTTGCCTAATAGTGTCCATTAACTCAGGCAAATGTTGACCCTTGTCATTCTTGATCCAATTGTTGAAACTTTCTGCCAAGTTATTTGTGACATAGTCAATCTTTGAAAGTGTTGAGAATTGACTCCTAGTCCATAACTTTGTGTGGCTCTGCTGTAGGTACACCATTGCCTCTGGCTTTGCTGCAGCCATTGCCGCCCAATGCTTCTCAAACATGTATGAGTTCCAACTGTAAGATGATGCCCACAAGTGATCATCAAACACCTTACCACTATACCTTTTCTTGAAATTCTGCACAAGGTGGTACATGCACTCTCTATGCTCAGCAAATGGAAAAACTGTACTGACACCAAACATTACCGCCTGACCACAATCTGTGCAAAATGTGAGACCAGGTGGAGTTCCTATGGCTTCCTTAAGCCTTTCCATGAACCATTGCCAATTTTCATTTGTTTCAGAATCTATCACTCCAACGGCAACAGGATACATCCAGTTGTGACCGTCTACTGCACAAGCAACACACAACTGGCCCCTGAACCTTCCTGTTAGAAATGTGCTATCTATGGCTAGATATGGCCTACAACCTTGAAGAAACCCATCTATACAAGGTTTCATTGCAAAGAATAGTCTATTGAACCTAATCTTCTCATTGATGGTGTGATGATCAATAACTACCATGCTCCCAGGACAGGAAGATTCTATTTGTTCTTTAAATCTATACAAGTTGTCAAAACTTTCTGACCATGAACCAAATAATTGGGCCAGAGCAAGCTCCTTACCATACCATACCCTCTTGTAGTGCACAACCACCTTGAATTTATCCTGTAATCTTCTCTGCAATTCTTTTGCTTTCACCTTGGGATTTTCCACCAACCAGTCCTTAACATTCTCGGCTACCCAGAACTTGGAAGCACCCTTCACCTTGCCACTTCTTCTTGTACTTTGACAATCATGGGGATAAGGGTTCTTCTTGACCTTCACAAAGCAATATAATGTAAGTAGCAGTCAACAACATGAGACAAACTGAAGTAAATTTACAAGGTTTACCTTCACAGTCAACTCGTCACCCATGGTAGAAGCATGAATTCTCCACCTACATCCTTCCATTCTCCCAGAACAATACACCCTGTACCTCCCTGGTTCACTCTTCTCAATGTCATACTCAAACTCATCCCTGATTGCATGTGATGCTAATGCCAACTTAAAAGAAGACATGTTTGGATAAATGCTTCCTACTGTCATAGGAGGGTCATCTCTATCATACACTATTTCAGGATTGTTAGGTGGAACATAATCTTTCACCATCTCATCTCCCTCATCCTCTTCATTGTCGGAGTCAAATGATTCAGATTCCGAGTCAGGTTCAGCCTCTTCATCGAAGTCTTCAGCATGGTCAGTATCTGAGATAACAGTAGGCTGCTTTGCTACCTCAATGTATAACCCCTCCTCATCGACACCAACATACTCATTCTCTGGTTCGGGGTTCAATAGGCAGTTGTCTTTAGGTTGTGTATCAGTGCAGGCTTGGCTAGTATTATAAGTTGTCTGACTACCTTCCATTTGGCATGGATTAGCCATAGAGGGGGTGCATGGGACTTCAACCTCTTCATCCCATAGTGGTGTAGGAGGATTGGTTTCAAAAATCTGAAATTCTAAATTGTAGCTCGTTTCTGGGTCCATCCTACATATGAATGAACTGATAAGGTACCCTAACATCTTACAAATCTCTAATAATTATGGAACCCTAGATCCTACAACTACTGACATATGCTTGCACGGCAATGAAGAAAAAGAGGAAGGAGGCCACACTCACCCATCTGGAAGCCATGCAGCTCGCCTGTCTATCCCCGCCATTAAAACTCCACGAGCAGATCCACCTCAAGCTCAATCGACCAAGGCCGTGCGACCCAGATCCACGAATCCACCAGCCTCCCTACCCCATCTGGGCCTTCCCTTCACTCGAATCGATTTTGGTGGGGGATTCCTCGATTCTTTCAGTTGCCGCCGCCGCCGTCTAGGTTTCAATCGGGAAGTGGCCAGGGGAGAGAAATAGAGTGCGAGAGAAAGAGGAGCGCTCAAGACAGAGAAAAGAGGAGGACGACGCTTTCTGTATCTCCACGTTGGTCAACATAGCCCATGGGCAATATAGTCACTCTGTCTCCTGTTTTCCTAGCCAAGTGGGCCCAATCATCTATTCTACCGCATGGACGTCACGGCAATGGCTCAAGTGGCAACAAAAACTTCGGTTAGTGGTTTGGAAGGAGCGAGAACTTTTTCGATGGCACGAGAGGAACGCGAATCTTTTGTAATGGCTTCAGCGGAATAAACTCTTTCCCTTTTGTGCCCCCTTGTCCACATGCAGGCTGCAGCAACCAACTGGACACACACCACAAGTGATCTCCCCATTTGAGATGCAGCAGTAGCTCGATGGCTTCCACACCGACAGAGGGCGAAGCACAACAAGTCTCAGCATCGGTCGAGATGCCTCACGCCAATGTTGCCGGAATTGTCCCTTGCCTACCCCTCGAGACCAGGTGGTCATCGCTCATGCTCCGCCAGTACGCTGGTTTTTGGCTGGCCAAGGTGACGTTGAAGACGGGTGTCCCAACCGTACATTCCTGCTTCGAGCCGAGGCCCGCCGACGTGTTCCTTGCAAGCTTCCCCAAGTCCGGCACCACTTGGCTCATCCACGCATCCGCCACTTGATGGTGACCATCCACTCCGCCATTCGAGTCCTCATGACTGTGTCAGGTTCATTGAAATCGATTTCAGCACAGGGGATGAGTTTGAAGCGCTCCCTTCCCCGCGCGTGCTTGCCACGCACCTTCCCTACACCTTGCTGCCTGGCCGCATCACGGGGGAGGGCTCAGGGTGCCGGATTGTGTACATCTGTCGGGACCCCAAGGATGCTCTAGTCTCCTACTGGTTGTTCACCAAGAAGGTGGCTGCGGCACTTGGAGTAGACGCGCGGTCGTTCACGATCAATGAGGCATTTGAATTGTTCTGCAAAGGTCGCTGTCCGGGTGGCCCTCAGTGGCAACATGCCCTCCAGTACTGGAAGGAGAGTGTGAGGAGACCTGATCGGGTGTTGTTCCTTAGGTACGAGGAAATGCTGCTTGAGCCCGAGAGACACCTGAAGAAGCTGGCAAAGTTTATGGGCTGTGAATTTTCTGACGAAGAGGAGGAGGAAGGGGTAGTGAGCGCCATCGTGGAGCTGTGTAGCCTGGACAAGCTGAGGGCCATGGAGGTGAATAGAAATGGGAGTAGTAACTTGGGCGTCAAGAACGAGAGCTATTTCAGGAAGGGAGTTGCTGGGGATTGGAGCAATCACATGACTCCAGAGATGGCACGGAGGCTAGATAAGATCGTGGAGGATGCACTGCAGGGGTCTGGATTCACCTTTGCCTTTGCGAGTTCAGCATGAGCCGCTCACTGCCCATCATATGTACTGGTGAGCATTCTTCCTCACTGAGGGAAGGAGAATACGAAGTTCATGAATTGATTTATGCACAACTCACTGTATAACTCTGTCATTACAACCTACTACAACCAGCCTTTTGTCCCAACTCCCAAACAAGTTGTGTCATCTTACTACTACTACAACAACAACATAACCTTTTGTGTCACCTTACTATTGCATGAAAATTATATGCGTTGCGATGTAAAATTCATTATAAAGTAATGTGTCATCATTGATCATTGGTAGTTGCTTGTCTGATCTGAGGGCATGTGCGAGTGCGACGGGTTGCTCTTGTAAGGAGAAATTTGTTTGGCGATGGACCGCAGATGTCCAGCACTCTCTACTCTACCGCAAGTGCCTATCATGCCCAATTACAAGGACAGATGGGACTGCTAGGCAGCAAGTTGTCGATAACAAAGGCGCCGTCCATAACAAGCTAAGCAACAAGTTTTGCTCGTTAGGTTAATGAGCTGACTCGAGCTAGCTCATGAGATGCCCATAAGCCAAACAAGCTCTGCTCATAAGCCTGCCAACATAAGGAGTTATGTCAAGCCGAGCATGTAACATGGTTCAACTACTCATTAGTTGTGGCTTGTGTTGTGCATATTCCATAGATTGTGGATTTTAGAGGCTTAAAACTTCATAATTGTTATATTTTATTTTATGTATGTTATGTGGTAATCTCAAATTTATATTTGGCTCATAAGCCTACCGAGCTGGCTCGAGCCGTTAACTAACAGAGGCAAGCTATCCCTTTTGCTCATTTTGTTGGTGAGCCAAGCCGAGTCGGCACATTACCGACCTGCGTCCAGCCTACCTGCGTGTGAAAATGCTTTCACTTTCACTACTTCGCGCGCCAGCAAAGCTCCTAGCCAACGATTTCCGACCTACTCTCATCCTCCCGGAACTTTCCATTTTAGGGAAGTTCTGATTCCCGCAACTTACTATTTTTTAAAATATCATAATTTATACACATAATTTTGACACATAACTTCTTCCTTATAATTTATTATGGGATAATTTTTAATGAAACTTTGATGGAATGGACAATTTATACGCTCAAATTTGACAACTTTGAGTATTCATTTTTAAAGAGTTATAACTTGTACACTCAAATTATGGGGTAAATATTTGGTGCAAACCACCTCCTCTATGAAATCATGAAAACTCCTCTAAAAGTGATACTTACACGTTTCTAAATTTTTGAAATGATGCACATCTGTAATCCATACATATATGTATTTTTTTTTTGCAAAAGTTGAAATGCAAACTCAATGTAGAAAAATTCATACAAAAATGACAAAACTCAGGTGCCTGTGAACTAGAATAAGTATGTCCAGAAATTTTGTCTTCTAGTGTCCAAGAACTTGAATTTTCTGATTTTTGTATGAAGTTTTCCATATTGAGTTTGCACATCAACTTTTGCAACAAAGCAAATCTATACTTACACAATAAATGTGCATCATTTCAATTTTTTTAAAAAACTTGTAAGTGTGACTTTTAGAGCGGTTTTCACGCTTCCACCGAAGAGGTGGTTTGCACCTAATATTTACCCCAAATTATGAGCGTAACTTTTTCTCACAGCTTGCGTGATAAATTTATAACACAATTTCCTGAACAGACAACTTAATGTTTACCAAAAATTTTACAAGAAATTTGTTAGACAACATATACACATAATTTTTACACAAACGATACCCACTTGAGTGATAGAAAAAATAATGAAATGGGAAAAAAATGAAAAAGAAACTAACAAACGTGTTGCGCATGCGCGCGGCTGCCGCGGCTTTCGATGGGCCACGAGCGCAACTCTCATGCGCGTGGACCCGGGGAAGCCACCACCACTCCACCAGGCTGGGCGGCGGGCGGGAGGATCATTTTTTTAATATATAGAAGATGGCCTTATTTTTTTAAACCAGTTGGTTAGCAGAGAAGTGAGATGCCATTATTGGTGTAGGCAGCCATTATTGGTGTTGGTGAGATGCCACCCATCTTGTGATTGGGCGCCACGTCGTGGTGAGACATCATCCTCACACGACAGCGTGTACCCATCATCTGCTGCATTAAAGTATACATATACAGTATCAAACGACTACAAAAGGTCACAACCATTATCTCCATCCCAGGCACAGCTGCCGGGTGCCGCCTTTTGCCGGAAGGTTCACGTACACAACCATTATCGCTAGCTCTCAGTCATTCGGTAACAGTACTAGTAGCGTGCATCTAGGTTCTGGGTTCTAATTCGTGTTGGAGCCTGTAAATATTGTTCTTGTTCGGATGTGTTTTATTGCGCGTGGGCAGCTATAGGCTGTATCATACTATGAACAGAGTTGAGTCGATCGGTAGTGTGATTTGTCTTAACTCAAATTAAGATAAGACTAGCTGCAGATGAAGAACAACTTGATGCTTGCAGACAGTTTTCACTTATGAATGATTTGATGAGGATGATAACTTGTGCTAAATAAGTTAGTTTCTCCTAATTAATTAACACTATAGTATATGGTTTGCAGGATCGATGGGCGAGGACGACGGACAAGAAGGCGCGACGACGATGCCTCATGCCGACGCGGCCGGGATCGTGGCTTCGCTGCCGCTCGAGACCAGGTGGCCGTCCTTGTCGTCGCTCCGCCGCTACGCCGGCTTCTGGCTGCCGGAGGTGGTGCTGAAGGACGCCTTCCCGGCCGTGCACTCCGTCTTGGAGCCTCGGCCCACCGACGTGTTCCTGGCAAGCTTCCCCAAGTCCGGCAGTACCTGGCTCAAGGCCCTCGCCTTCGCCACGCTGAACCGTTCCTCGCACCCGCCGCTCGCCGGCGACCATCCGCTCCGCCATTGCGGGCCCCACGACTGCGTCAGGTTCCTCGAGATGGGGCTCAACACGAGCGGCGGCGAGTTCTTCGAGGCGCTCCCTTCGCCGCGCGTGCTCGCCACGCACCTCCCCTACACCTTGCTGCCCGGCCGCATCACACACGAGTGCCGGATCGTGTACATCTGCCGGGACCCCAAGGACGCTCTGGTCTCCTTCTGGCTCTTCGCCAAGAAGGCGTCGTCGGCACGTGGGGTCGATGCGGGGTCCTTCACGATGCAGGAGGCGTTCGACCTGTTCTGCGAGGGTCGCTGCCCTGCGGGCCCGCAATGGCAGCACGCCTTGCAGTACTGGGTGGAGAGTGTGAGGAGGCCTGACAGGGTGTTGTTCCTTAGGTACGAGGAGATGCTGCTTGATCCTGAGAGTCACGTTAAGAAGCTGGCCAAGTTTATGGGCTGTGAATTTTCCGACGAGGAAGAGGAGGAAGGGATAGTGAGCGCCATCGTGGAGCTGTGTAGCCTGGGCAAGCTCAAGGGCATGGAGGCGAACAGGAATGGGACCACTAGCTGGGGCGTCAAGAACGAGAGCTTCTTCAGGGAGGGAGTTGCCGGGGGCTGGAGCAACCACATGACGCCAGAGATGGGGCACAGGCTAGACAAGATCGTCGAGGATGCACTGCAGGGCTCTGGATTCACCTTTGCGACCTCATCAGCGCCTAGCTCATCATCGTAGCTAGTGGTTTGCCAACTGCTCATGTCAAGATCGATCAACATGTCTTTTACCGCTACTGCTGGTTGCAGATGCCATACTCGATCTCCCATGGTGAAGTCAGTTATTGGGGAAGTAAAATAAAGGCTTCACTCATATCTTAGCTTGTTGGAAATCAATTTATTTATGTACAACTTAATTTGTTTCAAATGATGGTTTGTGGCATCTTGTATCAAAACTGTATGCGTTACTATGTAAAATTCGTCATAACGCCATGTTTCATCATTGATTACCTCAAATTTGAGACAGTTGGACTTGAAGCCGTGTTTCATGCAGATGTCAGTATAAAAACACATTTGATCTTTTTTTTTTTACACATTTGATCTTGTCTCAAAGATGAAGGGCCCGGCACTGTTGTTTGGGCTCGAGCGTTTCCCTCCACCGGGGCCCAAAATTGCGTTCCGGCCCAAAACGATGAAGGGCCTCGATGATCTCGATCTGTCGGTCCGAAGTGGACGGCTGGCTTTGCCGAGTCAGAGCGGAGGGAGCGGCAGCCAACCAACCACCAATGGCGGCGTCGGGCTCCGGCGGCAGCGGCGACTTCTCCGTCCTCGTGCTGGGCTCCGACTTCGCCACCGACGCCGGCGCCGCGCTCCTCACCCGCGCCGACCGCGACGAGTGGCACGACTGCCTACCCGACCTCTCCGACGCCGACGCCTGCTTCTCCGACCTCGAGGAGCTCCAGGTCGTGCGCGTCCAGGGCACCGACCGGGCCGGCCGGACCATCGTCCGCGTCGTCGGCAAGTTCTTCCCGGGTGAGCGAATCCACTCTCCATCGCTTTCATCGATCGCCCCCTCGCAGTCTCCCTTTGGGTTTTTGTCAGTTAGTGATTGGGGATACATGATGCGTGCGCCTATCTTATTTGATGTTTTAGGTGTGAATTTTCAAGTGACGATCTGTTCAAACTAGATCCCGTCTTGGCAGATAGTTAACATTAGCTGCGTTGAGGTGTAGTAATTGCGCATGAAGGATCGAGTGGACTACTTGCTAGTAGATGTGATTCTGATTTCACCTAAAATGATTTGGTGATGGATTTGGTGTTACAGATCCAGAACTATGTACGAATTGACTTCTATTCGGTGCATGCCACTGCTAGCTCTTCACCAAGGCCTGATACTTGAATCTTTTTTATTCAAGTGATTGTATGTAAATTTATTAGAATTCCAACGGGACAACCACACATTTTTTACACACATTAAAGGAGAAATTTGATGAAGGTTGTAGCTTATTTTGTTGTATTGAAGTTTCTCTGCCACCATATGTTTTTTTTCTTTGCATAATAACCATTTTAACTTCAATCTGGATGATCAATCTGCGTAACTATTTAGCTTACATTGGTGCCAATGAGTATATCAGTAGATCTGATCTTTTTACTCCACTATTACTACTAACAATCCGCCAAGCTTTGTGGCTACAAGCTTAGTGTTAACATAACATTTACTTTTGGAATGTGGACTTCCAGCTCCAGTAATCGATGGTGAGCGCCTGAAGAAGTATGTGTTCTTCAAGCTCCGTACTGAACTACCAGAGGGTCCATTCTGCATTTTGTACATTCATAGTACTGTGCAGTCAGATGACAACAACCCTGGGATGTCAATCCTGAGGACAATTTATGAGGAGCTTCCACCTGAATACAAGGAAAGGCTTCAGGTTTTCTACTTCTTGCATCCTGGACTTCGCTCCAGATTGGCCATTGCCACGCTTGGCAGGCTATTCTTAAGTGGAGGGTTCAGTACTCTTTCATATAGTTGTCGTGCACTTCTTATTTTGAAGTAGCTTAAGTTCTTTCACAATGACACTGTGAACAAAATAAGGATGTAAAAAAACTGAATAAAATACTCCTGCTGTACCCTGAACCCTAAGTAAAAATTGTCATACTCATACACGTTATGTATTCCTACTGATCATTTTCTTTTGGTGATAAGATAAACATATCAATAGAAGGTTTAAATAGAATATTGGCTGCCACCAGCTACTAGAATAGTAGAATGCATCAACTTTGTTTCTGTGGTGCCACATGAACCGCTAGGAAAATTCTACTGCACTCAGTTATCTCATCACTTCTTGATGAATGAAATTGGTTTTTTTTAACCTTTTGTTCTTAGTGCAGGTGGCTACAGTTTGTTCAACTTGGAATGAACAGATTCTTGAGTCCTGACCTCTGTTAGTTATTCTGTTTCAGGTTGTATTGGAAAATCAAGTATATTAGCCGACTAGAATATCTCTGGGTGGATATAAGAAAGGGGGTGGTTGAAATTCCAGATTTTGTTTTTGAACACGATAAGGTTCTTGAGCACCGACCATTGACTGATTATGGCATAGAACCTGATCCTCTACATCTTGCTGATGTACCTGCTGTGGGATACTCGCTTGGAAGATATGAGAATAAGTGGGCTCCTGAAGATCGATGGTATTCTCAGAATCACATGTGATTGTTCTGTTGTAGTCAAAGGCTTAAACGTTGATTGTATTTGTATAGTAATAGGGGAGTTGAGATGTGTAACGTCAGACCGTGTGAAAACCTAGCCAATAAAGTCCTGTATTATCTTTCTGTAATCCAATTTAATAACTTTTCAAGACCATTGAGCAGTGGTTGATATGCAGCTTCGTGTCTGCTTATATACGTACTTCGATAGTGATATGTTTTGTTTATAAAACTGCCTTTTGCTTGCTTGTTCTTTGGTATGTGAAGAAACTATGAAAGCTGTACTATTTGTTAACAAATTTCTCCAGCATTTTTAGGTTTATTATGGTAAGGTCACACAGCTTTGCTAGTTTTCAAAACTGAAAGGAAACAGATAATTAACCTAATGCCCACTTGATTCTGCAAAACATGTTTAACCGATTACATCTCGGCCGCTCTAAAAGCTGCTGAGAAGTTATTATCCCAACAATTCAGACCTTGCCGTCCAACGCGGATATATCAACATAATGCAACTGTTGAAATCCAGCAAAATGAATTCCAACCTAGACCTAGGACAGTTCACGGCAACGCTTTGCCGCAGCAACAACAGCACTGATCAGCGTTCCACGGAATGCACCCTTCTCGAGCTCCTGAACCCCAGCTATAGTAGTCCCTGCTGGAGAAGTGACCTGATCCTTCAGTTGACCCGGATGTTTTCCTGTCTCACTCACCATGGTTGCAGCACCAAGAACCTAAATAGCAGATAGTAGACAAAGGGAAATGAGAAAGTGCACACTACAAACAGAAATCACTATATAACAAAGACAGAGGTGGGGTAAATTGAATATGTAATGCACAAAGGAAATTCTTAGAAAATACAAACATTTATCAGGAGACAGTTCATTTAAAAGAATTAAACAGCATATGCAAAGAGTGGATCACAGCATATCTTAATGGAAAGAACACTCACTGTTTGAGATGCAAGACCAAGAGCAAGGTCCCGAGGAAGCCCAGCAGCAACTCCACCATCAGCCATGGCCTCTATTGCCAAGAAAACGTAGGCAGGACCGCTACCACTGTATTAAAAAGAAAGAAATTCAGCTTCCCTCTTGAAATGAACACCATATTTTCAGTATCGTATACATAATCAGCTACATACCTCAGGCCGGTTACAGCATCAAAATATTTCTCTTCAGCTGTCCAAACTTTTCCAATGGCACTGAATAAACTTCGTACACGGTTTTCATCCTTCTGAGTAGCCATCTCTCCCAAACACATCACTGAGAAGAACCAAAAATAAGATAATGTTGCATCTTGTTACCTCCCGTGGTAATTTCATTTGCTAGCACAAGCACCCCAAAAGAAAAAAAAATCAAACTTAACACTAAGTGCCGAGTGGCCAAAGTTGCTATAAGCGTAACTATTAAGCATACCAAGCAGCCACTTCATGATTGATACTGCCTAGCAATTTTCATTAATTCAAGAAGCATAATATTTCACCTATGGTGGTAGGTTCAAAATTGATAAACCACTACACTGGAAAGCTGACTGGTGTGTTGTCAGCAAATACTACCTGATGCAGCCTGTCCAACAGCTGAAGGGGTGTTGGGCATTACTCTAATAATTCTTCGTTGACCAGACCAATCCTGAAATAGTAAGAGTGGGATGAAGGGGACTAGGATATAGTATTGCACCATAGAAGACAATACATTGACCTCGAGAAAACAATACTGTAATAGTACTAAGATAGTGCTGCTTATATTGATGGGGGTAATTGTTGCTTTTGTAGTCAGTAGAGATGGGTCATAATTTGAATTTCAGATACTGAATAATGAGTAATAACTACTGGTTGACTAAGTTAAAATAAGCATAAAGCATTATACTATAAGTTCAATTGGATCTATTAAGAACTTGTTTCGAACATAATATATCCAATATTTAATTGTAGTGCAATTTGTAGATTTGTATGGAAACTATTACTTGGGAAATTCTATTAATGACATTGCGCCTATCATATATATAAAAAAAATCAACTTCAGAAGAAGAAAAAAACAAGAAGCAGACTAGATCTATTAATTCAAGAAAAAAAAAGAAAAAAAGACAAGTGGCAGACTAGATCTATTAATTCAAAATGGTAGGAAACATAGCCTTCCGAATATAAATTCAGGAAGGAATTAACATGATAGTATGATTCATCGACTACACAATCCTTCTATTTTGTTCAGGTGGGATCAAGAGATTAGGAATGGGCACAGGCAGATGCTTTATGTAATGAACCATCCATTTACAACTCGTCATCAGTTTGTGAATGTATGAGAAATGCATTCCCTATTGGATCTTCAGGCAATTTTAGTTGTACTACAAATGTCGATGGACATAGAGATGAGAAGAATTTGAAAAGCATGCTGACCTGCAAATCCTTCATCTTGATGCCGGCAGCAATAGACACCAGAAGCTTTTCATCTGACAGCAGTGGCTTCAGCTCAAGTAGAACCTGCTTCACTGCAATTTGATGTGCACACTATGAAAACAAGTACTCGTAAAAGCCCAAAGGAGAACAAAAAGCACATGGCAACGAACGGTTCATGGAGTACGAAATATGATAAAATCTTCAACAAAAAGGACTGGATGCCAATTACCAATCTGAGGCTTCACGGAGATGACAATCACATCACTGTCGTCAACAACCTAACACGGGGTTGAAATTCGGGTAAGAGTTGGGGAGTGGATTAGGAAGGATAAGCACAATCAAGAGTAAAGCTGTAAAGGGGATGGATATAAGACGATGAGAAACCTGGGCATTGGTGTCGAGCAGGCACGCGCCGATGGAGGCGAAGGCCGCGCCGCGCTCGGGGCGGCGGTGGGGCGCGGTGCGGATGGCGGAGGCCGGGAGGACTCCCGACGCCGCGACGCCGCGGGCGATGCTCTCGGCCAGGTTGCCCGCGCCGATGAACCCCAGGCGGAACCCGTCCCCGTTGACGGCCGCGGGCGGTGGCACGGGCTGGAGAGGCGGCGCCGCCATTGCGAGGGAGAGAATGGGGGGTTTGGGGAGGACTCTGGTCTGGTGGAACTGGCAGGGGGCTGACGTGACGTGATTTCTGGCGATCCCGCGGGGGCTTTATGGTAAAAATGCAAACGGATTTCGTTTTCATCGCCTTTTGTGGCTCCTGCAAATCTGGCTCGCCGGCTGCCACTCACCGGATTCATAGGACACGGTTACGGTACGCTACCAGCCTACTCCAGATAGCACGTGACATGTGTTTGGCGCATCAAATCATCAGTGTCTCTATGCGAATATTGTTTTACACCTGTACTAGGGGAAAGTAACACATGATCACGAGTAGTCCTTACCATTTCTCTGTTGAACAGTGTGCTGCACAAATGACAAATTGTCGGTATACTCCATCTACAACCACTATCGTCACTTTACACTTTACATTTTACAGGCGAACGAGAAGTTGACACATGGCTAACTACACAACCTACATCTTCAAGTCTTCCTCGTTCAAGCGAAATTCGTTGGATCTACAAGAAAAACTAGGCTAACTTTTCGCGCGATCTGTTACAAACAACATAAGCTGAAGCTACAGCTATTCACACTTCGCAGCACACAATCTGGTGCGGTCCTGCTGGAAAGTTTCTGGTCAAGTGGTGAGATTATGCAACACTTGGAACCTGTTCACATGGGCTCAACGTAGCATTTGGTTCAATCAATCGTCGCCTGTTGACTGCAATCTTTCTTCAAGAGCATAGTCAGATGCCATTGCTGGTTTAACAGCAGTATGTAGATGCCTAGTCACTCATGCCATTCCCCACCAGTGTCACTGCATCTACATCTCAGAGGTTAAAAATAGCTAGACTGTGTTTGCAGCAGCTCAAGATGAGCCAGTATCTTGCCGATCATTGGTTTCAGGGAAGGATCTCCTTTCTGAGCCAGATCAATAAGCAGAGCCTGCGCAATTTCACCGTAGCGCTCCTTGTGGTCGTCAAGCCGGAAAATCCTCTCCAGCATCCATATCGCCTTCTCCTGGGAACTCAAGTCGCCCGCTTCGGCAACTCTCAGCAGAGCATGGATACCTGACGCCTTCTCTATCACCCTGCTCCCATTTTCCCAAATCTCATCCTGCATAAGGGTGGCCAGTGCTTCCAACACTTCTACGTCTGCTTCACGCTCTTCACCTTCCAGTATTCGTAACAGAGGATTGACGGCACCGGCTTTTACCAAGCAGAAAGTGCTTTTGACAGTGCATTGGCAGATGTGAACTATACAGTAGGATTCAGCTGATGGAGGAACACAGAGCCACCTTGGCGATTTTGACTTACGCAATGCCATTGTACTCTCTGACAATTGAGCCAAGGATGTTGCTGCTTTAGACTTGGCATCTACTGATCCTTCTGAAAGCAACCTGATAAGGCAAGGAACCACCCCACATCCAACTGCTAAGCTCTGTAGTTTCTTATCCGAGGTAACTGTGAACCGGATAAATACACCAGCAATGCCCTCAAGTACCCACATCCTTTGAGGTGTCACAGAAGATGTGATGTTTGCTTCAAATAATGATATCAGAATAGGAAGCAAGTTTGCTCGTGTCAGAATCTCAGTTATCTTCTTGTCTGTCACTGGGAGGTTGCTTAGGATACCAACAGCTGCAGCCTTCTCATCTCGAGATGTAGGTGAAGAGATGATCTTTACCAAAATATCTAGATGGGTCTCCCTGAACTGTTCAGACAATTCTTGTGAAGGATCTTTCGACAGCTGGTATGTTAAATTCAGCGCAGCAATTTTGATATCCACATTCTTTTCTGTTAGGAAAGGCAGAAGCAGTTGCACTCCTCCATTTTGTCTAATTTTACTTCTGGCTCTTTTAGCATTCTTGTGCCCAGAAATACTGATCAGGGCCCTTAGAAGATGAAGTTGAATTACTGGGCTTGACAAATTAAGAAGCGAGAGCATCTGAGGAGCAACATCTTTATAAAGTAGAATGCGTTCGGATTTTGCTATAGCTGCGAGTATAGCTGAGGCTGGTTCTCTGAGGGTCATGAGTGCCGATGTCACAGAGAAAAGGAGCTGGAGCAGTGGTCCTGTTATTGCAGAATTTATCAAAAGTTCTGCATTTTGCAGAGAACTTGAGAGATTACGTATGGCACCTAAGGCTGAGTGCTTGGCTTCAAGATTTCCATATTTAAACATTCGCACAAGGGGTTCAATAGCTCCATCTTCACCGAGGGAAGATTTCATCTGCTCAGATAGGAACATCTTTGAAATAGCGGTAGCCATTAGGACTTTGTTCATGTCAGAACCTGCAAAGTAAATAGTAGTTGGTCATATGGTTAGATAGAGTGAAGAAAGTTTCATTTGACATGCTATTCCAATTTGTAAGGTAAAATTGCTTTGATAATTGTGTTTGAGAAAAAAATTGCTTTGATAATTTGTGCCAAAGTGTTATAATCTGGCGGGGAAGAGGTCAAAAGGACTGATGGAACCAAAAAACCAATTTTTTGATAAATGAAGTAACAGTTAGCATGTACTCTTGTGCTATTATAATCTTACAGTATTTCTTCCCTATTTCCAAGTGGTCATGGTTTCTTACCAGCGCCCAAATTTTAAGTTTGTACACATTTTGGAGTGCTTTCTGCTTTTTGTATGAAACGGAACATTTTGAATGCCTAGTTCTAGATGCTTGTTCTTAGAAACATATGCTGAAAAAAGCAAGTTCGAAATTCGAAGCATAGTACATGAGTTAATACCTTCTTTTAGGTACTGTATCAATGGCCGAAAATAACCAGCCTCCGCCATCAGCAGCACATTTTGCGGATTGGACGACAAGATATGCAGCAACTTCTCTGCATCATCATTGGTGTCTGATTCATGTGCATTCCTTAATGTGACCAGCATCACGATACATCCTTTGATCCTCCCAATCCTCTGCCGAACCTGTGGGATTTCCGACAGGTCCAATAGCACTGCAATCGCTTCTGTCCGCTCATCAGCGTCCCTCGACAAGGAACGAACGACGCTTGAAAGCGCATCAATGCTTGCCAACCTCTCCTGCAGAGACATTAAGAGCACAATCTGAATGTGATTGCAACGAGAATGATCATTGACAAGACGCAGTAACTCTCTCTGATAACCAGTGGGACACGTTTGATTAATCATAAACTTGTACTGCTCTCAGCCCTGTCACTACTAGAATCCTAACTTGATGTTTATGCAGAATGCAAAGTGAAACGAAATGCAGCTGAGCAGCTTGATCCAAATGCAGCTGGAGCCACAATCCACCGTGCCAAACAAAGCACTACCAGAGTTGAGTAGTAGCGCACGGGGTGCATACCATCGAACGCAAAGCGTGCGCAAGCAAAATATTATGGGCAAGAAGAAAGAGCACAGTCAAGCAGGCGTTCGTCAGTCTCACCTTGCTCTCTCCGCCAACGCATCCCGCGAGGCGCCGGAGCGCGGCCATTACGCTGACCCTGGCCTCGGCGGTGCCCGCGGCCGCGAGGCGCGCGAGCAGAGCAGGCACGAGGAGGCCGTCCTCGTCGTCGTCCTCCCCGAGCCTGCCGTCCCCGGCGAGCGCGGCCACCTCCCCCGCGACGGCGGCGAGCTCGTCGTCGTCGCCGTTCTTGACGCGGACCAGGAGGTCCTCGACGTCCATCGCCGCCGTCCTCGGCATCGCGGCGCAGCAACCGCCGGTCCGCGGGCAGCGCGCCGAGAGGAAGAAGAAGCAGCGGGACAAGAGCGGCCGGCAGCAGTGTCAGCAGCTGCTGTGTACATGTAACAGGTGGTGGAAGCTTTGTGGGAACCGCCCGCGCGGGTCGCGGGAGGGAGGAGAGCGGGGGCAGTGGCAGCGAAGAGGTCAAGTCGCCCATGGGGGGATGGGATGGGATGGGACGGCAGGGGAGGGGAGGAGACGACCTGGCCGCGGCCGGGGGATGGGAATGGGATGGCTGCGTCGCTCCGGGTCGGGGTCGCTGTCCCTCTGTCCTCCGGTTTTTGGGACACGCACACGCGGGTCATGGGTCAGTCAGAATTCAGAAGTGAGGCCGAGCTGTTTCAGCTAGCGAAAATAATATTGATCTTTTCGAACATGGATGGAATCAGGATTATTTTTTTTCGTTTTTGTTGTGTGTTCCTTCCGGTCCGGTGATTACAATACAAGGACGGGGTTTAGAACTGCTGCGTCGCGATCGCGAGTAAGATACGGCGGATTTGGCGATGTGTCATTCGCTTTCCATAGCACAGCGGCGTACGCGTTTCGGCCTTTGACCCGTTCTTAAGAAAACGAAGGGCGCGGCACCGGCACACGACCAAGTCAGAGAGAGAGGAGAGCTCGTCGGTGCTGACTGGACCGCTCTGAAACGCGAAAGCTCCATTTCCATTTGCCTTGTGTTCCTTTAAAAAAAAAATTGCCTTGTGTGTCGCAATCTAGCAGCACCAGCAGCAGAAAAAGAGGGGTCCACGTTCCTGGCGCACGTTGGGCCTTCCAGCCCACTAGACAGACCCGTGTCTATCTACCTACCTACCGAAAGAAATGCTGGAGGAGTCCGGCCCGTAATACCGCCCGCCGTACGTCGTCGTCGTGTTGTGTAGTCCAGCTAGCCCATGGCATGTGCTGCGGCCCAACTATATATAGCCCAATTTGTATGAACAACCGGCCCATTCGGTATTCCAGCGCAACACAGACACTGATGTGGTTAGCCGAAGACACTGATAGATTGGAAGAAGGTTCAGGAAAATCTTCTTGTTGACAACTGCGTCCCGGAATCTCACGCACGCACGACAACAAGGTTTTCTTTTTCTTCGAGCTGACAGCAACAAAGCAGGAGAGAGAGTTCGGGAATATAATTTGCTCACGGCACCTTCATCAATACAGGCAACGTTTTGATCAAAGTTACAATACAAGCAACGTTACAATACAGACTATACAGAGGATGTGGATGTACACGTACTACTAGAGCACAACACGGACACACTCATGCATCGTCTTCGGTGGTTATTATTAAGCTCTCTACTACGGTAATAAACATCAAACAACAACAACTGGAACCATAATAAGATCATACGCGACGCGACGCCTCCCTTGTGAAAGCAGGCAGGGCCTTTTCAGAACGGATGCTCCAGCTGCTCTCTCTTTGCACGGCGACGGAGGCGGCTAGTCGCAGCACATCTCGCAGATCCAGCAGCAGCACAGCGCCGCGATGCTGAAATCAGGTTGGCGTTGGATCAGTTTTAATCAGATAGATTTGATCGCAAAAGAGATTCCAACTGCTATATATCATAAAGTTCTGATGATCAGTACTGGATTACCATCCTTCAATGAATCCTTTCTCTCCGCGAGAGGTCGTCTTCCCCCGGCGCCCCTTCCGCACACCCTGCTGCTCTGCACCTGCCGCGGCCGGGTAGCCTGCACGAACGAGTTCAGAATGAATCCAGGCAGACACAAATTGTAAGCCCGTGTCTGTGTTACCACAGACAGAGATTCAGAAAATCTGACCTGGTGGTGGAGCCGGCTGGCTGTTGCTGTTGTTCTCCATTCTTTCTCGCTTCTAGATCAAGCACGGTGATGCAGATTCTAACTGGTAGCTAGGTGGTTGTCTTGGTTGGGATCTCAACGAGACAAGTCCCTGGGTTTATATAGCGAGGCTGGAAGCCAGGTGCAGCGCAGTGTGTTGCTGTTGTGTGCCTTCCTTGCCGACCTGGTTTTGTACTCTCCTTACAGATAAGAGCTGTGACGAATCCTCTTACACATGGAAACCAGAGGATGGGGAAAGGTGTCACGGCCTTTTCCAGAGCGCAGTCACAGATTGACAAATCGTCAACTTCCTGTTTGATAAACATGACCCATACATATAGCTTTGACGAAACCGATAAAGTCTGGCACAAAATGTTTAATATCACTTCTTGTTAGTGTACGCACGTAATCAGGAAGAAGAGGCTGCGCATCGAATCAAAGTTTGTTGGACAGAGCAGAGCTGAGGGACACACACGCGCGGGTGCAGAAAAAGGCTAGCCGGCGGTGGGTTTGGTGGCTAAGCTCGCGCCGACGGCGGGGAGGATTGGAGGAAGCAAAGCTCCAAGTGGCACGTCGGTCGGAAAGCTTCTTCTTCTTCTTTTCTAACCTTCGACTTGCTCGTCTTTCTCAAAGTTTGACGTGTATCTGATGTTAAGATCACCAGGAATCTGGTTCCCTCCAGAATGGAGAGCAAAAGATCAGATGCAAAGCGCATCAACCTTTGCCTGTTCACACCACGTCTGAATGTCTGATTGGGATTCTTTGGGTTTGTTTTCCTCTTCCCCTTGCAAGTTTTCCAACGATTCCATTGCAGCCGGCATTCCTGATTTCCTGTGCATCCCCCAGACAACGGAGTGGATGCTACTTTCTTCCGGGCACGCCGGTTTAGGATTTCAACGTCTGGTACGTCACTGTGCACCTATCCGCCGTGCAATTGCGACTGGAAAACGGTTTGTAGCTATTCATGACCGATCACTGCATAGGATTAAGGATTAAACCGGGCAGGGTTTGAAACGAACTTATGCTGGGTGTCTGACCGCGTTGCAGCATTGACACATTTTACACTGGTGAGGATGGACTAGGGCCACGGCATATGCTCATCGCCCAACTCCTTCATTGAGGGCCCCCGCCGCGCTCCAAGAGCGCAGCCGTCAGCCGGCTTGGCGCTCGCTGGAGTTGCCTGCATTGAATGCGGCGGCTGGGCAATACCGTGCAACTGCCGCCGCCGCCGGCTGTCTCGAACCTCACGAATCAGATGCGCCACCCCTCTGTGGAGGCAACTACGCTCTCCGGCAGTAGTCGCATTCGGTTGTTCTCTAATCTCTAGTTGCATGTATCCGACCGATCAAAGGATTTACGCTAGATCTGTCGTACGTGGAGATAGTACATCCAAGTTAACTAGTTAAGCGTGAGCGGCTTCGATATTTTTTTTAGAAAGGGACTGGATTTCATTGATATAGAACCCCTGTTACAACTTAGCATTGAGCGGCTTCGATCTGATGAGCATGCGTTTGGTTTGATCGATGTTGTCACATCAATGTGCGCGTTTAATTGTGAGATGAATTGGGTCTTGCTGCAATTGATCCATCCCAATTAAAACCACCTTCAAGAGTTTTGGTTAAGATGGCTTGCCTCTTTGTTCTGTAGTCTTATTTCTTTACCACCAGTGAAATCGTTTTACAGACCTGACCCTGGTGCTGAAAACTTATACAATGAAATTTGAAAATTCAGAAATAATTTGAACTAAAATTTGGCACAACCACAAAAAAAATATTCAACTTGGCCAAAATAGAACAAGCTATAACTGGCCACCAGTAGGGACAATGCTATTGCCCTTTTCTCGTTTATTTGTGATCAGCCGTTGAGCTGAAAATCATCGGCCGCAGGGGACATGCTATTTAGGTCACGCCTTCATTGCCATTTTGGCCATTTGGTTTTATGATATAAAGAAGGTGGAGAAAGAATAAAGTTTCGATTCAGAAGTAGTGCGAGATGATATACAAAAGAAAGCAAAGTTTGAAAAGGTAAATCTAGAGAAAGATTCACCGTATATATAAAAAAATGGAGCCTCGTTTTGTTCTTTTATGCATGATATTCACAACAAAAGTTCTCAACTGCTGGTGCAAAGTGTGTTGGTGTTTGATGTATTTGACACATACATGAAGAAAGAATACATACAGTACTAACTAAAAGGGAGAATTTGTTCCTGACATTATTTTGCATTCAGTCTTTGGCACATATACCTTCTTCACACTACACGAAAGAATGGAGTGAACTTCGTTCCGCAAAATAGAGAATCTAGGAGTGATAATAAATTTGTCATTCTTCAGTTTTGTTTCTGAGATGGGAGTAATACCAATATGTTCCAGTTCCTGGCGTCCAGTAGCCTGTGAATGCAATTCAGCTCTTCCATTTCAGAACCTGCGGTGTTGGAGGCCTCAGTTTTTTCTCAGGCTTGGTGTTCCACCGTCCAGGGGAACAAAACACAAGGACACTCTTCGTCAGTGTGCTGGTGCTTCCCTGACAAGTGGTTTACAGGACGCGCCCCTCTGTCTCAGCCCTCCCAGTATGGGGACGGTGGAGAGTGGAGCAACAATGGGGACCTGCTAAATCACATTTCCCATGTTGATGTAGCAGCTAAGATAAAAAAAGGAGATGTCTCCTCATTAAAAAAAAAGTTGATTGAGATGATGAGCCAGCGAATGGCAGAGACGGGGTGGATTTTTTGAGCGGGTGACGGTATGATTATGGATGCTGTGTAGAAGAAGATAGCAATGATTTGCAGCAATCTCAGAGCCAGCCGGAAACGATATGTCGGCCTTCTGGTAGGAATTCCTTCTTGGTACATAAGGAAAAGATATGTGGGGCTCTGAGCCTTGCGATATAAGGCCCATTTAGTATAGCGGTGGGAACGTTTGCCAGGTTCTCTGGTGGGCCGGATCGATAAATCTCCTCCCCACCTCAGGTCGTGCAAAATTTTTGTAAATTGTCCACCGCTCCAAATAATATAAAAGCTAGCCAATGTAGCCCCAGCAGTTGTTCCTCAATTACTCAGATTAACCACTAAAATGGTTAACTCCAATTAACCAGCATTTGCTTCTAAATTACCAATTATATATGAAAACAAACCCAAACCCTCATGCCTACTTCTAAACCTCCCATTTTATTACGTACGATAAACTAATCCAAGCTACACAAATGCATTCTTCTATATTACCTACATCTACATGATAAAATGAATAAATTGAAGAAGCATTTAGAAACCCCCTTCCCCCTCTCCGCACAACTAGCGGATCCTAGAGAGCAAACTGAAATATAAAGGAAAAAAAAATACGTTATGGCGGACAACCACACACACATATATAAAATAATTTTGTCAAAGACTAGTCTGTCTGATTCAATAGTAGAACATAGTAATAAAATGTGGGGAAATATGCACATTAATCATATACAAATCCTAAATAATAAATATTTCATGAAACTCCAGTATCCATATGGTTTCTGATTGTATTGCTAGCCCATATAGACGTATAGGATGATGGGCTAATCTAGTAGACAACATATTGCCAACATAAATGTTAACATGATATATCTATAACACCAAATGATATTATTTCTGCCTACATATGATCATAACACACTTAAAAGTAACAAATACTTCATCACACACTTAAACTAGATACATGCCATAAAAATGTTAACACTATTTCGAATTGATGAAATAATGCCTAGTCTTGTAAAACCAATGGATTAACATTGGGCAATACTAGTTTATACTTTGTAGGCCCTTTTTGAAAATGCATGATTTCCACATAAAAATGTACTAGGTGCTAGCATAATTCCCAAAGGTAGAGGAACAATAATCATAATCTAAAAATATAATTGTACTGATGACTAGTCACATGCATTTGTTTGTTTTCACAATAAGATTTTGATATTTACTTAGAACAGCATCCACAGCAAGAGGATCATGTCGTACAGTAGTATCTTCATATATTAAAAAATATTCAAGTCAGTTGTGTAACTCTCGTACAAGTTTAGTTTGAAAAATGTTATATAAACTCACAAGTCACCAGATAGGGACTGAAACCAACAATGTATATAACAAAGAGACAAAATAATGCTGTTCTCAAATGCTGACAGATCACACAATGGGCCAGTACAAAGTCCAAACTAAGGAAACGTACAAGATAAGTTTAAGTTAAGAAAGGAAATAAACCAAGATAATCCTTTCTCGCAGATTCTCCATCACACTATCTTATAGGTGATGCTGATAGCCCCCCTTGTGCTATCTTATAGCATTAATCTGCTAGGATACAAATTAGAATAGTGTTAAGGATGAATGAAAATAATTTTATTTTGTGATCCTATGCACATGCCTACGGGCTTATTTATTCAAGCATTAGTACACACAAAACACCCGTACGTACCCATAATAAATTAAACTACAGATCCTAACTGATCGATACTATACAATAGACAGGAAATGCTATATGATATATAATATAGACGGGCAGCATCATACAACGAAACGCAGCATGGACACCGTACCAAACATCTCTTGGTCTTAATAGGTTTTTAAATTTCTGGAGGATGCAGGAGTGAGTCAAAGACATATGCAAAACTTATCTGGCTCACTCAGAACAGAGAGATGGTGAGGAGAGAGAGAGAGAGAGAGAGAGAGAGAGAGAGAGAGAGAGAGAGAGAGGTTTTGTGTACATACAGCTAGAGTGCAGCATGCGCATGTAACACGGATGCATGGTGTGTGCGTCGTGTAGTCACACTCATTGTTGCACTCATGCAACATGCAAGACAAGGGATCCGTTTGTCCACAGCTGTGCAAACCCCACTATTTTCCTGGCAGCGTGTGAGCCCATGCACTATTGGGCCATAAAGATAGATAGGCCATGTCTCATGGAAAGCTAGCGTTGCACTAGACCAGAGAGAGAAACAACAGAGGGGCCGGCCGGAGAGAGATAACAGTCTCCATAATCAATACATGCAATAGTCATGCACTGTTGATCAAGGAGAGATGGTGCAAAAGAGGGGACATACATCACCTCTACTCACTTCTCTCCCCGGTGCAGCTGACATAATTTAATCCTTCATTTTAAAATAAGCTTTATAAAAAGCCGGATTATTATCCATTCGATCTCTTCTAACAAATAGTAAGCTGTGCGCGTGGTATCTATCCTGAATTCCTGAGTTAAAAGTTACCGTTTACCAAGATTCTATTTCACACCCGTACATACACACACACTTACTTTACAAGTTATGCCAAGATTCTGGCTTATTTTATCTTTTTCTTTCTCATATAATACTATTGAAACACGGTCAAAATCAGTCACAGCTAACAAAGTTACCCACCAGCGGAACACAACCTAAGCTATCACGAAAGCAACTCATGTGAATCCATAAACAGAGGGAACCAACACCAAGATCAACAAAAGTTAAATAAAAGAGAGAAATAAGAATGGCAAGAGAAATTGGGGGTGCCTATACATTAGAGCTGTCTTTCAAACTGGTTGCTGGTTATTGCAAGTGGACCAACATGCATGGAAGGAGACCAGAATTGCAATAAGAACAAACGGGGAGGGGTTGTGGGGCTAAAAACATTGACCGGCATCGATCGCTTCCATCATTCACAGCTCAAGTTAGATTCTCGTTGTCTCCCTCTTCATATCCCCCACATGCTTGTGTTTGTGTACCCCCGGCCCCGGCGCTCTAGCGAGCTAGGCCATGGCGCCAAATACCCACGAAAATATTTCAGGCGCAAATAACTCCAAAAGACAACACACTACAAACAGTTGAAAGCAGCGATGAGATTTCCGGCTTGTCATGAAAAGCTTCCTTTACTTTACATGCATGTTCACTCATTTACAGGAAACAGACACACACACAAGAAAGTAGCTCTCTATCAATGCGGTTAAATAGGTATATAGTAAAGTTTATTGTCATATTTTGCATGCATATTGGCTAAGATGTTGTTACAGTTTTCTGAATGGACCTGGAGGTCAAACACCACATGAAAACTGAATGGCTCAATCACTTAAATTTAAAGGATTGAATTGGAAGATACTAGCTATATGGTC